>JANZLQ010000079.1:34524476-34536016 GCA_026212715.1 Elanus axillaris
AAATAAAATAAAATAAAATAAATAAAATAAAATAAAATAAAATAAAATAAAATAAAATAAAATAAAATAAAATAAAATAAAATAAAATGCAGTAAGAAAGAAATAATAGTTAAAATCACCAGCTCAGCTGAAATTTGGCCGGTACAACCCAGAGGGCTTCAGTGCCAGCTCTAACTGCAATGCAAAGAGTAATATTGCCAGGGGATATGTCAAGGCTAAGGAAGGACGTGTGGAAATTATGAACTAATAGATAGACTGGGAGGGCACTGAGGATCCACCCACCTACTAATGGTAATTATTGATGGGAAACATGCTTAGTCACTTATGCACAATTTAGTGATAAGAATGCCAGCAGATGCTTCCTCCTACGGTTTCGTAGACAAAGGCTGTTGTTTTCTCTTCTGCACTGTTTTCTGAAGGAAACCAGTCCTCCCACTTTCTCCTACACCTGCCTGCCCCAGCACATATGTCTGTGTGTGTGCATATGCACTGAGGCATAAAGTAGGTGATGATATGTAGCAGCTGGCTTCCACTGAAAGTGGATTCACCAGCCCATGAAGGGGGCTTAAAATTCCTCAGGCAGAAGAAGCCAACAGCTTGCCATAAGCTTAGGGACCTGCAGTGGCTGATGTGGGATCTGAGCAGTGTCCAGAGCCAATATGCAGGAGGAGGTGGGCTCCCACCAGAAAGATGGAAGAAGTAGGATGTGCCCCTAGCAGCAGCAAGCCCCTTGTCTCAACATAAAGTTCCTAAGGACAAAGGTGCTATTGGGGAAGCGGTGTTTGCTAATAAGGAAAGTGGAATTTGCACTGTGAAGGCTCTGAAGAAGCAGTCCTGTGACACAAGAGAGGTCAGCATGAGGCAAGGGCTCTGCCAGAAGCAGGTCTCTTGAGAAGCTGATGCACCACTGGAACTGCAGATTGGTGACAGATTAATTCAAAGTCTTGGGGACTGAAGGTAGTGGTGAACCCAAATGTCAAACAGCTTGAATTGGAGAGTCTGATTGCATTCCTTCATGCCACTACAGATCAGAAAATATGGTAGCTACCATCTTACAAGCTCCTGAATAGGCTCTTAGTGCTGTGTTAAGCAGCAGCTTCTGAGTTCTCAAAAAATATGATCCCACCAGAGTTGTTCATCCTCATCCCTTACTCCCCCCCCCTTCCCCCTTCTAAAAGGTCTGGTTTAATGATTATTGTTGCTGGGACACTTGTTCATATCTTTAATTACTTTTGAGTTCTGACAGTGCCCGAATTAAAGGACTCTCTCTTAGTTGAATGAAGGGCCTCTTTGACATCCTGACAGGGGTCTAGCATTCAGCAGCACCAACAGAACTACGAATCACACCCCTGCTGTCAGAGGTGCAGCTCCAGTCAAGGCAGTCATTTACACACCATTACCCCTGTGCTTCATTCTGCTTTGTCCTCATAGCTCTGCTTCTGTATCATACGCCTGTGGCTTTCATCAGAACTGCATCTCCTACCACAGTGTTCCATAGCACCGTTTTGCTAAAGCAGAGGCTTTCTTTCAGCAGGCATTATAATGTCAGTTCACATTTGCAAAAGAGTTTAATGTTCAGATTGTACCCACATGCTTTCCCCAGAAGGAAGAAATCTGTCCAGAGTGAACACTCAGACTCCCTTACTGCACTGTAGATGTTTGCCAGTAGGAGAAAAATTATTGCATGTGTAGTTTTAAAAATTATTCTGTTGTATTACAAAGGATAATTCTTGAAGGGAGCCTGCATTGTAGGTAAATGAAGGTGAAAGCCAACTTCTGCTCTAACTTGTGCTTTACAGAGAGAAAAGAGTAATATCACTGAGCTGCCGGGCTTAGACTCAAATGGGGTCAGTCAAGAAATGATAGACAAAGCCCTTGGGAAACACATTACACCCATCACCCTGAAATCCACAATCAAAAGCAACCCCTTGTATAGTGATATCCAGGTGGATGATGAGTGGGAAGAGAAGAAAAAGAGCCCTTCCTGGACCGTGCAAGACTATGACAAACACTCACTGCACTCTGACTTGGCCAGCCACATAAAGGTAACGTGCTGTTACGTTGCATTTGAGCAAAGTGAATTGCTTTGATCTGTGTAGTGTGTGCATGAACCACTGTGCAGCCTGCTCAGTTGTTTTGGTCTGATTCCAGAAGTAAATATGGACATATTTGCTGGTACAGACATGAGACTAATATGAGTCTGATCAGGAAAAGAAGTCTACGTATCAGGTTAGACTCCAGGAATTCCAGTTCTGCAGAACGTGACCTCTGTGACTAAAGAAAGTCTTAAACTGCAACACCCTGCAACTCAGCTTCCCCGTTTATATAGGGAAGAACTATAAACTAGGCACTTAAATACTATATGCCCACTTTAATGATGTTCATAACATCATTCTGTTATCAAAAAATATACATTGTCTCAGCCTCATCCACACTATACAGGATCCTGTCTGCCTGCGGATTGGCACAAATCACTTTTAGGGTTACTTTTGTGAGGTTTTTACTGCTGTTCCTTTTTTTTTTTGAAAGGGACTCAGATCTGTGTTTATAAATGGACATTTCTTCTTGAGAAAACAACATGTTTCTTCTGGTTTTTTTAATCACATTTCAATGGCTAGTGTCCTACATTTGGTTCCTGGCTGAAAAGTGTGGTTTTAATTTTCCCCAGTGGAACTTTTGCAGCATCTGGCAAGCAGCACAACCTATGTTCAAGTGAAAGTTTCTTGCATTTGTGTTGTGATGCCTTAAATTCATTAATCACTATCTGATGATAGCCAGAATACTTCTGGCTATGTTCTAATGACTTTATGTGCAAGAGAAAGGAACTAAGTTAATTTTCTGATTTTTCTTTTAGGAAAATCCTAATGATCTACAGTTCTGGATGGGGGCTATTTATACTCCTGGGTATGACACCTTGTTAAAAAAGAAAGAGAGAGAAAAAAAGCATTCCAAATGTTGCCGAATAATCCTGCTCATGGTACTAGCTGTTTGCATCCTGATTACCATAGTCACACTCAGCATTTTACTTACTTAGTACAGCCAAATGATGTTGATGGGATCTTTTTTTCAATAAAATATTTTTATTAGGCTATTCCCCTCCCTTGTTTTACTTGATTTCCAATTTTTTTGTCACCATTTGTTTGACGTCACTATTTTACAATGTTCCTGTGCAGCATAAAGAATTGATCGTGAAAAGAGACAAATACTCTGAGCATGGCAGAATGTCTCCCATGGGTATAATTAAAAAAAGAAAACTATAAATATGCTACTTTTCTTAGTGCCTTCTTCTTTGGACTAGTGATTTGGGTCAGTGTGTGTGGTGTGGTACATATAGTATGTACAGGCAACCAGCTGACTACTCATTCTAATAAACACCTACCATCCTGTTCATCTTTTTGTGGTAGCTATTACTGGAATATAGAAAAGTATGATAAAGTGGCATTCAAGATATCCCAAAGAATTCTAAAACAAAGATTCACACATTACTTAGTGACTGAATGCATTGCTGCAGTGACGCAGCACTTAGTAAAAAGCTAGCCAAAGTGAATAAATGTTTTCTTATACTTTTTCAGAGGAGAAAAACAATAAACAGAACTCTGAGCTTCTATTAAAAGAATTCCCTGAAATGTGAGATGAGGTTTCTTCATCCCTATGTCATGTTCTTTGAACATGTATCATCTCTGTCACCACAAAAGATGGAGTGCCAGTATTTTTTTAATCTGACACGTCAAAAACTGGAGCAAAATTGGTGGAGTACTAGAGTGTGAACTGGAATTAGAATACACCTCAAAAAGATGAAAGTTATATAGCCAGGCTGTGAAAAGGTGTCTTTGTAAAAAATAAATGTTAAGAGCACTCAGACAATTAAGTTCATACACCTCAGAATAATTCAGGAGAATGAAAACATGAGATAAAATGATAAAATAAATTGTGAGTGAACAGAGGGAGAAGAACTTAAATTATTTCTTTTATTTCTGAAAAATACTCTGAGTGCTGCGAAACCTTTACACCTCTATATTAGGGTAAGAGGCTATAAATACTGCTGAGATGGGGACCTCCCTCATTCACACAAGAGACTCTCACAGATGCATGAAAGCTGGGAAGTTGGGGTTATACCAGGTCTACCTCTCTTCACTCAAAAAATGCTTTGGAATAGGTCAGGAATAGGACCAACGTAGAGGGTGTGAATTACTTCCACTGAATTCTAGCATGTGCCCTACTTAGGCTTTAAGCCCTACTTGTGCTTTAACTCAGGTCAAGAGGGATTCATCTTCAAGTACAGCATGACAGTAAGATAAGTGTGTTTCATTCCTTTCCTCCTCACCTGGTCCATGTTTGAATCTCATTTGTGCCCTAAGTACTCGGGCCCTAGTCTAGCTTGTGCCGTAACTGGTTTGAAGAGCCAAGCTAAACCAGCTTACTGCTGTAATTTGGTGAGCAGCCAACAGCAAAAGTGTAGCAGCATTTTAGTGCATTGGCATAAAATTAGTATCCTTGTTGCAAAATTGAACACTGATGTAAATATACAGGGGAACTCAGTCTCCTGGCTTGCTGCAGTTTCAGGGTAGATGGGTGTTCTCGTCTGAAAGATCAGGCCTCCTTCAGCTTATGAAAGTAAGAACTTGGGAGCATTTTACAAGACTAATAGCTAACATTATGAAGCAATTATTCGCATTAAAACAACAATACTTAGCTGTTTTTTTCCAGCCCCAGTACATTTGCTTTAAGTCCATTGCATACAATGCAGAGACGTATTTTTGTAAATTACTGAGGCCTGCAGGCGGGAAGCCTAAAAGCAAAGGGCTCTGTAATTTCCAGGAAAACAGCCAATAATGCGAGTTTCTGAACTGCATTGCTCTCCGAGGGTTTAGCAGTGGGGATCAAATAGTTTTCTCCACAAGCCCATTACTGGCTGTTTCAGCCTGGTTTCGCTGCTGTCACCTAGCGGAGAGTCAGAAAAGAGGAAAAACGTCTCAGGCACCCAGGTGCCCCCGTTTGGAGTCATTTGCCTTTTTTTTTTTTTTTTTTTTTTGGAGGGGGGTGGGCGGTGTGTTGACATTTTTTGGGTTTTCCGCTCGCGCCGCCGCCATGTGGGTGCCTTTGCTGACACCTCGCGGCAGAGCGCGGCGGGCCGGGAGACCCCCCCGCGGCGGCAGCCCTTCCCCCGGCGGCACACGCGTGTTCTCGTCACCGGCGTGTGAGCGCTGGTGGAAACTGGGAGGAATGGGAGCTGCCCGCTGGTGTCCGTGAGCGAGCGTTGACGGGGAGATGGCTCATTGTCTGGCTAGATGTGAGCTGTGCCACGGGGTGGCGAAAGCCAACAACAAATCAGTGCTTTGGGGGTGGGGGCGGGGGACAGACAAACAAACAAACAAATAAACAACGGATGGAGAGAGAAAAGCCTCACTTCAAGGGGGAGTGGTGGAGCCTCGGGATCCTTTGTACGATGTGCTTGGTCTAAAAAACACCTAAGGAGACACCACTTCTTTAACCACTTGATGGAATATTAGGTTACACGTGTTGTACAGGAACAGTTTTAACTTTTGGTTGGTAAGATTGCTTTGCTTTGCCTCTTCTACCATGCTTTTGGGGGTTTTGTTTGGTTTTGGTTTGTTCGTTGTTTTTTTTTTTTTCTTCTTCTGTAATTCGTCAGTGACAGGGACAGAAGAAAAGTCATCACGTAACATTTATCAATTAGAATCAGTATTGGAGTTTGGAAAACAGAACGTTTAGTGTATTCCAGAAGTGCTCTTAAAACTGGATGAATAAACCAACTATACTAGGTAATGACGTTAAAACAGGAGATACGCTTTTTTCCATGCTAAGTAATCTCTGACATATACGTTCGTTCGTCTCTTCCTGCTCTGAGAGAACACTTACACACACATTTTGTTTGACTTCAGTAGGATTTAAGCAGGTGCTTAAAAATAAGAAAGTAGTCAAATTTGAATCAGAACAGAAATAAAACATGGCATGGGTTTAAAATTTTTATCCCAATGGTAATCAGCTCAAATGGCAGCAAGGTCTCCTACTTAATGGTCAGTAAAAACACTAACATAAAACAGGAGGTTGATATATCGGTATCTCACCAGCACCTGCTCAGAAGATGTAGAACAAAGATTTAGCTGTGGTAGAATACTGCCTTTGGGAAAACTGGCATCTGCAGTGAGATGTAGCAGGAACTTGCTCTTACAAACTGTATAGCTGCAACCTGGAAGCAAATAAGAGCAAGCACTTGTACATGCAGGTTCTGCCAACTTATAATTGCAGTTGTTGGCAGTTACTGTATTCACAAGTGATTTTAGAAAAATTAACTTCTTTCTCATCAGTGGATAAGGATTAGCTTTCAAAACTACGTAACTGATTGAACTTTATTTTTTATTGGCTTCTAGTACAACTGCTTTCCCAAATCATTAGAGCATCTTGGAAAATTCTGACGAGGAAATTCCCAACCTTCATCTTCATCTTCCTCTTTCTTTGCTACATTCGTCCCTTCCCAAAAGTGTCCATAAATATGCAACTGAGCTCTCTTGTTACTTGCTTTTAGCCTGTGAAGTTGCTGAACACAGGCTCCTGCCTGGCTCTGGCACTCCAACAGACGCTATTTGGGGAAACTACAGCTTCCACTCTACTTCAGTAAAGGACAGAGCTGGACCGTGGAAAGGATCTTGCAGGGCTTGTTGCTTTAGCAGGGTACACACTTTCAGTTTCCAGTTCATTTTTTTTATCTGCCAATGGACTCATTAAAAAAGACATGGTCTAAAAGATGAAGAGGAGAGGGAAAGAGACATTTTCCAGTTTGCCATGGGAAAAGTTACCTTGGTCACATCAGGATTTCAAAAAGGAAAGATGCAAGGTGAATTTGAAGATGTTATAAATTTCTCTGGGCATGTCAGAAGTTACTCCTGTTCTGATGTGTGAGTGTTGAATTAGTATTTATTTGAACTATAAAGAACTGTCACAGCAGAACCTGTGTGGATGTTAAACGTCTCTGTTATCTATCAATAAAAGATCAGAAATGTCCCTGTTATTATCAATGAAAGATCAGAAAAGTCCCTACAACTTCCCCTACCCAACGAGAGTGTCCCACTGGTTAGTTCAGAGACATTTTGAAGCAGATCAGACTACAGAATCTACTTTAAGGACCTAGTTCTGTATGGTTATGCTCTTGTAAATGAAATAATTCACTGAAATACAAATTTACAGGGATACTAGTCGGATGAACTAAGCATCAGCTTTCTGGCACAACAAATGTGATGTTCCTGTCCACTGTTGTCTCATGTGATTTTCCTGGTTAGAAGATGCTTCTAGATTTAAAAAGCTAGAGCAGCAGTTACCTGCTGTAACAAGTGACAGGTTTCACATAGGGTGTACCATCTCTTTTTTTTTTTTAACACCCAGTATTTTAGATTAATTACACCTTTTGGTTTAACAGCAGCACTTTCTTCCTATCTAGTTTCCTTTATAAAAAGTGCTTTTTGCACTACATATGTATTTTTTTAATGATTTCCTGGAAAGCTTTACCTTGTGGACAAAAAGGGGTACAAATCCAGAGTACTTCTATGGAGTCACAGTTCTGCTGTGACCTTACAGCTGTAACCTGATTATTTGCATTGCATAGGAATGCATTAATAAATGCAGGAGAGACTCTTGTGTCTGTGAGCTCCTGTTTAAATTGAAAGGCTTTCTCAGTTCCAACTCTTTCCCACGGCTTCGGTTCAAACTCAAGCTGCTGTTAGAAGCAGACCCAGGATGCCTGGATTCATGCAAAAGAACATGACATGTGCCATGTTTCAACTCATTTCTCAGCAACCTGGTGGCACTGCAAACCCAGAATTGTAAATTGAGTTTGGCAGGCCTGTGCCCATTTCCAGTCTGTTTGCTGGAAGGAGAACAACATAACAATGGCTTGGAGAAAAAGAAATCTCTCTCTTCATGAAATCCTTGTCTGTAAGTCTATGAATCTAAATCTACAAAAGATTTCACTTGCAAGTTTCAGGGTTTGGGGGGGCGTTCTCTCTCCTCTCCCCCTCCCCCTCCCCTCCTTGCCTTGCCTTGCCTCTCGCCTCTCCATTTTATTTTCAATCTTTCATTTAAGTTTCCTAGGGTTGGGATTTGTGTTTCTGACATGTACATTACCTATGCCATTGAGGTAGGCTAAAACCATAAGCTTACTAAGCCATATCTTGAAAATGCTCTTCTCTAGACATGTCCAACTGCAAACAGCAGTGGGTGAAGGTTGCAGCTATCCACATACAATCATCACAGGACTGACCCTAGATGGATACTTCCCAAACATAAACACTATCCAGGCAGATTTCTGCTGGAGTACAGATGTACTTCAAGTCTGAACGAAGGTGGAGTCTGAGTGCACATGTGGTTTAGGTAAAGAGCTTTTGACTAGATCCCCCAGATGGTGTGACACTGACTTCCCCCTTTGCAGCTGCTTTTCAGTGGACTTTTCCCTGGGAGCAGCCAGTCCAGTCCATGGTGTTGGTGCATCCTGACCAGCAGCCCTCTTCCTGACAGAGGGACTTGTCAGTATTTTCTAGCCATGGAGGCTAACTTTGTGAATCTCTGCAGCTGGACATGCTTTGCAATGACCCTGCTGCTCTATTGCTGACCACAACACAGTGTGTCCAAGAGTCAGAATATTCAGTTATGAATTATTAGTTAAGGGTGGGGTTTTTTTTCCTCACCAGACCTAATGTAAGTCATCTGGTTGTGGAAAATAAACGCTGGACACTCGTCTGATATATTATGTTCTGTTCTATTAAGGCAACCCAGCAACAAAATTCCTGTACATGGTTACATTTTCAATGCATTACTGAAACAAGCTGACAGACAGTTTTTGTGTTACCTTGAGAGAGGGGAATAGTTAATTCACAGCAGGATGGCATGCTGTATTTTCAGAAGAACATGCAAAGCCTGAGTTGGTGTGTGTTATTTTTTCCACGCACATATTTAGCTTCACAGACAACTCAATATATGAACCAGCCTTCCCAAAGAGAGCTTGTTTCCCTCTGGGGTTTCCTCTGTGCCAATTGTGCTCTTTTTGGAAATTCTCCAAAAGGCCACTTTCAGCTCAGAGAACAATTTGCTGCAGCTGCTACAGTAAATTGAAACTCTTGTGGCTGTAAATGGGTTCATCTGTGAGGATTCTTGTTGTGTGTGGTAAGGTTAGTCTTGTTGGAGGAAGTGGTGTAGAGGCAAGGTGGAAGGCAGAGAGTTTTATGACAGCACACAGTTGTACCACACACAGCACAAACCTACTGGGTATCAGGCTTATTTGCTACAAATTTGGTGGACTTCTGTTTTTTTAATACCTGTGGAGGTGTGGTATATGAAGTAAACGTGCAGCCTTTAAAGATTCTTCTTTCTAGGCACAACTGAATACTGAAAGCACATATAAATGTGAATACTAAAGCAGTATTTTGTGTTCAGCTGTTTGGGTCTCTCTCTTCTAAGTAACTTACTGCTTCCTCAGAAAGGGAAGTGATAAAGATGATCGATAGTGAAGATTACAAAGGATTCTTTTGTTGTGAAAGATGCTTGGGTTTGTTCCAAATCTGGTTTCTCTTTTTCACACCCTCACCTGCTTTTTTGTTTTCTGAACTGCAAGCACGGTAACCTTTTGAAAGTGCTTGGGATATGAGACAACCTGGAGTTACAGATACAGAAGCTGTAAGTGAATAATGTTCTGCATGTGGCTAGAATTGTTAGTGGTAAATTGCTAAGGGAAAGCCCTGATCCTCATGGGAGACTTCAACCACCCTGATATCTGTTGGAGGGACAACATAGCAGGGTGTAAGCTATCCAGGAGGTTTCTGGAATGTATTGATGACAACTTCCTTCTCCAAGTGATGGAGGAGCCAATGCGGAGAGGTGCTGTGCAGGACCTTGTTCTCACCAACAAGGAGGGGCTAGTGGGAATGTGAAGCTCAAAGGCAGCCTTGGCTGCAGTGACCATGAAATGCTGGAGTTCAGGATCCTTAGGGCAGCGAGGGGGGCACACGGCAAGCTCACCACCCTGGACATCGGGAGAGCAGACTTGAACCTCTTCAGGGATCTGCTTCGTAGAGTACCATGGAATAAAGCCCTGGAGGGAAGAGGGGCCCCAGAAAGCTGGTTAATATTCAGGGATCACCTCCTCCAAGCTCAGGAGTGATGCATCCCAGCAAAGAGGAAGTCAGGCAAAAATGCCAGGAGGCCTGCATGGATGAACGAGGAGCTCCTGGACAAATTTAAACATAAAAAGGAAGCCTACAGAGGGTAGAAAGAAGGACAGGTAGCCTGGGAGGAATAAACAGAGAAATTGCCTGAGCAGCCAGGGATTAGGTTAGGAAAGCTTAAGCCCTTGTAGAATTAAGTCTGGCCAGGGACATCAAGGGGAGCAAGAAAAGTTTCTTTAAGTACATCAGTGATAAAAGGAAAATGTGAGCCTTCTTCAGAAGGAAACAGGAGACCTGGTTACCCAGGACATGGAGAAGGCTGAGGTACTCAACAACTTTTTTTGCCTCAGTCTTCACCAGCAAGCGGTCCAGCCACACCACCCAAGTCACAGAAGGCAAAGGCAGGAACTAGGAGAATGAAGAACCACCCACCGTAGGAGAAGATCAGGTTTCAGAACGTCTAAGGACTATCAAGGTGAACAAGTCTGTGGGACCTGATGAGATCCATCCATGGGTCCAGAGGGAGCTAGCAAATGAAGTGGATAAGCGACTATCCATCACATTTGAGAAGTCATGCCAGTCCAGGCAAGTTCCCACTGACTGGAAAAAGGGAAACATAAACCCCATTTTTAAAAAGGGTAAAAAAGGAAGACCTGGGGAACTCCACACCAGTCAGTCTCACCTTTGTGCCTGGCAAGATCATGGCACAGATCCTCCTGGAAACTGTGCTAGGGCACATGGAAAATAAAGAGGTGATTTGTGACAGCCAACATGGCTTCATTAAGGGCAAATTGTGCTTGACAAATCTGGTGGTCTTCTATGACGGCATTACAGCATTGGTGGATAAGGGAAGAGCAATGGAAGTCATCCACCTGGACTTGTACAAAGCATTTGACACTGTCCTGCACGACATCCTTGTCTCTAAATTGGAGACACATGGATTTGACAGATGGATCACTCGGTGGATAAGGAATTGGCTGGGTGGTTGCACTCAGAGGCTTGTGGTCAACAGTTGGATGTGCAAGTGGAGACCACTGATGAGTGGCATTCCTCAGGGGTCGGTATTTGGATCAGTGCTGTTTAATACCTTTGTCCGTGACATGGACAGTGGGATCAATTGCACCCTCAACAAGTTTGCCAAGGGTACCAAGCTGTGTGGTGCAGTCAACACGCTGGAGGGAAGAGATGTTGTCCAGAGGGACCTTGACAGGCTTGAGAGATGGGCCCTGAGGACTTCATGAAGTTCATCAAGGCCAAGTGCAAGGTCCTGCACATGGACTGGGGCAATCCCAAGCACAGATACAGCCTAGGTGATGACTGGATTGAGAGCAGCCCTAAGGAGAAGGACTTGGGTGTATTAGTAAATGA
>JANZLQ010000079.1:34536123-34556679 GCA_026212715.1 Elanus axillaris
CTGGTGAGACCCCACCTGGAGTACTGTGTTCCACTCTGGGGCCCCCAGTGTAAGAAAGACATGGACCTGCTTGAGCGAGTCCAGAGGAGGGCCATGAAGATGGTCAGGGGGATGGAGCACCTTTCATAAGAGCACAGGCTGAGAGAGTTGGTGTTGTTCAGCCTGGAGAAGAGAAGGCTCTGAGGAGACATTATAGCAGCCTTCCATTACTTAAAGGCAGCCTATAGGAAAGCTGGGGAGGGACTCTTTAACAGGGAGTGTAGTGATAGGATGGGGTGTAATGGTTCTGAAATTAAAAAGAGTAGATTTAGATTAGATACTAGGAAAAAATTCTTTACTGTGAGGGTGGTGAGGCCCTGGAACAGGTTACCCAGAGAGGCTGTGGATGCCCCATCCCTTGAAGTGTTCAAGGCCAGGTTGGATGGGGCTTTGAGCAATGTGGTCTAGTGGAAGATGTCCCTGCCCATGGTGGGGGGGTTGGAACTAGATGATCTTTAAGGTCCCTTTCAGCACCACACTGTTCTATCATTCTATAATGACTGTGTGCATTATAAATGTAGCTCTTAGGGTAAAATAAGCACAGGACCTTCAATCTTCTAATTTGCATTATTTCTCTTTCTTTTTAATGAGCAATGTCATAAATGCTGCCCCAGTTCAAGAAGTGTGCTGAACCAAGTATTAGTAAATTGGCATGTGGGTAATCTACACAGTCAAGAGTCAAAAGTGCTGTTTCTTTTTTGGGTTTGGGGTGTTGGTCTTTTTAAGGTTGTTTCTTAAGATTAACTGCACTGAAATTCAGAACCATTTGTGTCAGGTATGTAGGGAAAAATTCAAATCAGGAAAGCTCTATTTTGCTCTGAAATGGTCTGTATTGCTCTAAAGGTTTGACAAGTTATTGTATCTTCATTGCACACCATCAAAACTTCTGATATGCCCACAATATTAAGTTACAATATAGCACAGTTTTCAGTACAATATGATGTGAGAGACCTTTTTAATCAAGATGTTTAAAAATAAAATAAAGAGAAGGGAAAGGGGAAACCTCCTAATTTGTTAAGATTAAGCTGAGGATAAAGAGACAGCCATGACTTAAATCTGGCTTTGTCCCTGGTTGAAATGTGACACACAAAGTGATCTATACTTAGAACAAGAATAAATCCTGAACGAGGCATTTAGAATTGAATGAGCTGATACCACAGCAGCTCTGGCTTTGTTCATATGGGTAAAAATATATAACATTGGAAGTAATTAGGTCTGAAGTATAAGATTATGCAAAGCTCAAAGACAGAGAAGACTGAGGTCTCCTAGCAAATGAAGTAAAGATACTGTTGCAGTGTGTTAAATTGGCAAGTTTTCAAATCCCCAGGCAGTAGACAACAAATGGGTAAAACCTAGGGTTTATAACAGTAATGTTGTGTGGAAATGAATGTTGCAATACATAACAAACTGCTGAGGAAGAGAAAAATTCGCTAAGCAGCCAAATGCACATCTGACCTTGAAGTGAGAGTCCCTGGGGTTTGCTTGACAAAGAAAAATAAAGGTATATGACAGTAGGATCTGTATAGTGCCACCCATTAAATTTTACCATACTGACTACTTTTAATTGTACATGCCTTGGTCAGATACTTTCCTCAGTGCTGTGTCCATACCCCCATGACAAATGAGGAGTCAGTGACCTTGATTTCACAAGGCAACTCTACCACCAAAAGCCCCACTTCCACTCTGAGATCTCCTTCTGTCAGGGTAGAGTATTCCTTGCTCCCCTCAGCTCAGAGAGAACAATTGAGATGATGGGCCAGTTAGAAGCTGTGAATGCACCTGGCCTTCCTTGCTCTGCATCCTGGCAGCCAGGAGTTAACAGCAACCTTTACATTTGTGTGATGCCTTTACATTTGTGCTCGAAGGCTCAGTCACGTATACCTCTGGCTCAAGGCATGCTGTCCAGTGCATTTTCTTTTTTTTTTTTTTCTTTTCGTCTAGGAAAGGACTTGACAGCCTTGCTGCTGTGCCAGCACTGCTCAGCAGTAGCCAAAACACTGCTGTGTTATCAACACCTTTCTAGCTACCAGTGCAGTGCACAGCACTATAAGGGCTGCAATGGGGAGAATTAATTCCTTCTCAGCCAGACCCAATACAGAGTGACCCCATAACTTATTCAGTCACAAACCAGTTTGCCCAGTTGTGGATTTGGGGGCAAGCTTCACCTTCACTGCTACCCAGAACAAGTGTCTAGGCTTCCCAGGTTCCAGTACATTTTCCAATGAAGTCTGGCCATACATGCATATATATGTATACATACATGTAGGTAGATATATGTATACATACATATGCATGTATGATAGATATTTACGTGTGTGTGTGTGTATACACACTTGAAAAAAACATTGGCCCTGTGAAGCTCTTACCTCCTAAAAGGCACAGGTGATGTGTTTTTTTCCAGCATCCAAAGCAGAAAAATCTCTGGTGTCAAGAATGATTTTACTTAAGAAGTTTTTAAGCAGTAGTTAGGATATACTAATACAGACGAGACCCAGTGCATAATACTTGTGAAACTGATGGCATTAGTCCCTTGTTACGCATTGCTAATGACTGCTACTGCTCCTTCTTTGAGGAAGGTTGGTGATCAAGCAGCAAGGGAAAGCAATTAGGGTGCCAGCTGGAGTCCATCGTGTGACTTCAGTTTGCTTTTTAAGGATCTGTGCTGAACATCCCTTTCCACTGGTAAGCCCATTTTCTTGGGAAGGAAGAAATGAGGAAGTGGCCTTCTGAGATGTTGTGCTGTGTAACTAACTCCTTGGCAGCTGGAAACGGACCTGTAAATTATGCAGAGGTCTGGGAAGCTGCATTTTCCATGCAGCTGTGAGTTGGGGCTGCCTAGGGCCCATGGCCATGCGGGCACCCTGCTTGTCTGACAGGCAGCTCAGACGAGGAGCTGGGCAGCTGGATGCTGCAGCAGCTTGGCAGGCCTTACTGGCTGCCTGTGGAGAGGGCCAGCCCTGCAGGAGGGGCTGCTGCACCTGGGAGGAACCAGGCAGGCAGCCTTGGCCATCTCTGCCTGGTCCCGCTGAAATTTGTGGCGGGATAAGCTCACTCCAGGGAGATAGCATGCTGTCTCTTAAACAACTAAAAATCCCCCTCACTTTCTCACCTGCAAATGTTTTTACATGTTATGACTGGAGGCTGAATGCTTGCTGAAAAAAAACCTTCTTTTTGCTGTTGTTTTCTTAATCTATTTTGCCTTTGTTATTCAGCACAGTGATGTGGACAATAAGGGTGAGAAACCAGGGAAGCTCACCAAAACCAAAATGGTATGTATTTCTGTGAATTATCAGGAGTTATTTAGTGTTCAAAATCAGTCTCATGTCTAGTAATTAAGTAAACTGCTGACGCATGCTTGTGAAATATTGAAGAATAAGCTGTTACCGATCATATCAGCCGAATCCATTTGAGGAAGCTGTTCATCAATGAGATGATAAGGAATGCATCCATTATAAATTTATGAAAACTAAAAAGAGCTAAATTCTGTCCTTAATAGCACAGTGGTATACATTATAAAGTTATGAAAACTAAAAAGAGCTAAATTCTGTCCTTAATAGCACAGTGGTATACTAAACTTAATTGACAAATACTAAAGTCCAGGACGCTTTTCCTGCCTGCTCTCTAGTTTTCCCTTCTATTAGGAGTCATGCTTCTAGCTATGCCTTTAAAACTTGATAAGAACTTGGGGCATGTGTTAGGATTCCTGCTAATGAATCAGAATAATATCCTTCTCATAAAAATGTTCAATGGTTTAGGAGTTTGTTTATTTTTCCTTTCATACATGATGTCCAGGCAAGATGTCAGGATGACCAGGAAGTTGGTCTTAACTTCAGCAGAAGTTGTGAAACACATCATCCTTTTACAGTATAGTTACAGGATCCTTTTCAAGTTTCTCTTGTGACACAAAGTTAGCTTCACCCTTGCAGATCCATCCTGGTTATATCTGAATATGCCAACAGTGTATTTGGTTACCTGCCAAAGTTCAAGTGTACAGAGCCAGCTACATCCACAGCTTGCTTCCAGCGCAAGCCAGTTTGCATTCATGCTGCACACTGGCAGTATGCAAGTTTGGCAAGCCCACTTGAGCTTCAAAATCATTCCGTGTATTTTTGTAGCTCTCTCTGACTCTTCTTTTCAGTGCACCATATTCACACCACAAGCGAGTCAGTATTCTTTAGAGACTGGCTTGCTACATTGAACCACCTCAGCCAGTGTCTTGCCAGCTGCAGGTAAGATACATCAGCAGCTACAACAAAGAGCCAGTTGAAAGTTTTCTAACAGCTTTTGTTAGGGCAAGAGACCTCAGAGAGTAGTCATTATGCCTTTAAATGAACAGACTCCAAAATAAATGAGTAAAGACTGATGAAAATAGATAGACTTTGAAACATGATGCTCTTGGATGTTTTTTTCCCTATAAGTATTTAATAGAAATTAGATTAAGAAAGTAACAGACAGAAAAAAAAAGTTGTTTTCAGTTTGGTGTTATTTGAAAGGTACCTCAATTCTACAGCTCTCCCTACATGCACAGGAAATTTATGGTTTTAAAAACATATTGAAAAGCCATAGGCAACATCTGAGTTTGCACTGAGCTGTGAAGATGAAACAAGAGCACAAACATCCCTCAAAGGGCATTCAATTACTTATTTTTTGTTCCGCAGTTCATACACAAGCAGAGCCAACAGGAGCAGTGAAGAGATTTTGGTAGAGAAGCAAGACTGGAGCACAGTTTGGCTGGAAAGGAAAAGCAAAACCCTTCAAATGAACATTAGACACTCACTTGCAAGAGCTGAAAGATACATCCTCTGTGGATGAAAACTGAAAGTTAGGCTTCAGACAAATATCAAAACAGGGCAGGAATAGCTGGATGGTCTGAGATGTTCTGAAATAATATACAGGTCACAGTAAACCAGAAAAAAACCCAAAAGACAATAAAACTGTTAGCAGGAGTGAGGGACTGCCTGACTGTCTTCAGCACATCTCCCTTTCTTTGTGCAAATGGGGTTGGCACCCCTGATCCCTATGTGTGTGTCGGACAAATGTGCTCCATACATAAAACTGCTAAGCCAGGTGCAGCTCTTCTTCTGAGGCTGGGGGTGTCCATTCCCTCCAGGACTTACAAACCTTGCTAAAATCTTTGTGGTTCTGCAGAACAGAAAAAAATAACCCAAAATACTAACTTGCAAAAGACCCCATAGCTTTCTTCTGTGCACCCCTGGATGTTTCTACAACAGCTGCCAACTTGCTGCAACCTGTGAGGGTTTTCACCTTAGGGATTTGGTGTATTTGGTGTGCCTGCTCCATCTTCCCCCCCAGGGGGGTTCACTGACTCTCCCCCAGCTCACAGAGATGGGCAGGGGCAGCTCAGGCTGCCAGAGGGAAGGAGGCATCAGAGAAAGCTTCAAGGTCCTTCCCAAGGGGATGGCCACGTTTTGTGTTTTCCAGTACATAACAGCTAAATATTCATTCATGTCATATTAGTATTGCCTTGATAATGAATAACCTGTACCATTCTTGCGTTTTATGACATTGTTCCCTTAAAGGTCCCAATGTTTTGTTTCCATCGTATCTTCATTTGGACAGAAACAGGGATCTTGTGACTACAGTGAAGGAGATTCACAATAGCTGTGGTATGTTTTTGGTTTTGGCAAGGATTCCTGTCATCCTATTGTAGAAGTCAAGCAGCCTGCCTGAGTCTCAGCTTTTCCATCTCTGCGATGGCAAAACTGTCCTTGCCTGCAGAGCAGAGCAGTGGAAGTGTCGCACCGGTGGTGGCTGCAGATGAACAGGTGCTGTTAAGCAATGGTCCAGGGCTGCTTTGAGAAGCAGAGAGTTTGGACTCCTTGGGAGTCAGTGTCTCTGGCTGTTGCTAAATCCTTACCCAGCTCCTGGGTGAGCAGATCCTGGTCCTGAGCAATTGCAGGAACGCGGCAGGAGCTGAGAGCTGCCTGGCACAGAGACACCTCCTTCATTATTACTGTGATGCTTCTGACAAGAAAGCAGTAGGTGTTTGTGTACTTTTTCTTTTTTTTCCCCTTACACTCTGTAAAGAGGTGCATAATTTTGACTGGTCTTGCACATGTCACTTCATGCATGTGGTGATGCTAAAGAACAAAATTACTTACTTTCTGTTCCAGAAAAAGAAAATGAAGGAGTTCTGAGTAATTCAGCATGATGCTTATAAATAAGGATTTTGTTCTGCTTTAATTCTATTGGCAGAACATGCCAAAACCTAGATACTCTTTTTTTTTTTTTTCCAGCAAGTAGCAGCAGACTGTTCTGCCTTGCAGCCTGGTTCTGCCTTCTAAGACCTCTGGCTTTGGAGTTCCAAAATAAAATAAAGTAAATCTGAAGAATATACAAGTTGGTTTTATAAAGTAATTGACTGTAACTGCTATGCATTATAATTACGCACTTGGGTTCTAATTTACATCCACTGTTTTCTTCCAGAAGAATATTAACTCACCAAGCAAGGCCATAAGCTCTATTACACTAGAAAAGGACTTTTTTGATGACATAACATAGATTTGCTTTCCACTTAGTATAACCCCTTCATCTACAGCTAGCATGCTCAGATGATAATTTATCTTAAAATAAAAGTGAAGTCTTAAGCAAACTGCTATTCCCTTGATAAAAATACTGGCAGAAAACCAGGGAACATATGTGTGATTACTGTTGTATTGTATAGTTTCTTAAAGCTTCTTAAATCCTTAAGCTTTCCTTCAAAGCTTAATCTGATACTTATTTTGGAGGTAGAAATAACAGAAGAACCAGGAAGAAGAATGCTAATATCTAGTTTTGAGGGCTGATCTTTCATTTTTATCTTTCCATTCTTCATAAAAAAAAAAAAAAAAAAACCCAAAAACCAAAATCAAACCCGCAACAAAATAATTTAACTTTGTTATTGTGAATGAAACTTTTTTTGGTATGAAATGCATCCTGACAAAACTTAATGCTAACAAAAGCTACAAATATAAAACCAATCCCTTTCTCCTAAGACATCATGGAATTGCACACCTCCAATAAAAATTTCAGTAACTCCAAACTTATTAGTGGCTTTCTTTTGGAGACTGCTGTTAAAATATATTATCGCAGGCACTGTGCTGATGACCTAGATAGGAAAATGGCAGGGAAGGAATATAGCTTTTTGGAAAGAATTCACTGCTGTCAATGTACCAGCAAATGCTTGGCAGAAATGAGCACAGGAACGTTTTATTGCACAGGCTCAGAGAGTGGCACGTACAGCATTGACATGGCAGAAAATCACTTGCTCTGGCAGGGCAATAGGGCCTCCATATAGAAACCTCAACAGAAATCTTTGGAAAAATTCGTCGAAGTTCAGAAGAGTGTACAACTACTACAGAGGTGCCCAGTGGAACTAGAAGGAAAAACTGAGGTCCCTTGAGCTTAGAAAGAGAGCAGATGGGAGCTCCTCAGCAGACCCAAGGTGGAGGGTTTTTCAAGTAAAAACATCACTGCAGACTCTTAGTTTTCAATGTCAGTCTCAGTAGAGGACCTGAAAAATCTGAATGTAATCAAAGAACTGGTACCAAGAATAATATCTTGAATTCCCCCTGCTCTAATAGAGTTCTTGAGTGACTGACCTGAGTCATCTTTGAGAAATGCTTATTTGATTCTATGAAGAACCTTAATGTTTCAGGACATGTTTTTGTTGTTGTCAAGAACAGAGATGGGTCAAGCACAGCCTCCTGTGCTCAGGAGAGCCCCCTGCTCAGGAGAGCTTTCCACTCTCAGTTCTTGTGATGTTTCTACTTCAAGTTACGGTTTTGCTTCAGGTTATTCTCTCTAGAAGCCATAGTTAGGCAAATTGATCAATTTTTAAACAACAAAGTTATATTGGTCCTATTCTTTTCTCTTAGCATCTCACCAAACTCATTATTCTGAGATAAATTCTGGCTTTACTGCTGCTTGCCAGTTATCCAAGCATCCTAAGACGAAGCTTTGCAGTTTCAACCAACCTTAGCAACACCTAACTTTTGTAAGGGCTCTCTCTGGTATCTACTTTCCCTATTCTAAACTGAATTCTTATGTCTTTGGTGCTGACACATTCTGTGTTATCAACCAGTTCACAACTATCATCGTCATTGAAAATTAATGAAAAAGGTAAATATGATGGCATTTTAAAGGAAACAAAGATATAATGAGTGCTCACATGCATGCCCTCTGGCCTGCTTAGCATCATTGCTTTCCTACATACACTTTCTGTGTGCCTACAGGATAAGTTCTTGTTGCCTCTGATATCTGTTGTTACCTTGCATCCTCTTGGTTCCTGGATGCTTGATGACATTTTCATCCTTGTCTTCAGTAATTTGGCTTATTTTTCACTTTCTGCATGCTTTCTTCTTTTATTTAAGGCAATAAAGAATGTACAATTAAGTCAGGTTGTTCTGCTATTGCACATAACGATGGGTGCACTGGAAATGCACATTACAAGAATTTCTTCCTCTTTGCCCTGACATTGTTTCTTCAAGGAACCACTTCTTTGCTTCCTTTACCTCACAAGGGATTTTTGCCTGGCAGTGCTCTGCGCTTTTTCAAGCCTGCCAATTCTGTAGCATATCAGTCTGCTGAAAACAAGTGTCAGTGATGGGCTCTCTTCTAATGCAAAAAAAAAAAATATGAAGAAAAGGCAGAACACCCCCCTACACTAGTGTCAGTTTCCTTGAAAAGTAGGCTCTTTTCATTATGTTGGATCTGTGAGCTAGTATTTAAGCATAAAGCAGCATGCTGAGCACTCTTCAGTGTAAAATGGCTTTCAAATATAACTCTGAAAACAGAAGAGATGAATCACTGAGTGTATTGAAGGTGATGGATGATATGACTCTTCCTCCTGTCCCAGGATTAAAAGAGTGAAGCTAAATAAATGAAAGAGAATGGCAAATCTTAAATCTTCAATAGAATCTATAATTTCCTGTCTGACATTGCAAAAGGCAGATAAGGAATCCTCTGCCTCCCCTCTGCTCAGGAAATCACACTTTGGGAAAAATTGGAGTATGAGCAGAGTTGAGATAAGTACCTTTACATCAGAATAGGGAGGTCGACCTATAGAAAGGGCTCTTCTCCAGCAAATAAACTGTGCCGACTTGTGTTGTTTGGGGAATGCTACTCTCAAGATAGTAGTAGAGATCTTGAAGTGTGCTCAACTGGTCTAAGGAAAAATGCTTATGAGCTATACTTACTGATTTAAGTATCAATTGTTTTAGCATGTTAATCACCTTTCTCACTGTGGTAGCAGCTAAAGGCTGCAAATGACAGGGCATAGGTTATTGGATGCGGTCTTAGATTTCATTAGCTGCTGAATTGCTGAAACCTGTTTAAAATATCGTTAAGAGAAAAAAGTTGTTAGCTGAGCAATATAAGCTCTAGCCTTGAAATTCCTAGTATTGATTACTTGAATGAAAGAAACCAGAAATAAGGATTAGTGATATAGAAACAGCAAGGGCAAAGGAAACCTGATTCCTTGCTTTCTTACTGGTGAAGTAAAGACAAATATAGCTAGTAATAGACTTGAACCACTACTGTTCATATAAATACTGTTCATATAAATATTCATACCTTCAGCTGATGATGTCAAGTGTTATTTACTGTCCATGTCCCAGAATAGGGAGGAAAGGATTGTCTCCCCTCCTTGAATATTTTCCCACTGTACTGCACAACCATGCCTTCAGGTGTATCTCCAGCCTCACAAAGTGTGGTTTGGTTGGTTGTTGGCTCTCTTCTTTTTTTTTTTTTGCCTCTTCCTTTTTAAAAGATTTGATCAAGGAAAATGACATAGTGTAATCTTTGAAAGCCGTTGCAGTCAGTCTTATCATTCCAGCCAAAATGAGTGGTGCATTCCCTCCCGCAGGACTCTGCATGGCTCTTTCCTTTGGGTGGCCACGTGGTACCCCTCTGTACCACTCCTGAAGTGCCCTGGTCCCAGCCATCTGGAAAGACTGCATGATGGAAGTGACAGGATAGATTATTTGAAGAATGATTTCTAGGTCGTTGATGTGTTAATCAAAGGGAATCAGCAATTTATCCTCCTTTCCCCAGGGGAAATTTCCTGCCTTTGTCCACAGAGCACTTGCAGATCTTCACAGCCCACTTTGGCTGTGGCAGGCCACATATGCCACAGCAGCTCAGAGGCACAAGATACCACATGGAATATGAAGTTGGTTGGGTATTTTTTTTTTTAATAGTAGTATGGTGTGGTAATTAATTCATCACCTCAGCCAAAAAGGGTACAGTTTTGCTTACGACCAAACAGAAAGATTAGGAGCCATTTGAATTTTCTAGCCTACAGGCTAAAAGTCAGGATGCTCACAGAAACACCAAAAAGTATGCTCACTGACTCCTCTGTGGGCCTTGAACACTGTCTGTTTCACCCAAAATAACATCCTGACATTCTGCCTCGAAGCAGAGCAGTTCAACCAGACTAGTTTAGTCTGAGCCAAGTTAGTGTCCCCATTAGAATTGCACAGAGAGTGATTTAAGTGCTATTTAATGCTATTCAGCTGAAGCTCTGAAGGATCTGCCACCAAGCAGGACAGAGCAAAGCCAAATGCTTTAATGGGGCATTATACCCTGAATAACAATGGACTTAGTAGAAATGAAATGAAAATTCACCAGGATCAGCCTACCATCAATCTTGCATCTTCCAGCCCTGAAGGAGGTGTTCCTGTGGAGGACAGGAGCCTGCCTAACAATCACCTTTGAAATCCAAAGCCTTTTTGCTTTAACTCAAATTTTGCATAGCCACAGTCCTTGGAGACAGCCATAATCAAGATAATCCACATGAAAATAAGACACATAGGCTTATTTTATCATCAGAGGAATTTTTTCATGTTTGTCTTATGATCACATGAAAATTTAAAAGCTTGCCCATGTGGAGATACCTCTTTGAAACTTGTGGCATGAGACTGTAAATCTGTAAATTTTCTGCACTCTCACCCCAAGGCCACAAACTAGATGGACAAACTATTCTGAGTCTCTGATTTTCTCTGCAGTTTGTTACATTATGATGTTTAACAGTGGTGTAAATGGCATTTTCCCAATAAGCAAACTTCTTCCTCACAAATTTTGCATAAAATACAAATAGCTGTGTAAACAGCAGGATTTTGCAAAGCAAATTTGCCAGACCTCACATTTGAAGCTATTGCTCTGAGAATGTTAGTTGCTAAATGCATATGAGTCACAAATTCTGAATTTTGTAATTTCTCTCTTCACTGTAGCTACTTTCGCTTAAGTGTAAAAATTCATTCAACTATTTTGAGCTATGTTTAAATGTATTTAGGCTTAAGAAAATGATGAACTTTCTTAATAAAAAAAGTTAAAGTGGGCATAATTTCAAACATTTCCTTTCCATAATCATGGCAAGCTTTTTACCCATATTAGTGATTTGGAACCGGTGCTTTTAAATGTAAAACAGTACTTCAAGTTTGTAGCACTTCTGACATTTTCAAATGATACAGCCATTATAAAGAAACATGTTCTGGCATCTTCTTAATTTTATGCACGAAATGAACCTTCTATACTTTTTCTTTTGAGATGTCTAGAATCTAATGTCCTAGTTCCATTAGGATTGCTTCTATGCTAAAAAGAATATATTCTGCTGAATTTGGGCCACCATATCCTGGATAACTGAATAGCCAAAATATGCCACAAATTACTCATTAATCAAATGAAAAGTTGGAAAGGAAATATGGGATGAATCTTTAACTGTTGGTTTCTCTTCAGCCAAATGCAGGTTTCAAACATTACTAATCCAATCTCCTATTCCTACTATAGTTAAATAATGGTGGTAAAAATCATCATGTATTTATTCTATATGATATATTTTTAAAATAGAGGAACTGTTTCCTTGTAGAGATTTGATGAACTGATTTAGTGATTGATATTCCATGCACATACTTTTACTCACATAGTCATCATATATTGTAAATCAAAAAAGTTTTTTCAAATTGCTTTGAAATTTTTTTTCTTCTTGAATGCAATTATAAACTGATACAACACACAATTTAACCTTTCCCTTAGAAAATTCCCTATGCATTTAGAATATTTGCTTGGTTGGTTGGTTTGTTGATTTTCCCTGTCAAAATTCTAGATTGTCTGGACAAGACACTTTATATAAATTAGCTGATATTTTTTCCAAAGCTACAATTATTTTGGAAAAACACCTGCTATCAAAAGCCATCTACTCTGTGCACCAGTTAATCCAGCTACATATGGCAGGAAATCAGCAGGTAAAAGATGTTTTCAAAACTGTAATAGAATTTTCAACAAATAATTCAGAAAGCAAGTAGAGAAGCAGCTTCTTCTAAAGTCTTTTCTAATAAAAGGTATAAAACAAAATGGTGTAATGGTAACTTGGTCTTGAAGATATTGTGTGATTGTTTGAATTATAATGAAATGCTGCCAGAAACCATCAGACTGCAACCACAGTATTGTTTCACAAGGTGGCACAATGACTCTTCATATTGTGCATCTATCTTTTTCCTCAGCCACCAATGAAGTGGTTAACATCTAATCAGCCTCCCAGTTTAGCTGTAAAAGAGCCTACCTGTATTCAAACCCCGCAAGCATAAGCAAGGTCTGAGGCATAAGCAAGTCTTCAGGCCCAGTCCAAGGCTTGTTGAAATCAATAAGCAGCTTCCCGGTATCTTTGATGGGAACTTAATAGTTTATCCACAGCGTCTTTAAACTCTCCTGCCAGGCTTTCTAATCCTGTGTGTGATTAGCTACAGCAGACAACATATTAAACTTCTCAGGAAAAATAAGCTCATAATGCTTAGCTCTTGTCTGGCTTTTCAGAAATCTTAGTATGATTACTCAAAAACTCAGCTAGTAATAAAAACTAAAAGCTGAACTGACACAGCCATAATCCTACCAAATTCAATGACACTACTTCCAAGTAAATTCAAAACACTTACGTACTGCAGAAATGTGTTCTAATTAGAATTCTTGATAATTTTCTCTCTTAATTTCAGTACAATCTTTTGTATTCTTAATTCAAACTTTGGAAATTAATTTCTAGGATCAGGAAGGAAAAGTGACTTAATACACAAATTAAATCTATTTTTTTTTCTAGATTTATGTAACAATTTCAAAACAATGTTAGTGCAATATTTAATGAAAAGAGTCTTTTAAGCATCATTATTTGTCCTTCATATAGATAGGTGACTTTAATGCCAAGTCTGAGAAAAAATAGTATTTCAGCAAAATGTCTAGTAAATTTGGAAAGAAAAGTTCAGTTCGTAATCAACTTGTTAATATTCTCTTCAACAATTCCTAGAAAAGGACTGCATAAAAAAAAAACACTGTAGGAAACTCACCAGACCAACATGCCTAGGATCAGAGACAGCATGTTTAAAAGACTTGTGGGCTCACAGTTCTCTCTTTTTAATTTTTCCTTTTAAGATGTCACATTGTTCAGTGACACTAAATGTTGGAGGATGGTGCATGTCTGTGTTTATCGTCACTTCTGTTTTGGCTGATTTATAGTAGAAGATAACTATTCAGTTCTTCCTCTGGGAGCAACACCTGCTAGCCTCTGTAGCCATCCTGCTGTTTCCTTTCCAGAGTTTTCTTCTAAATGTTTGTCATTTTGGACTTTTTTTTAAAATTTTGTTTAAATTTTTATTTCCTCTGACAGATTTTTCTTTTCAAATGGCTTGAACAACCTTCAGAGTTTTCTGGCATTCACTTCTCAAGCAGCATCCTCTGCCTTCGCAAAACATAACAACAAAGTACATGCCACACACCTTCCTTGTGTGTGTTGCTTCAGTCTGCAGATTAACCAGTAAGGTGTTTGTGTACAAAGAATATGGCTATTGCTGTTAGAAATTAATCTTGTATTTTACCTTCTTTTGTTTCCCCCTCAAAAAAAAGACTCCTTGTGGCCAGGTTGATCAAACGGTGGTGTTACCTTTGATATTACAACAAGTAAAAGTTTTTACAAAAGTTTTTTCTGCCTTATGAACATATCTAAAAATTTTGGAAGAAAGCACTACAAAGGCTCTTTTCCTACTCTAGATACTGTAGGGGAGTTATGTTAAGCAGGAAAGGTTTTTACTTTCAGTATTAATCTTTCTCCGTACAGTCAGTTCTCAGAGTACACTGAGAACCAAAAGTTTCTGCTGAGGTCTTTAAAAGAGAGGTTTTATGTTGTGCTCCTTGTTTTAACCTCTTTACCGGATTGCTGTACATGCCTTTCTGTCTATCCTAACCACATATAGAGATGCAGCACATTGCTGACCTTCTTTCCAAGGGCAGAAATTACTCCACTTAATCCTTATATCTGCCACTAGAATAGTAGGCAATAACATGTGACAAGAAGTGTTAGTACAGGAAACAACACTGTATTCTCTAGTATCAGAAATGTGCAAGAACCTGTGAGAAACAGGCTCCTTCTGCAGACAATTACCCTGGGATGAACAGGTCCTCAATTCCCCTGAAATGTTATCTGGATTCCCCTGCTTGGGATTCATTCAGGTACATTACCCCAAGCCACTGAGACAAGGCCAAAGCACACTTCTTGGGATGACGGTTGCAGAACATACTCCAAATCTGGAAACTTTCAGGTTTTTCAGGATTTTGGAAAAGTCTTTCTGTCTACAGCTTCTACAAGTGCATGCATACTGTGGCTCCGTAGAGTGCTTCCCTGCTTCCAGATGGGAGTGTCTCTGTTGGCACCAGAGCTGCCCACGCACCGTACCGTCTCATCCTGTGGCTTCAGAGGAGAAGGTGCTGTGCCTATGGACTGGAAGGATGCCACAGTGCTCTCCAGCCACGTGCCTGATCTGGTATCAGCATCAAAGCCTGTGTGGTCTGTCACAAAACATACCTGCATTACAAGTTAGGTGCCATGAGAGTATGATGGACCTGCAAAGCTGGGAACGATGCACCTTTCCTAACTTACCCAAGTATTTCCTATGGAGGTCAGCCCCCATGGGGAGAAATTACATGCAACATCCCAAACCTGTTAAAACCACTTGAGACTGTGCCTTCCACACACATCCACAGCTATTGCAGCACCTGAAGATGAAGAGAATAAATACTGCTGTCCACTACATAGGACCATTTAATGTATCCCGCAGAGGTGGAAGCTGTGTATGGATGTTTCCTGTTCATAAGAAAGAGTGATTTGATCTCATTTATTTGTATTCTAAAATGAGAGGTAGAACTACTACAAAATAGAGAAAAAATAAACAGTTTGAAAGAGGAGCAAAATGAAACAGGTTAAATAAGATTTACATATAAATTCCCAATGTAAATATAAGTATAATAATGCTTCATATATAAATGTCACAAACAGTAAATCTGAAAGGATTTTCATAAATATGCATTTCACAGCCTAGCCTATCAGGCATATTATTTCAGTTTGGCTTTAATCCAAAAATAAATTACATAAGTATGTAGTTCCACATTTATCTTACATTAAATTGCAGATCAAGTACATTCCTTCACAAGTAAAACATGGGTTTGGTAATAGCTGATGTTGCAAACTCATCTTGAATCTAAAATTCAAGTTACTGCTGGATTTTCAGAACTACATATAATTCTCAATGATATAAAGTTTTTGCTTTCAGTAATGCCTGTTGCACTTCACTGATCTCAGTCTGGAGCAGGACTGAGTACATGGAGCTTCAGAAATGGCTCTGCGGACAGTAGCGAAGGAGCAAGATACTGCCGTTGAATTGCTCTGCAAGGAAATGTTGGAAAGACTGTCAGTGTGTGGAAGTGACTGAATATATACAGGGAGTTGATCTCTCTTGAAAGAAAGGGCTATATTTATCCAAGATGTGGCTGCATCCAGTGGCCAGTAAAATCAACGGAAAAGGTTTTAATCATATTTATTTGGGTAGCTGTGAGAGTTAATAGATTGGACCTATAATTACTTTCCAAAATCAAATGTATGTAGAAAAGCAAATGGCTATGGTGGAATAACGCAGGCACCATGTAACAATACCAAGTTCAGCATAAACACCCTGGAGTTTTAGAACATAAGAATAAAATAAAGACAATGCAACTATTTCTTAGTTAATATAGCATTAATGCGTATGATTACTCAGATGTATCTATGAATAAATATATGCTTATAAAAACGTTAAAGGATAGTTGGCAGTCAAAATTACTGCTCTGTAAGTGATGTGTATGTGCCTCCACAATAATACTGAATGCCCAGGGGGAATTTTAAGCTTAATGTTTTCCAAAGTTTGCTTTACAAGACAATTGAAATTTCTTTGTCTTTTGCAGATGGCCATGCTAGCTCTGACGTCAGCCACTTTTGTGGTGTGGGCACATTATGGTCTATCACTTAGAGCCAAACGCTATAAATTTTCTGTAACCTCACAGACCTAAAAGGGAGCTTTTCACTGCTTCCTGGTGATATTTTAAAGAACAAAAGTGAAAAAGCAGTGAAAAAAGTTTTGTTTAGGCTTCAAAGACTGAGACCCTACTGCAAAATTTTCAGACGTGTCTGATTAGGGATTCTAATAGCTCCAGTCCTTTCAATAACGAATATTTCAGTCTTGAGCTTCTCCTTTCTTGCATCAAGCAGATCCATTTGTTACCATTTTTTTTTAGGCTTTTGTTTTGTTTTTTTTTTTTTTTTTGAAAATGGCATTAATTGCCAGTGTTCTTTCTTCGCTTCCTAACAGAGCTTGAGTTCATTGTAGTGGCTGCTACAACATAAATTGAAGCCATCCCTAAGGCTGCTTTTTGAATTCACACAGTATGTTACCTAGATCCTCTTAAAAAGAACACAAAATAGATATCCAAAACTGTTTTCCATCTCTGAAATTCTCTAAACCTTAGTATGTCAAAATCTAAACAAAAAACCTAATTCAACGTTAAAGTTGATTACATCATATGACTTCCATACCAATAACATACAAACAAAAGTCATCTGGAAGGCTGAGACACTCACCAGACCAACAATCCCAAGTCAGCACTAAGCTGCTTTATCAACAAATACCGTAACAGCTACTTGATCTTTGGTATGTATATATTTAATCTTACTATTCCATTAAGCTCGCTTTAGAGCAAAACTTAGCACAATTAATGGTCAGGAGTTCTATCTGAAGTAACAGCTCTAATACAACTGGAGAAATTAATTTCTCCTCTCAATTGCTCTTCAGTTTTCTTTTACAGCTGACATTGCATGTTTTAGCAACGGGTTACTAATGCAGAAAAGAAATCCTGCTGTTCTAACAGACCTATTTGTTTCTGTAGGATATCTAAGGTTAAGCAAAATAAAGCTGGAACAAAATTCATTTCACTGAGCTCCTTTCTGACAGTGGAATTAAATCGGATGCTTTCTCTTCCCTGTTTAGCTCTAATCTGCTCCTGTGCTATGTCTGTTTCAGCTGATCAACCTACATTAAAAAAAAAGTAAAAAAAATGTTAAAGCATTGTTACTTGAGATGACTGACACAGGGCATGGGACCAGCAGCATGAAAGACTGTGCCCAAAGATGGTTTCACAGCCTACCCTCAGCCTCACTGAGCAGCTAGCTTTAGTCAGTGCTTTTCACCTACAGCTGCTGCGAAGAGATTGTGAACGGTGTTATGGCTATCTTTTTTTAGATGCCCTTCACATAATCTGTAAACTGCAGCTCAAGTGTCAGCATCACATTCAGACATCTCAGCAAGCTAGTTGAGTGAAAACATTCAAGAATGCACTTGAGATTTTTCTTCCTTTATTTTCTCTCCAGTGTTGAATCTGAAGCCTGCTCGTAATTCCTAGCATTCTATCACTGGTGGCTTTGGACTTCCACCTGAGAAGAAAAATTAGTAAGACTACTACTAAGGCATAGGAGAAAAAGTTGGGGAAAAAACATCTTTGTTTCTTTCTGACACTGCAGATGTGTTGACCACCCCTTCATTCTAGGGCTTTTTATCTGTTGAAGACAAAATGACTGGGTTTTGTGTAGCCAGAATGACTTTCAAAAAAGTAGAGTGAGTGGTTTGAACTCTGGCTTCTGCTGGTATCATTGTGTAAGAAAGATTGACCGCTTCTTCTAGAGCTAAAAAAAAATATTATTTTAGTATTATTTAATATTACTAAAGTCAAGGATACCCCTATGCTTCTGCCATTCCTTCATCAAAAGACATGTGTGTAAAATTCGATTAGAGGTTGTAAAACTATGGGAATGAAATGGAAGATTGCATTTTCCACCTTCTTTACAAGAGAAAAACTGAAAATGTTAAGACAGTCCCCCAAGATTATAATCAGAAAAACATGACACAGTGGGCAGAAGGCAGATTTTCTAATTTCTGAACAAATTTTGTTACAAAATTATCTTTCAGGTTTTTGAACTTACCACCTGGCCCTGGCCTCTCCCATTCCCTCTAAACACATTCAGAATGACATTGCTGTAATTTTCTTATCAAATGCCATGTAGACGTGAACTCGCGATACGCAGCTTAACAAGTTACTGTATCGAGTACATTCTGGGTTTCACGGCTTCACTGAACACAGGTGCAGAACTGTTATTAACCACTAGATGCCACTGTTGCTCCTATAAAAGCAGTCCAGTATGTGTCTTGGCCTGTCCATAAAAACCTGCAAACCTTCAACAGATTTTCCCCACGGTGTATCGAAACACTGGTACAGAATTGAACTAAAAATACAAATGCAGGTCCACACTTGTAATATTTCTGCTTCAAATATCCTTATATTCAATTCCTTTATACACTATCTTGATGACACACAGGACCTTAAGGTCCCTTTTCATCTCAGAAATGTGTAAAAGGCTTGATGGTCACCTCTCACGGGTCTGCCTGCTCTTTTTTGAACGAAAATAAGTGCTGTCAGGCAGAAGTTGGCACAGCTGACACTGACTGGAGTCATTTCAGTCTATGCATAAGCAATGGAAGTAGCTTAGCATCACATTGTACCTTTGCAACCCCATAGCAGTAAGTTGTCTGAAAGTTTAGGACACCTTGACGATGGGGTTTGTGTAGGTGTAAAGGAGCCCTTACTACTGGAGGCCGTGCTGTGCATGACTTGCTGGGACCAAGCAACCCCCAGGTCTGCAGGGAGTGGGGGGGAAGGAGTGGGAAAGAGTATTTTTAAGCCTAAGACTCATAGGGAAAGCTGAGACACCCGTAATACTGATAACTGCTAATGCCATAGTAAAGGCTTTCTGAAGGACAGCCTTCCCACTTAGCTTTTTGCCTGTTAGTAGTTTGGTGAAGACAGACCCCAGGATGTGCCACGTTGTTGCTCACAGAACATCTTGGGTGGTATTTATGTGCCTGGACACATTGCTTGGGCTGTTGTTTTTAGTGGTGACAGCTGGAGTGAATACGTACGTGTGCCTTGCTGCTTGGCATTATAAATGCTCCAGCCTGTGTGCGCATAGAGAGGAAATTAATGATGAGCTGCTTTGGAAAGGATACTGAGCCCTGGGGAAGCTAGAGGGTATATGTTTCCTGAGCCTGATGCTCGCACATCTGAAAAATGCAAAGAGCACACAGCCTGCTCACTGCATGTGGTGGAGGCACAAGGAAAAACTGAAAATCACATCAGTAAGTGACCTCATCACAGCTAGAGGGTATGCAGAGAAGTCTTTTTTTTTTTTTTTCCTTCATTAGGTGGGCGAAGTAATTTCTGTCTCTTTGGAAAAAGGCTTGAAATCTTTCTCTCACTATTCCCTTACTTTTGCTAGCATCACACAGTATCAGCTTCTATACTCTTCTTCTTGCCTTGACATACGTGTCTGGCAATTGATAAAGTCACGTGAAGTGATAGACAATACCAGAGACTTAGCTACAAAAAATCAGTGGTTTTGCCGATGAACGATTAAACAAATGCTACTGGATCTTCAGTAAACTTGGAAGTATTTCAGTGAAATGACAAGTGGATGTGAGGAACAATTTGTGGCTTTTGCTGGAGATGAGCATCTTGCACAATTAAATTAGGGATGCATATAAATCTGGAGGATATGAGGGAGATCTTAAACTCCAGAATTAAAGGAGTCCCTACAGGCACAGTGGCCTGTACGACTAATTCCTGTTGTCGGTCATCCTGGGCTGTGCACAGTGCAGTCACCCAGAGGTCGGGAGGATGAGGAGGCAATGTCCCGGCATCTAGGAGCTCGTGACAGGAACAATACGCTCAGGCTGTGGGAATACACGCCACAGGAAAACGACGTGGTCAGGAAGAGCTACACTTCTCGGCTGGAAAGCTGTTAACCGTTCGGGGCCGGGGAGCAGAGTGCAGACCGGGGCAGAGCAGACGGCTTCCCTCCTCCTGAAACCACCTCCCTTTCCGTGCCCACCCTTTGGATGAGAGACCGGCGCAGGACGGTGCTGCCCGGCGTCTGCTGGTCGCCCTCGGGCGGAGCGAAGCTGCCTGCGGCCGCCGATGAGCCCCCGGCCTCTCCCGACGTGGCGGCGGCGGCGGGAGCGGTCGTAGCGGTGGGGATTTACCGTGGTGGTGGCGGCGGCTGGCGCTGACCGGCAGGGGCGCGCGCCGCGCGGCGGGGACCGTGCCCGCGGCCCCCCTCCCTCC
>JANZLQ010000079.1:34564996-34603705 GCA_026212715.1 Elanus axillaris
CCTTCTTTTTTAATGTTTCTGATTTCAGGAGACCATTTTGTAATTTGTAACCTAAGTTTATAACAGATCAAATAGTGTAGTTCAACAAAAGAACAAAATTAAATGCACTGTATGAATTAAGTGGCTGTAACAATTCAAGCAGAAATCAAACAGTGTCAGGGTATAAATACTGACAGTCAGAGAAGGTTTTTCTTCAGAAGATGAAAACTGAAAAATGCAGCATAGAAAGATTTGAGATCATTTGTCAGTGTATTTGGAACATTTATTCTAATGTTAAGTTTGTAAAGCTTTTCTTTTTGTAGCCTTTTTTCCCCTTTTTGTGGGAGAAAATATCATAGAGTCACAGAATATCTCAAGTTAAAAGGCAACCATAAGTATCAACTCCAACCCCCTCTACATTAATTTTAAACTTAAAAACTACATTCATACAAAATACTACATTAATACAAACCAGCCCATATACTTTTGATCTTTTGGTAATGTGTACGTTGATATTGAAAGAAAATATGGTACTTTGTACATACAAGCAGTCCACATTAATGGTTGTCTGTTTTTCTACTGTTCTTTTCTTTTACAAAGTTCTATGACAACCATAGTAGACGGTCTCATTACTCTAACATTTTTTTAATAATGCGGATCTCTAATATGCTATTTGTTGTTGCTTCCAAGTAGTAGCAGTAAATATTACAGTAAATATCCTGGGAAATTCCCTATTTGGATCAAACTGCATGCTCAAAAAGGTTCCCTTGGCAGCGCACTGGTATTGTGACTGTCTCCTGAGCTGCTGGAACCTTTGTAAACCATCTTCCGACTTCCTGTAAAAGTACTTTATCTTTTCCTTTTTAATGTCAGTTTTCCTTCCAGGTGCATTTTAATCTTTCATTCAAGGCTTTGTCTCTTGCTTTGGTGAAGGTGTTGGTGGGTCACAACTCAGCTTTGGGTTGAATGCTGCACCAAACAGAAGCATTACAGGTGAATTTGCCTTTGATGATAAGATGGTATTTTGCTCATTTGTGTTCTGGAATGATCAGTCTTGAAGCAGCAGTACCCACCCCCACTTAAGCTGTTGGGTTTGGGCAGCTTTGTTGGGTAGTTACATAAATGTAGCATCATTTTTAAAAAAGCATAGAGTGAGCTGTCAGTGTCCTAGAATAGAAATGCATGGAAGAGTGCATAATTAAGACTGTAGCAGGGGTCTCTGAGGGTATATGGAGAGGAACGAGATGATCACAGAGGCTCAGAACTATTCGCATAAATGGCCAGTTACTGATACAGGATTGCGTGTGTGCTCTCTTAACCATTTGTTATTAATAGCTATCTGATTACAGTAATGTTAAAGGTAGTTATCGAACTTTTTTACTTTAGTGTGATTCTCACCTGGTTAGAAAAGTAACTTACATTTGCATACCATTGTAGTATAGTGTTTCTGTGTGTACACGATACTGAATAAAATGCAAATCATTAAATGCATAACCTGTTGCTGTAACTGTGGTGCTAAAACTCTTGCCCTTTGTGGGTCTGTCTGGTCCTCATCTGAGCTGCCTGCACCTGTTGTGCTGTGCAGAATCCCTGCTCTTTCTCTGGCTTTTTTAAGTAACCTCCTGTCATTCATTTGCTCTGTTACCTGGGGAATTTGAGGAGACTGCCAGGGGCAGCTGCCTCCCTTGTCTTCACATACCCTGGGGACTCCCTGTCATCTTGGCCCTTCTTGATCCTGCAAGATCTGCTTGGCTGGGAGTTGAGGAAGTTCACAGTGAAAAACAGTCGTCCCTGGTACTTGCATGTTATTGAGGGTCTTAAGCTTTTCCCCATTTGGCTCAGCACGACCGCAAAAGTTGGAGATACCTTTTTTGGGGGTCTTTATGGTAAAGGATTCAGATGGTATTCCCACAGCTACCATGGAGGTGTGCAGTAGCACAGGCAAGCCCACGGCTGTGGTCCACTGCATCATGGCATCTTAGCTGTGGAGCTAAGAGCTAAGGGGGCTGTTTCTCAGGCTGGTTGAGAGTTAGCTTCTCTTAGTTTCCTGGCTTGTTTGCAGATTGTCTTTCCTGCTGTGCCCCAAGAGGAAACACTGCTTGTGCCTTTTCAGAGTATGACAGCTGTGTAGTTCTGACTCCTGGTGCTGAATTACCAAGGTGCTGGAGGACTCTGGGGGTGTGTTTTCATGTCCACAATGTGGAGAAAGCATGGAGACACCTTCCTTTTAAGGTGTTTTCTTCTGTGATGCCAGCAGCTGTTTATGTGCAGGACTATTTGGGCTAGCTAACAGTTTTCCTGTCAGTTTTGAATGTTTGTGCATTCTTAAAGCAAGTATTTCAAAGGTGTTCCTGTTTAAGAATAAGCTCTGATTTGAACTACCAAAGCATCCCACAGACAAGCAAAAGAAAAACATTAGGGAAGGTTCTTAAATGATTAAAAACGCATCTTTAGTTCTGCATATGGGTATCCTGAACTATCTCTCAACATATATGGAAATTTAAACCTAAACATGGTCAACTCTTTTCTCATGTTTGCTCTCATTTTATTGGAAATGTTTTCTCAAAACTTTTGTGCAATTGGTGTATTGGAGGTGGTATTTCCATAGACGTAGAAGTCTAGTGCAGAAGGCTAGCTGTTGAAGTGTGTTTAAAAATAGTGTTTGATGTGAGATGATGCAGTTGTGGCACAACTATGGTAAGAGTCATTTCATTTAAACCCATCACATCATCACTCTTGACAGTGCCTGTCACATTATACAAGGAATAAGCTTGATTTTTAAAGAGACTTGCAGATGAAGAACTTGTCTGCTTTAGGGTCAACAGTGGCTTCAGTGCTTTAAGGGAATCCATGAAACAAAGCACAATGAAACCCTGATGTTTTTATTTTTTGCCTTGAAATAGTTTTCTGTACTTTACCTTAAAATCAAGTAAACCAAACCACATGGGAAGCATTAGTTTCTATAGATATTCCCAGAGTTATCTTTATTTTGAAAGTTTTGTCTTTCCTAGGTGTTCTGAAACAAATTTCCCTTTCACACATACAGATTTGGTTGTTGTCATTGGTCATACTTTGGCAAAGAGTTCTGTTAAACAGTCCTGCTTGAGCCTTTGTGAAGATGAAGTGTTTGTTGCAGATCACCAGGTAAATCAAATAGTATAGAGCTGCTAAAAGTGTGTATAGTCTTCTCAAAGACACTGATAGCCCACAGATTGCTTCCTCCTACTCCCTCCCAACCCTACGAATTGATGGGGTTTGTTAACTCGTCTGGGCTGTTCTCTGTATCTCCTCCTGACTTAGAAAATCTCCTAGACATAACTGTTTCCTGACTTTCACTTTCCAACCTCTCATCTTTTGATGAGATCAAAAGATAAACTTCTGCTGAAGTAGAAAATGCTCACAAAGAGAGAAGCTGGAAGTTGTAAACAAGGAGAGTTACAGAAATTGTTTGAAATAAGTGCTAATTAAATGTACTTATATTTACTGTGGTATTTCATTAGGTATCAAAAATAGGATATGATTCTTTTTTTTAGAAGAATAAGCTTTCAAGCTACTGTTCCAGTTCTGTATGTTTCTTGGGAGTTTTCTGCAAGTAGACAAATAGGTATAAAGTGTAGCTGGATCATTTTAGGCCTTTGGACTTTATTTATTCTGCGGTTCTCATTACCAAACTGATTTCCCCCTATTTTCAGTTCTCACGTGAGAAGGTATGTATTAAGCCATTGTTGGTATTTGCTGTTGTAACACATTCTCTAAAATTCACTTTTATTTAGTTATTTGATCTAATTATATACCATGAACTATTCAAAGAATACATGTATTATTTAAAGCATAGCGGGAACTGCTACGTTTTGAGTAGTTTATTCCATCTGACTAGTGCTGGCTAATGACTTAAGCTCAAGATGAGTGCACGGGTTGGTTACTCTTCAGTGCATACTTGGAATGGGGCAGTAAGTAAATGTGTAGTTCCACCTCAGGTGCAGTATTTTTGGCTTCCTGGGTATCACACTACAAAAAGATATTTGTCATGTTTTTAAGAATTCTTTTAAAGCATGCATATACTTTAGGAAGCGCAGAATATCTTAAACTAGAGGTATAATTTTAGGAAATTCTGGAAGAGGTTAAGCACCCTGGTAACTGATAGTCTTCTTGAATGCTGTTTTATGTATGGTTTAGTCTTGAAATGAACCTAGGAAAGGGAAAGTTACCTTTTCATTTACTTTCTATTTAGTGCTTTCGAGACACATTTTCCACAGTCATTTTCCACATTGGTTGAAGTTTTACCTTTAGTAAACTAAGCTTTGTGAACATTTAGAAATTAAAAAAAAAACACAAACCACCCAACCCTAAAAGGACTCCCTGGAATGTGCTGGTTTAGCCAGGCAGTTAGAATACTGAAGATTAAAATCCGAGGTACTGACTGGACAGATTGTTTGGTTTTGGTTTTTTTAGTTTTTAGTTTGTGGTAAAATATTTGATTTAGAAACTTGGAAGTATTCCTTTTAATAATTTTCAAATAGGATTGCCATTTTTTACCTTGGGTTTTTTTGCACTTGATACTTCGAAGTGTTTTATATTTTTAAGATTGCTTTAAAGTGCATTTGAGTCCCTCAACCTTTTTTGATTTTTGGTGGGGGTTTTTTTTGTTGTTTTTTTTTTTTTTTACAACCATTCAAGGGCAACTTAACATCTGAAGGATGATAATTTGATCACCAGGGACAATGCTTCTTTTTGACTCTGTATTTGCTGGTATCAGGGAGGTATTTATTCATGGGGCCTTTTCTGAGTGTGGAACTGTGTGTGGCCTTAACTACTTCATGAGGCATAGACTGTAAATCTGTGTGCACGGAAATGTACATTTACATGTAAAAAAAAATAAAGCTTGTGTCTAGCTGATAACCAAGCTCCCAGGGGCATAAGTGAAAGTCCTTTGGAGCTTTTAAGCTGTGCTTCTAGGTATTTATTGCAGTCTCTCTACTGCAAAGCTTAAGAATTTAGCTTTCAGCTTGTTTTTCATTTCCTTTCTTAGTTGTATCTGTGTCCTTCTGTTCTGTATGTATGTGTATTTTTGCTTCCAGCTTGAATTTAACATGCCTTTTCAGCTTTCTGTTTTTCTTGAAAGCTTTTTCTTTCCAGCTACGGACTGTATCACACCTGTTATCATAATAACTTTTCATCACCAAAGGGGGACCACCTTATGGACCAGCTCTTATCCTGCCAGAACTGCATGGCTTCCTATTGTTGGTCATGATAAACCAGTGATGTTTTCTGTCACTTTTTATCCATTTGGGGTAAAATTTTCTGAAGTGCATGAGTATCACTTCCAGGAGTCAGGGAATTTAACTAGAACAGGTGTAGCTGATGTCAAAGCTTTTACGAAAGTGCTTAACTCACCAAATGAGAGTTTAGTTACATGCTACTGATATTTTTAATTGTTGTATTAAAATAATTTGTTAGATATAATTCTGTCCTGCTAGAACCAACGAAAACAAGTGCTAGTGTTTTGGATTCTTTTTTTCTTCTACTCTAAATTTTTGTGATTGAAGATACTTTTCTTCACGTGGTTGGGGGGAATAATTGCACCTAATAGAGGGTAGTTGACTGTAATAGAAAATATAGTCAAACAGTAAAAAGTATTTTCTCGTAATATTTGGCTATAGTAATTTTGGGAAACATGGCATTAGTGTATCAAAGAGGGTCATGCAAGTTTATATGTATTTCTTTTGTGGCATTTGATGCTTGAGGTTTGCTTAGAGTTGTAGAGCATGTCTTTTACATCTTTGAAAAAATTGATTATTGTTTGTACCTTCATGAAGGAATTCTGTAACGAAACCATGCATTCGGCATTCCTCCTTTTTATTATACTAAATCCAAGAATAAACCTACTCTGTTCTTAAATTGCTATCTGCGCTGTGCTGTTGGCATGTATGTTTTCAGGTGACAACTCTGTCATCGGAGAGAGATGCAGGAGATGTATGGTCTTTATGGGGCAGAGTGCCGTGAATGAGTAAGAGCTGGTATTCTTTCTTCAGTATGCTTCTCAACTATCCCAGGCCAGTCTAAGCTTTCTAACTCATCACTGGAAAAATGTTTTGAACAGCAGTGGCTTTATTATTTTAGCTGCACATAATGCTAGAAGCAGGAGCTTCCTGCTCATCTCAGTTTAAAAGAACTTTGCTGTTGTTAATGGAATGTTTAGTTTAGTACTAAAATTATAGTAAATAACTTAATTGTTAATTTTCCATTGCTAAATGTCATTTGGAGACCTGCTGTTTTCCTTTGAGATGGCCTTTGAAACGATTTATTTGGAAGTTCTGCCATAAATCTGTAGAGTGGCCAATGAAAACAAACTAGCTGATGGTTTTATGAGTTTTAATATCCATGTTACCTTCAATGTAGGTATGCTCTGTGTTCTTTCAAACTTGAAAGAAACTAAAATGCAATGCCTGGGTTGGGGAAGGAAGGGATTTGTGCTTTTCTTGTTGATTTTTATTTAGTTGTTTCTGTTTAGCACAATTACATTACTCAGCTTGGTCAAAATAAGTCTTTCTCAGCAGACTAGATACTGCCTTGTACAAATGAAGTAACTTTTGATTCTTACTACATCCATTATGATCATGTAGGTAGGTAACAAAAATAGTTGCTGGATTAAGTATTTCAGTTATATGGGAAGAGAAGCTTTAATGACTAGTACAAGAATAGAATCATACAGTGCTACTCTGTTATTTTTTTAAACAGTTTTTTAAACCAGAAAATTTTTATGTGTTTTATAGTATAAGTATTCTTTGTTCACTGGGAATAAATACATAGTAATGAGAGATGTTCAGTAGAGTTTTTGGCATCTGTTCATCAGTACAGATATCAAAACAGCAACACTTTTGTATTTAACAGGTTGATACTTCCATTCATTCACACACTCTATCAAGTTATTTAAGATACCTTCCATACTTGCCATCATTCCTTTTTATAAACTTAACTGAGCTCCATCTAAAATAATGGGGTTTTTCATTTTACCTGTGCTGTGCCACTGGAATACTGTTATAAAAATGCAATTGCTGTAATAAGTAGCTTCTTTACTTACGATTTTAACTTGTTTGAGGCAAATATGCAGCCATTTGTTCTTCTATGAGTTGTTATTATTTGCTTTAGAAAGCTCTTGTTTCATTCTTTGTCCTTATCCATCGATATTGATAAATGCTATAGAGCTTTTATTTAGTGAGGTACAAGAATCCATGCCTTCTATTCCTCTTTTTCTCTTCATCACCTTTCCTGTCATTTGCCTCAGTTTTTTTTTCTTTTTTTTTCTTTCTTTTTAAATTAAATGCGTGATTAGGATTGCTTATGGCATTATATATGGGAACTCATTGGTAACTTCTACAGTGGCAGCTCAGGATTACATTTACCGTTTTTAAGGCTTCATCACAATTTTTCACACACCATTTTGCGATTGGTTAGTACTACCAGGTCAGTGTTGTCTTCAGCCATCTTCACTTATTAAGCTTCTGACTGGCAGAATATTTCACTTGAGTTAAAATTTACTAGTATAGCAGTCACATGTTTAATCCTGTTGGTGTTGGAAAACTGTGCTGTCCTAAACATGATGTTGCAGTATCAGATAAAAATTGCTTTTTCCTGTGTAAATGGAACATTCCTGGTTAGCCTAGTGACCTCCACAGCAACGGCAGATGCTGTGGTAGTAGGAGAGGGAGTGTGCTGTATTGCATGATCACATCCCGTGTGGAGGATGGTAGCCATTGTTCCAAGTGTACTTGTACCTCCTAGCAGGGAAATGATTAGTGAATAAGAAAGATTTCATCTCACAAAGAGCTTAATCACACATGATGTTAATTGTTGAGGGCTTTCATTCCAACTGAGGGAAGCAATTCAGTGCATCTTAGAGGAAATTTGCCTTTTGGTCTTTCCACTTATCCTCTGATTTGCCATTTTCTATTTTTTGATGCTGTTCATTGTGAAATTACTGCAGATAAACATGTAAGTTATCAGAACCTACCTCTGTCTTTGAACTCCCTTTGACTGGACTGTCTTTGAACACTGGACTTCCTTTTTCAAGTCAGTTACTTGAATCCAATGCTGAGTATCTGTAGAAGACAAACATCTAGTAGTTCCCAGTTTTGCTGTACAGCCACTGTAGCCAGGACAAATACTGAATGAGTACTTGAGTCTGCTGGTAGAGTTGATGATATTTCTGGTTGAAGTATGTTGACTGTGTAGTGCAGATCTTTTCATGCTATGACTTCATACCTAATTTGAAAAAAATAAGAATCCTGTGTGTACTGTTCATGAATGCTTTAATTCATGAATTGAAGTGGAAGACTCCAATTAATTTTTCAAGGAACTGAAGCTTGAAGAAGTGTATATGTGTATGTGTGTACACACACACACGTATGTATATATGTGTGTGTATATATATAAAATGCTAGGAGACTGTGCCAGCGCTTTTTAATGTGACTGCTTGAGGCAATTTCTTTGAAATATGTACAATAAAATACAGACTTTTAAAAGCCATTTTTGGATAGGTTGGAAAATACTTTCCTATGAAAACAAGTCTTGCTTAAATGCAAGGATTATTTCCAGCATTTATGCTTCTTCCAAGCTTTTCAACTTCAGTAATAAGTAGTAAATATCTGTGTGTTAAATCTCATGTGTACCTATATTCTTTAGGAAGTTTAGATCATGCCTCTGTCTTGAGGTTGGCATCAGTCCTGCAACTAATATGAAACAAACAGCTCAGTCTTCACAGCGTACAAGCAGTCTGCTCCGGCCAGCTCTGGGAGCTTTCTTGGAAGAGAGATGTCAGCTTTTGCAGAACTCAGCTTTTCCTAAGTAAATGAATGAATACAAGTTGTAGACCTAAAACTGCCTCTGGAGTCTCCTTGCAGCGACCTGTGTTACATGCTGCTACATCCTTAGGTATGAAAAAATCTGGTTTTGGTGTCCTTTTGACATTTGAACGATGAGAAGAGCCATAAAACTCTTGAGGAGGCTGTAGGGTGCCATAGCATATGTAGACATTAAAGCTACTGTCCATGACAAGTAGCTGAGCTGAGGTGGAATCAGTCCACCTTTTGTCTTTGCTCTGATCAAAATCCTTGTCTTTTTATATCTTTTCTTATAGCTGTCAGAGGAAACCTGTGGCTTGTAGAAGAGATGCAGCCTTTGAGTTTGTCATAGGCTGTAGTGGCTTTTTTGTGTTTTGTTTTTTGGCTAACACCAAACTGTCTGGTAGCAGGAAACTTCACCAAAGTGTTTGGTTAAGTGGAGTCAGTCCTCACCCAGGTAAAGTTTGTCTCCCCTCATGTCTTATTCCACTTGCTGTCAGTATGCAGGGAGAGAACAGTGTTCATTCCTACATCTGATCTCCGTAGCCTACTTTGTGGGAGGTCTCTTCAATTTAAAGTTCAATTAAATGTATGTCACATACTGAATATAGTGACTTATATTCTGCCATAAAATTACCTCCTTGCTCAGGGCTCACACTCCCTCCATCCTCTGTCCCTTTCTGTGGTTTCACCCTTCACATTCTGTTGCCCCCTTGTCTTGTTTGCAGTAAAATTTTTTCTCTGGCTCTTGTCTCTGCTTTTGAAGTGATGTGAAAGCCTATAGAACCATAAAGAATTGCACTGCATTATTGTGAGAATGAAACTGTTTTGATAAAAGCTACAATCTGTGTATAAAAAGAAGAAAATCTTGTTAATGAAATAGATGTGCAAGACAAACATATTAAAGGAATGATGTGGGTGGTTAAAGTTGCGTTCAGTGGTTTGAACATACCTAGAAAGGGGAGATGTAATTTTCAGTGCTTGAAACATTAATAACTTTTGGAGGTTATTAAGGAGGAGCTACATTTTTTCTAGTAATTTTTGCACTTTTTTTCCTGAAGTCTCAGAAAAGCAGCTCTACTTTCCTCTGCTTGCTTAAATAAAGATACATGTGCATAAACATCTCGACTACTTTATCTTCATCAGATCTTCAGTTGCAAAAGGTTTTTTTTTAATGAATATGCACATTTTCCTAAGAATATGGCTTCTATCATCTTAGGTTTCCAGAGAAAGTATTAAAATTTTTTTGGAGGGTTTTTAGTTTTGCTGTTGTGGGAGGGTGACAACTGGGATGTAATTCTCTGAGGTTGGGTGGGGAATAGTTACTGTTGTGTTGATCTGTGGTGCAGCCCATACTGCAGTAGAAGAGTGTGAGTCACCAGATTTGTATTTCTCACACAGTGATGAAGGCATTGAAGACAGGGCTCTTCCTTCTTTCTGTGTTACTCTGCAGTACTGAGCAGCTGAGTGCCATTGCCTGAATTGTTGCTTTGACACTAGACATATCTTAAGATAAACACATTTTTTGGGGGGGCTTCCTGTACACCTCTATGCCTTGAGTATATTATTGTTATTAGTTTATATTGCACAAAGTCATACAAACTGCTGCTGAACTCTTGAGGCCTCATTGTTTATACAGACCCTTTCTGTTCAGTCATTATAAAAAGTTCTTCAGCTATTAAATATTCATGATACATAGCATTCTTTGTCACAAATTTCCCAAAACTGAAGAATGTGATCGTCATGGGGCACATGTCTTCAAGGTTTTTCCTAAACTGGGGGAGGGAATAGCTTTTAAGAAAGCATTTTTAATGTTTCTTAATTTCATATACATAAATACCTCACCCAGCAATAAAAATGCTTCCAACACGGTAATGTGTGTTTTCTTAGAGTTTCTTCTTGAATGCCTGCAGCTATGTTCTGTGTTCTAAATCTTTCAGATTTAATCAGTTAAGTGTGGTTAGTTCTCAACATCATGTGGGTGGGAGACTTATGGAAGATCTTGGGTGTTTGAAATAAATTATCTTGGCAATACCCGTCGTGGTTCTTACTTTCCTGAATCCACACTCAGTGAATACCTCCATACTGTAATGGAGAGTGGAGTTCTTGGGGTAGTCCTTGTTGAGATGCCATCTCTATAAAAGGTAACAAGTTGTGGTCCTGGCAACTAATGACCCAAAGCGATCCCATCTTAATCTGCTTGACAACCTTTGTCTAACTTTGCTGGTTTATGGTCAGCCTACATAAATCTCTTTGCAAAATTTTACAGTATTGCCATGTGTTATTGGACAGCTCATTAATGTTTATTTTTTTAGCTTGATGAATTCTTGACCTGTAGAAGAGCTGAACTCCTTAGACTTACATCCAATACAAGTAATTACAAAATCTTTCATGTTCAAATGAAAACAACCTTCATGCAGGTGACTTTTCCTATATTACGTGTGTGCTCAGTGAGCTCACTTTGGCACTCAGAATGCTCAGTTTAAGTTATCGATGGTACTCAAAGCTGAACAGGTTGTTTGGTTCGTGAACTGCTAGTGCATGCCATTGGGTTGGCTGCAGAGTTTCTATGACAGTATTGTAAAACGTTCCTGAAATGTAATTACAGAAGAAAAAAATACATTAAAACCTCTATTTTAAAGCTTGTAAGAGGATATACACTCCGAAGGGATGAACAAACCCAATTAATTGCCTTTGAATAAAGATAATGTAAGTTAATATATGTGTATAATATACATACATACATAAATAAACTCTCCTGAGAAAATGAATATGTAAACTTTTCTGCTAAAACTTATGCAGTCTGTAATTAAATAATAAATCTATTTTACCAAACTGATAGGGTTTGAAATAGTCATTAAACTGACAGGTACTGTCATTTAGGTGATTTAGAAGCTTCTACAGGAATTATAGTCTTCAGACCAAAAACTGTCTTTGCATGTGTATTTACCACTACTAGAGGTTAATTCTCTATGCTGTTGAAAAAATGCATTGTAGCTAAGATGCAAGGAATGCTGTTGTTTCCCAAGAGCTCACAAGACAAGGTCCTGACCCAGGGGGTGACTGGGTGCTAGCAAAGCCCTGCAGCAGTGAAAAGCTGGGGGTGTGTGGGAGCATCATATGTGCAGCTTGTACATCTGCATGATCAGCCCTGAAGACAGAAGGTGATGAGAAGATGGAAGCAAGATTGTGAGATGTTGTTAGTAGGCAGAGTGAGGATACCTGAGTGGGTGCTCACTTGAAAAGTTTTCTACGAGCTCTTGAGAGATGAAAAAGAGAAGTTCATCCAACAGTCTCACCATTTTCTCCTATGCAGGGGCAGAATGATGTGGCAGAGTGTAAAAGAGGAAAGCAGAGAGTAAGGAGAAAATATAGTCATCTAGGAAGGGATAAAAACAAGTATGTCTGGTCTAGGATGACATGTATAGCTTTGGGGCAGGGCCTTGAAGTTGAGGACTTTTAAGCAAATGCAGTTAGAGTTGGAAACAGGGAGGCCTTCTGTGACTATGCATGACTTGTTTTCAGCAAAGGAGATCCATTTGGGCCTCTTGAAGAAAGGATAAATTGGAAGAACTACTAAATGCTAATAATGTCAAGAGGCAGTCAATTTAAAACATAATGGTAATGGTGATGGGATGTTCTGAGCAAAATTAAAGTTTCACCAGTTAAGACATGATACATGTTTGGCAGAAGCAGCTAATGTGCTGTTGCTTATTCTTTAAAAGAGCCAGTTTATTAAGTAAGGGTTTATACCTATCATAAATGAAACTTGAATGAAGGGTTTAGTCGATTGTAGTTTTAATAACTAAAAATCCTCTCCCTGAGTACCTTTTACAATTGGAAATTTCTTTACAGCTCTCCAGGTTAGTTTAGGGGTTGTTTTTGTTTTGGTTTTTTGTGTTTTTTGTGTTTTGTTTTTTTTTTTTTAATTTTTACAGCAGAGGTGGTAGGCACCCAAATCAATACAAAGTGAATAAAGCTGTACAAAAAAGCAATGACCTGTGAATGAAAGTAGTGTGGGAAGTTTAAATGTATAAAGGTATGTTTTATAGGGGCTTGCCACTATTGCTGTTTTGTTTTTTGTTGTTCTTTTTCATTTTTTTCCAGTTTAATGTATTAGTGTTGTCACTCAGGCATTCTTGGTCTGTAATTTCTTGGGGCTATAAGTCTCCAGCTTTTCACTATTAACAAGAAGAAGTCACATCAGAGTCTGTGCAGCAGGCTGATGATGTTCATATCCTTCACTTTCAGAATGCCGATGTATCTTGTTTACTTTTTGAGTGCTGGATTGAAACACCCAGTTGTAGCACCTGGTTGCTGCACCAGGTAGGTCAGATACGACTGAGGGTGTCTGTCCTACTAGTTCTGCCTCTGGTTAGGAACAGAATTTTTTCTTCTGTAAAAATTCATGGTGTGGGTCCAGTCTAAATGGGCAGCAGGGGGAAAAAACAAGTATAAAATTGCAGCTTTAGTGACTCCTAATGAACTTACAGCAATGATTTCTAGATAAAAATTCTACTGTGTAGCCCCCATTTAATACCTGGTAGGGTCATGTTTCCCTTCAGCTGTTGCTTTTCAGGCACTGGATAAAAGCAAGCCTCTTTTTCCGTAGTCCAAATGCACAATCTGAGTCAAGAGCTTCTCTCTGTCCAGATGCTCTGGTTCCTGCCATTTCAAACAGGCTTCCCAGGCTATGGGGAACAATATGGGGTTTGAACCCAGGATTTTCAAATTCATGGTTTTTTTTTTTTCTCTCTGCTCATTGGATGCTTCCCATTTTGCATGAAATACTTTTTTGTTTTCAGCTGATTTATTTTTTATGTTGTAATTCTCCACAGGAAGATAATAAAAGGACTGGAAAATGTGTTCCTGTTTATTCTGTCAACTTTACTTTTTTTGCCTCATTGGCAATCTCATTATCAAAATTCAGACAATTTTTGACTCTACTTGGTGATCTTTTTGGGACACTATATCTTATTTTTAAACCAGTATACGTCTTATGCTGTGTACCATCCTTTTATACAGATTCTCAGTTGAAAATGTTTACTTTTACTTCATTTCTATCAAGTTATCTTAACTAAGCTTACTGAAAAGCAGCTCAGATTTGAATATGCTGCAGTGTAGAGCAACTTCTGCAACTGTGAGCTAAAGTTTACATTCTGTCATCTTGGCAAGTTGTAAGTTTTTGCAGGCTGTGTCCTGTGTGGTACAGAAGTAGAAAAGCAAACTAACTTCAGAACAGCTATTGTGTAGAAACAGATCACTAACAACACAGTTGATCCCTGTCTCAGCACAGTTTACAGACTTGCAGGGTTTTTAGTAGCTTGTGTAAAGACAGTAGCTTTAAATAGTGTTTAAATTGTGCAGTGATTTATCTTAATCAATTTCAGTAATTCTTCTTTGCTTATGGGTAACAAAATGTGATTTCTTTCAAATGTTTGCTAGCCAGATAGTGTTAATTTGTCTATTTTCCCTCCCAACACATTTCAAGAGACTTATACTGAAGGTAGGAATTAAACATGAAAGCAAATGACCATTGCATAAAATAAAGCCTATAAGCCGAGGGGAGGTGAATGAATTCTGAATGTTGTGATTTTTCTCTTTTGCTGTAGTCCACAACACTTACATTACTGAAGTCAGCTGTCAAAAAAAGCTCTTTGTGAGGAAGCGCTGTGAGAAAATTCTCCAACAGTGCATTTGTTAGTGTGAGGAACTGGTGGGAGACACAGAGAGGTGATAGTGAAATACTGCCCTCATCAGCTGGCTGCAGAATGCAAAGGAAAAAGTGTGAGCCTTCATTTTGGCAGCCAGAGGGGGGCAGGAACGTGTTTTGCCTTTCTGGGTGCAACCCTCCAGGAACTGGTATATGGGAGGCACAGTTCAGGCCGTCTTTCCTCCCTTCAGCCCACTTACCAGTATCCTCCAAGACCCTCCATATGTTTGGAAGGGTCCTCATGTTCTGGGTGGCCCTTCACTTGCCATAACGTAGGAGGAAAATAATGCATCTCTGTGTGAAGGGAATGGGGAGGATCATAAAACAGGTGCTTTTCTGAAAGCATTTTTGTTTATTCTCTGCCAGTTGCCACTCCCAAGATTTGTCCCATAAAGAAAAGGCAGGTTTGAGATGGTGCCATTTGCCATGTGAATTGCCAGCTCTCTAAGAATCAGGATTTTTTTTTAATTCTAAATTTTAATTTCTGAATATTTCAAATTATCTAGGCAGTGTATGACACAACATGGCCTTGCTGTCCCAGACTGACTTTCAAATGAATACTTTTGCAGACATTCATTTCACCTTTTTGTACCAAAAAGTTTAAAAAGAATGAGGCTTTTCTTTTCTTGAATTGCAGAACATGCAAGTTTCCCTTTCATGGACTTTTTTTGTGTGAATCTGCCCAAGATGCACGGGAGGGTGGGAAACCACAATTACTTGGTCAATTGTAAACTGTGATTGCACATTTAGTATTCTGAGCACTTTTCTACTTTGTGATTACATTGTTAAGACTTTTATTTGTACCTTTTATTTAAAGTCCATACTAATTGTAACCATGTCAGCATCATACTTCGAGATCCTCTGACAAGTAAGCCAATGTCATTTACAAGATGCAGGCTTTCTATACCAAGGAATGGCAGGTATTTTATTTTGTGCAGAAGGAATATATGTATATATGGGTATTTGCTATTTATGGAAGAGTACTCCTATGACTGCATGTGTGAATACCCATTCTGTCATGTCCTCATCCAACCTTTTTTTTCCCAAATTCCTTTCCACAGATTTTGTCTTGAACAAGTAAATATCATGAGATTCCTCACCGTTCTTCATGAACAGTTGTAGTCCAACACTTTGTCCCTTAGCTAGTGAGATACATTAAAAAATGATCTGGATAGGTGACAGACTGTATTGAAGAGTTTGTTACGGTAAGAGTAGTGTCTTGATTTCAGCAGCTTTGATGATTGATTAAACTTTACTATGTTGTTGTCTGCTACTTTTAGAATGAGAAATTGTTAAACCTTTTATTAAAAACTAAACCAATATACTTTGTTCAAAGACAAACAGTGTGTGTTAACTGCTCTAGCTCATAGACATAGTGTTTATGAGTCATATTACAGTGGAATGAAAACATTGCTCCTGCTTCATACTTTTTTTTATAACATCTATTGATCTTTGGGATAAAGTCTTGTAACTTTTCCCCTCTGCTGGTGTTTTTGGTACTTAAATTCTAAATGTTCTCTCACTATGTCTAATGGCTTTGATAGTTATCCAACAGCTCCCTAAGATTTCTAAATGTTCCACTTAGAATCTATTATCATAACAATTTAAGCAAGAATGTATACCAGGTAAGATTTATCAGGTTTCACTTTTTACTAAGTATTCTGAGGATTTTTTCATGATTTTATTTTGCTGGATGTTGATTTTCAACTTGCTCAAAAACGAAGGCTAAAATTTGTGATTTAAAAATAGGGATTGGTTGACTAAAAGCAATATATAGATAGTACAGTAATCAAAAGATGCATTGATTCACTTTTTTAGCTTTGCTGGAGAGAGAGCACATAGTCTTAAGTATTCATCTTGTCAGTTAATAAACCTAGTCTTCTGGCTAGTATGTAGGGGATGAACTGGTGGTAAATGCTGTTGAACACTTTGCAGACATGTATAGACTTTCTGTGATGATACATCTTCAGTGATGGTATCTCCTGGTTTGTAGCAGACTTCTGTAAATGATCAGATTAATTCACTGGCAGTAGTTTAGCTATTGTAATTATATCAGTTTGTTTCTGGTACACTCAGTTCATAATCAGCAAGTACCATGTGCCTTTTTTTCCTCTGCGTTCTCTGAAAGAGTTGACGTTATGATGATGTTCTCCAAAAAAGTTGGTAAACAAAACTATTGTCTTACTATTTTGACTTGCACAATCAAATACAGTTGAATAAAAAAGACTGATTAAAAGCAAAAACCCATTTAAGAAACTTGTTGTGTATCATCCTATCTACTCTGAGCTTCTCACCTTGATAGCTCGTTACACTGCTGTTTTGAGACATGCTGTTCCATGTAGATGCTTATGTTGTATCCCCTGTTTGCAAGCCCTTGTATGAACTTCCCTTCTTATTAGTGCAAAGAAACCCATTTTTTAATGAGTATTCTTTAAGTAAAGGAATACTTAAATACATGCACATTTGATACATTTTTAGTTTGTTTACATTATTACCGGAGAAGATGGAAATACTATATTATAATTTCAAAATTACTAAAAAAAATTGGGAAAATCTCCAATACTGAATCTCCAGACTGAAAGTGTCCTTTATGTCAATATTCTGTGTGTTCAGAAAGTAATTACAAGTGCAAATAATTTGCTTTCTCTACATCAGGGGAAAAAAAAAAAGAGATCAATGTTGGGGAGAAGCCCTCTTTCTTCCCAGAAGGCACTTAATGTTTAAATTGGTTTCAAAGCATTCAAAGTTATTAATAATATTTTCTAAGCTCTTGGCTATAAACATTACATCTTTGTCACATTCATTTGCATATACAAAGTGAGTTTTATTTCAGTCCTTTAGTATGGCACAAAAGCAGGGTATATCAGAAAAAATGCTTCAAATATGTGGTTTCAAGTGAGGCAATTCTTACTTATTGCAGGAAATACAGTAAAGCCACATGACAAAAACAATAGCAAGGACAATCTGTGTATTGTATGATTTTTCTCAGTGGTGAAATAGTTTCAGGCAATCCTAATACAGACTGCAAAACCTGCTTTTCCATTTTGAATTGTGAAAAAACATTTTAATAAAAATGTTTCTGTAGTTCTATTAATTTGTCCCTTTTGCTAATTTAGTTTTGTTGATATTTTGTTTTTCTTATTTGTTTTTTAATTGCTCACACCTTATTTAAATGCTCAGGTATTTGCTAATGAAAATGCCATCGTAATGAGCACACAGAAAGATGTCACCGCCATTCCAATAAGAATCTTTAATTTTTATACTTTGTGTCTTATGTGTAAATCATTACTTTTTTTGAAAGTGTGCCTGAAATGTTTTCCCTGGAGGAGTTCTTTTTCCTTTCCTTTAGCCTTAAGTAGTTTTTCTGTGGCTTTGAGTAGTCTCTTTACTTATGTGCAACGTTTAGATGTTGCTAAATATAAAAGGTATTAAAAAGGGGAGATGACTGAATTTAGCAGGGTGTGCACAGGAGGAAGGAGTTCTCCAGTTGCATTGGGATGAGCAGATGTTGCACACTACTCAGCTCAAATCCTCAGGGACAACTGCAGTACTTTCCTTACAACAGGCAAATAGCAAGGAAAACAGATAAAGGGAAAGAAGGTAATCAATTTAATGTTACTAAGGCAAGCAATGTTTGACCAGCCTTATTGCCTCTATGATGAAATGACGGGCTTTGTGGATGAGGGTAGAGTGGTGGATTGAGTTTACTTTCACTTTAGAAGGCTTTGATGCTCCTGTGTTATTTTTATTTGTAAGCTGAAGAGGTATAAACTGGATGAACAGAGCACTAGCTGGGCTGAAAAATGTCTGGTCTGCTGGAGCTAATGGGTGTAAGTGATGGTTCAGTGTCCAGTGTCTGGTGAGAAGTGGTGCACCTTCAGGGTTGAGTTCTGGGTGCAGTACTGTTCAGTATCTCTATTGGGAGCCTGGTCGCAGAGATGGACAGGAGGACCGTATCCTCAGCAGGTCTGCAGAAAACATTAAACTGGGGGAGTGACATGGACAGAAGAGGTGAGGAGTAGTACGGAGGGAACTTCCGACACCTCGAAGGAGTCGGCCTTCAGAAGCCTTGTGAGTTAAACAAGAAAAACTGCAAATGTTCTGCAGATGGGGTGAAACAGCCCCATGCTCTATACAGTCTGGTAGGGGACTGGCTTCAGGTGTGCTGAAAAGGACTTGAGGTTTCTGGTGGATGCCAAGTTGAGCCAAAAGTATGCTTGCATTGCAAATAAAGCAAGCTATATGTTGGTGTGCATTAGGAAGAGCATGGTCAGTAGACAGGGAAGATGTTACCCTCTATTCCCTGCTAAAAGGACCATGCTCAGTTCTAAGGGAGATGTAATAGTGGCCTTTTAAAAACACTGGGGCAGTTACAAAGATGTTAGAGCTGAGCTCTTTTCAACAGATCTAGACAGTATAAGAAGGTGCTAGTTGACACAAGTTGTGCTTGTGAGGTTCATGTTGCACATTAGGAAGTTTTCCATGAGGAGGGCAGGGCAGAAGTGGGACAGGTTGCCCAGGGGGTTGTGCAGTCTTCATGGAGGAAGGTTTGGAAGCTGCACCTCAAGCCAGAGGTTGCAGTGGGTGATCCTCTAGACCTCTGCAAATCCACATCTCTGTGGATAGAGGATGCTCTGCAGAATGAGGAAGTGTCCTGGTTTTGGCTGGCATAGTTAGTTTTCTTTCTAGTAGCTGGTATAGCATTACGTTTTGGATTTAGCAGGAGACTAATGTTGATAACATGCTGATGTTTTCAGTGCTTATTGAAAGTCAAGATTTTTTCAGCTGTCATGCCCAGCCAAACAAGAAGGTTGGAGGGGCAGAAGAAATTGGGAGGGGACACAGCCAGGACAGCTGACCCAAACTGGCCAAAGGCATATTCCATACCATGGGACGTCATGCTCAGTATAAACTGGAGGGAGTTGGCCTGGGGGGATCGCTGCTTGAGAACTAACTGGGCATTGGTTGGTGAGTGGTGAGCAATTGCATTGCACATCACTTGTATATTGCAATCCTTTTATTAGTATTGTTGTTTTATTACTGTTGTTATTATCATTATTATTTTCTTCCTTTCTGTTCTACTAAACTGTTCTTATCTCAACCCATGAGTTTTACCTTTTTCCTTCTCATTCTCTCCCCCCATCCCTCCGGGTTGGGGGGAAGTGAGTGAGCAGCTGCGTGGTGCTTAGTTGCTGGCTGGGGTTAAACCATGACAGGAAGAAACAGCATGTTGAATTATAGTGAAACCTCAGCAAAGCTCACTTTTGGGTTTCAACTCTGTAACACAGCACACTCCTAAGGTTCCTCAGAGGCAGAACATAGTGGTCTTTCAGCCAGTTCTGCTTGTGTAGTATCTAAAGTAGTCAGCCACTAATGAAAAGAGTGATTTTGACATGCATTGAAAATTGTAGGCTTGTTTTTATATTTGGACCTTCTAACATAAAAGACTAACAACTTCATTATACATCTGCAAAACCAGAGCGGAAGCTAATTGTTGTGGTTTCAGCCCAGCTGGTAACAAAGGCCCACACAGCTGCTCGCTCACTCCCCCTGCCCCCATTCTCATGTCCACCCCACCACTCCCGTCCCCGGTGGGATGGGGAGGAGAACCAGAAAGAGGAAAGAGAAAAGGAGAAAAAAACCCAGAACCTCAAGGGTTGAGATAAGGACAATTTACTGGGGCAACACAAAAAGAGAAGTTAGAACAATACCGATACAAATAAGAGAATACACAAAACGAGTGATGCACAGTGCAACCGCTCACCACCCAGAACCCGGCGCTCTGCCACTTCCCCACTGAAAGCCGAGAGACCCCCCCAGCCTGCTCCCTGTATATATACTGGGCATGGTGTCACATGGTATGGAATAGCTCCTTGGCTAGTTCAGGTCAGCTGTCCCAGCTATGCCCCCTCCCAGGTCCCTGTGAAAATTAATTCTATCCCAGCTGAACCCAGGACACTAATCCAAACACCTGTACAGAGTCTCAGTGCATCAGTACAATGAGATGGTTTTTTTGTCTTTGGAACTGTGTGCTAGGAGAATGCTAACCTAATTTTTTAATACTGCTTTTCTCTCGGTATTAAAACACTGTTTGTTAATATCAGCTTGAAATTGGACTTCACGCTAGAAACAGGTGTGGAAGTACAACAGAACAGGAACAGAATTTTTTTCTTTTTCAAGACTATCAAAAGTGACACTTTTGTCAGTACTTGACAGAACTTAAATGCTTGAAGTTTTGAACTGCCTAGTGAATTGCAAGTATTTTTAGAATATGGGGGGTTTTTGTTACTAATATGCTGGGCTTCTGCTTCATGAGCTCTCAAGCTATAGCAGATTGTGTAGTTCACATGGAAGCATGATGGTAATTTGTAGTTTACATTCTTTGAATAAGAACTGTAATGTTTGTATTTTGTAAGAATATTGTAATGTGGTTTCCCTGCGTATCCGGGAAGCAAATTTCTTTTGAAATCTCCGCTAAAAATGGTTTTGATGTTGTAATGGCAATTTCCAGTCTTTGACGAGTATCTGAAGGAAGATGGATTTATTTGCCAGTGGATTTCCACATGGTAATTTAGGTTTGTATGCAGAAGGCAACTAATGCAATGCACTGCCCGTTAGTTTCCTTGACCACAAAAGGGCAGTAAAATACTACTCTGGTTAGTCAAGGGATTGAGGCTTGTTGAAGGCTATGCAGGTCTGGTTGGTCTACAGGGGCAAAATGTTGCAAATGGAAAAAAATGTGTTAGGGTTATCAGCTTGTATCCTCAGTAATGATATGGCTGTAGGGAGTAAATTAATCTGGTAAAAAGTAGTTATGGCTCTGTGTGAAAGGCAGCTTGCTCCATGTGCCTGAGGTAGATGAATGGGGAGAACAACAAATAGTAAAAAACTGGAGGAGGCTTGGATTGTAATCCTGTTTAAATTGAATTGCACTGGATTAAGCAATATGCAGAAAAAATGGTTAAAAATACATACTTTTTTTTTTCTTAATAGCAAATACTAAATAGATGGAAAAGGTCTGTTCTATAGGTTGCAAATGCAGGCTTGGTATTTACTATTTAACCAGTAAACCAGGAACCGAGTATTGTAGGTCACTGATGTTTGTTTTTGCAGTCTCTGCATACCAGCTCTTTCTATTCTTTGACAAAGGAAAGACATGTGCTCTGCTTGATTACTTACTGGCCTAATAATATGTATTTGTCTATTTTATTTACTGTGACCAGACCCTTAGGGAAAGCAAATTAAGTATTTTATATATGTAATTTAAACTATTTGTTACTAATCCTATTTAGTAATTTTAATTCGTTAATAATAAAAGACTATGACACCTTTTGTTTCTTCTTTCAAATTTTACTGGCAGTAGTAGTGTTAAGTCTGTACATCTCAGCAGAACATTGTCAGCTCTACGATGCGTTCATTTCTTCCCCATTAAATAATCAAGAATACTGTTTTTTAACTTAATGTCATGTCAGTCTCCTATTTTAGCACTTGTGGGATTATGTTGACTGGATAACAGATTGTGTGTAGGACTAATTTGATTTGTAGCAAAAGGACACTAAGATGCTGACCCTTGCCAGTAATTAATCTACGATGCTGTCCAGTGCTAGGAGATCTGTCAAATTTACAAATTATTTAAGTGTAGTGTCATCACATCAATCTTATCTTTTGCAAGTTTGGATGACTTTGCTGTACAATTACAGCATGCTATACAAATGTCTGTGCTGTAATAGGCATGTTTCTTTAAGTACATCTAGCCTTACAAAAAATAACTATGGACCACGACAGGAATTTACTTGAAGAGAAAATAGTGGGGGAAAATGGGTTGTTTTCATGATTTCTAGCACCTAACAACAATAAAGTTATGGCAGTAGAATTTCCCAAGGCATTTAGAAAAATTAAGGTTTTGGCATTCATATGCCAAAAGTAGGGAGAAAAAATAAATGTGACTTAAGTTTGAGAAAGGCAGAATGAAGTAAGTCAGTAGCTTAAATACCATTGTTAATCAGAGTGGAGCCTTGTAAAAAATACTTGAAAATGTCTTAACTTTCCATTACAGTTTTAAATGGCATATGTTTTTTGGTTGTATTGATTGGCCATTTCATTTTAATTTTCATAAGCTTGGTTTATGAAAGCAGGATTATAGCACCTTTCCAATGCTCACATAACCCACTGAGACTTCTTTTTTTTCTATTTGTATCTCAAATTGTGCTAATTTTTGCTAAGGAAAAGATAGTGTTGGTTGTATAAACTCTTTGACTTGCACCTGTCGATTTGCAGCAATATTTGGTCTTTAAGAAGCCGAACAAGGACTTTTCTTTGTCAGATTGGCCTTAAGTCATAGAGACTTTTGGTCACTTTTCTGCCCTTTTTTTTCCTCATAGTGTAAAGAAGAGGCTTATTTGATTTATGAGATTATTAAGACAGCATATGTTGTATAATAATGTACAGTATAGCAAAAACAATTGTCAATATATGCAGAAAACCCTAATGTATTAAAATAAGAAAATGCGTCATTGTCATCAGAATGAAATTCTTTCTGTAATGACAGTTAAGATTTGTGGTCTTGTAGTAGAGATGATAGCAAATTAGAATAATGTCTCTTGTCTCTTTTTTAAAGACGTGAAATTTTCTTTCCTGCTGATTGCACCAAAGTTGAGGTTAGTCAAAGAAAGTGGGCCAGAAGACTTGGCTGCATTTAAAACAAGGAAAAAACCAAACTCACAAATTTACAATAGAAACAGTTATCCTTCCTTTCTTTCTTTCCCTTCCTTTTATAGGAATGATAACTTCATAGTTCTATTAAGTATAAAAAAAAAAGACAAATGTTATATTAGCTTATGAGAGAATTATGATCCACTCTTAAAGCTCTCACCTTTTTAGGAGAGGGACATCTTGAAGTATCCTGTTTAAAAAACTGCCATTTACCATTAAGCAAGCCAATTATATGTCACTTTATGGGTCTAGAAGAATAATAGGGTGATGTGACTTGAAGAGTCATGAAGAGACTGTAGTATATTGTAATAGGAATTCATAATTAAATTTGTGATAAATCTTACCACCATGATCCTTTTCAGGGCTAGATAGTTCTGTCACCTGCTGATGAAAGTTTGAAGATGACTTCCACAATGGTGTTTTGCTCCTTGGCAGCAATGTTAAACATCTACCAACTCTTGGGACAGATCTGTGTGACATGGCTTGTTTTTTGTTTTGTTTTGTTCTGTGGTGGTTTTTTTTAGCCTCTGCACTGGACTCAGTTATGGTATGTTTTTAAATTACTGTCAGTACAGTGAAAGGTAACAACTGAGTGTACTTAATTGGACATTCTGCTGGAATTGTTATGTGAAACTTGATTCTGGAAGCTACTGAATTAGTTTTCTTTCTAAAATGATTTTCCATTTGGCAGTGAATTAAAAGCACATATACAAATCAAACAAAACCCATCTATTTAAAAGCATTAAGGTTGCTTTTCAAGCACTTAAATCTTGAAGCACCAGAATGCAATTTAAATGTGTCTTGCTTGTGTTAAAATAGAATTTCTAATTATAGACTTGCATCTAGATGTGCTTTCAGTGGATAAATGTAAATTTCTGCTTTAAAAGATTTTCCCAAAATCATAAACAGGTGGAGCATTCATTGCTGTAAAGTAGCATGTGGTGACCTCGGTAAGGTGGCAGATCATGATTTCTCTTGTCTTTAATATACATACCGTCACAAATGACAACAATCCTATAAATGGAGTAGTATGATGAATAATGAATTCTTCTTTCTAATGCATATTCCTAATCCTTATGAATGTGTTTTGTGGCCTACAAAAACAGGCTTTAATAACATAACTACATACTGTGGTTTACATTTTACGCATAAGACAGCAAAGAATGGGTAAGGTAGCCTTGTACTCTGTTTCAGCACATATCGGAGGTCAAGAGGTCTGTCCTGATTTGACAGCATACTTCACAGTTTCATAGTTCCTTACTTAAATAATCAAGTGCATCTCTTCCACCTCCCCTACCGTGCTGTGACATAAAATTTCTCATAAAATTTATTTTGAAAGTCCTTGAATTATTTTTACTGAAACTTTAATAAAAGGAATAAAGGAATAGGAGAGGCAAAATGTGGCATGAAGCATTTTAGTGAGACTATTTGCCGTAATAAAGTTTGATACTGCACTATTTCAAAGCTTACTGTTGATTGTAGTACTATATACTAATACTGTGGCCCAAATGAGTATTATTTTAGAAAATGGTACGGCACTGGAAGAAGACTTTATAATGAGAAAACAATGTACTCAATGTAATTTTTACAGCAGTAATACATCTTAACTGGACAGTACAATATTGCAAAGAATAGTGAATTCCAGAGCAGAAGATAGTACACAGGATAAGAAACCTTGAGAAAAACATTATGAGTGCAGCATGTGGAGATGTGTCTGTGCTGGCATCACTTAGTTCCTTGTGTAGCTAGTGCAGCTGGCAAGTGGCATGGGCCCCATGCCTTTTGTGTGATCTGATATGTTAGACAGCCATGCACGAGCTTGTACAAAATGGACCTTGGTCTGATTAGGATTAGCTAGGCAGTTTAACAGAGCACACCGATGAGTATGTAGTGACTTCTTGGGGTGGGCTTGAGCAGCTCAGGTTGCTTCTGACTTGATTATCCAGAGGAAAATGCTGAGATAGGTAGAGAAAAGCCACCTGGGGAGTACTTGTTGTGATCCAGTGTAAACACAGCCAAAATTTTGGATGAGTATGAGTAGGTAGTGGCTGATTATGCTTTGTGCTTGATGCCTTCTGACTAGGTTTGAGTAATTTAAAAGTCCATTTTGTGTAGCAAAGTGTTCCCACTTCCCATCTATTCACTGTATCTAGCCTTTCATGATGTTTGAATTGGGTCTAAATTTCTCCCATCAGCCCTGTTTTGTGGACCATGGGTTATTTTATAGCCAACTGCATCTTTGAATAAAATAGAGAATTTGTGTAGTATTATCTAAATGTCTCTTGTTAATTGCTGTTCATTTCATTTGCCATGTGATGAGTCTGCACATTATGTACTTCTTGGCTTTGAACTTTCAAAAACATGATAGCTTTGACAAGTTGATAAATGTAAAATTACTTCTACGGAAGTATATCAGGCAGTCCTTGCTGGCAGTGTAAAATGAAGTCCTGCAGGTCTCTACATCTCGGAGATACCTGAGTACAATCTGCTTTGTCATTTCTGTTTGCATTCAGTTCTACTGAGTTGCACATCAGTTAATGCTTTAAGAGTTAGAGGAAAATAAGTACTGGTTTTGACAGTAGGGCATTCTTAAATGGCTGGAACCATCCCTTCAAAAACAGTATATTCAGACATGTACAAATTTATTTTATTTCATTTCAGAGTTCTGTCTGTGTCTAACCTGGAACTATAAAGTGATAAACATTTTGATGGAGGTTATAAAAGAAGCATTATTCAGAAGAGTTCAACAAGATGAAAATACATTCTTCCATTTCCTTGCACGTGAGGTAAATTAAAGATAGTTGGCAAGGTTAGTTTTCTTTTCATCCTGCTTTTCAAAGATACTCTCCTCAAACTTTAAAAACATGCAATGCTAAAGGAGAAAAATGTTGTTATTAACACTCTTCCATGGAGGACTGTACAGTGACTCTTCCACCTGGCTGATCTGACATGCATTGCAGTGTTAAAACAAGTCAGAACAGATAGCTAGCCATAACATACTTTTGAGGAGTTAAGAATTTCTGTGTTACAGGATGGTAGTTTAAGTATGGCTCTTTCATTTAAGTAGGTGTCATCTTCAGTACAGCTGAATGACTTGCATCGGTTGTCTTTGGACTGCATTAGTGAAGTGAGTTAAGAAAGTTACAGGGTAACACTACTGCCTAACACTGAAAGGTTGTGTATCTTTTCAGCTGTGGCTTTATTGTTTTAGGTAGTCCTAAATATATAAATTATACTTTTTTAAAAAATCCTTATGCTGAACTGGAATCAATACATTTTAAAGCTGTGTGTTTTAGCAATACGATAATTAAGACATTCATCTCTGTGTCTAAGCATGCATGTTTAAGGATTACAGTCCCCTAATGTTTTGTTTACTAAACCAGTAAGTGGTAGTCATCCTGGGAATACTTTCATGTTCTTGTGAGAATGTAGTATGTCTGTTTTACTACTTTACATATTCTTCTTCCCTCATGGTCTCACAGCGAGCACCTTTTTAAAGGATTGTTTTAGCTACAGTTAAGAATTTCATTATTTTTTTTAAGGCTGCTTGCACAAAAGCAAATTACTTTATCATAGAATCATAGAATACTTCGGGTTGGAAGGGACCTTTAAAGGTCCTCTAGTCCAACCCCCCTGCAATGAGCAGGGACATCTTCAAGTAGACCATGTTGCTCAAAGCCCTGTCCAACGTGACCTTGAGAGTTTCTAGGGATGGGGCTTCTACCACTTCCCTGGGCAACCTGTTCTAGTGTTTCACCACCCTCATTGTAAAAAATATCTTCCTTATATCTAGTCTAAATGTACCGTCTTCTAGTTTAAAACCATTACTCCTTATCCTATTCCAAAAGGCCATGATAAAAAAGTCTATCCCCATCTTTCTTATGGGCACCCTTTAAGTACTAAAAGGCCACAACAAGGTCTCCCTGGAGCCTTCTCTTACCCAGGCTGAAAGACTCCAGCTCTCGGCCTTTCTTCATAGGAGAGGTGTTCTGTCCCCCTCATCATCTTTGTGGCTCTCCTCTTGACCCAGTGCAACAGGTCCATGTCTTTCCTGTGGTGAGGACTCCAGAGCAGAATGCAGACTCCAGGTAGGGTCTCACGAGAGCAGAGGGGAGAATTACCTCCATTGACCTGGTGACCACACTCCTTTTCAGGCAGCCCAGGATACGGTTGGTTTTCTGGGCTGCAAGTGCACATTGCTGGCTCACATCCAGCTTTTCATCCACCAGTACCTCCAAGTCCTTCTCCACAGGGCTGCTCTCAATCCCTTAATCTCCCAGCCTGTACTGATACCGGGGGTTGCCTCAGCTCAGGTGCAGGACCTTGCACTTGGCCTTGTTGAACCTCCTGAGGTTCACATGGACCCACTTCTTGAGCTTGTCCAGGTCCCTCTGGATGGATCCTGTCCCCTCAGGCATGTCAACCGCACCACTTAGCTTGGTGTCATCTGCTGAGGGTGCAGTCGATCCCACTGTCTGTGTCATTGACGAAGATATTAAACAGTACTGGTCCCAATACGGACCCCTGAGGGACACCTCTCATCACCGAAGTCCGTCCAGACATTGAGCCATTGACCACGGTCCTCTGGATGCAACCAGCCAATTCCTCATCCGCTGAACAGTCCACCCATCACATCTGTATCTCTCCAATTTAGGGAGAAGGGTGTAATGGGGGACTATGACAAAGGCCTTACAGAAATCCAGATAGATAACATCTGTAGCTCTTCCCTTGTCCACTGCTACAGTCACTCCATCATAGAAGGCCACTAGGTTGGTCAGGCAGGACTTGCCCTTGGTGAGGTCATGTTGGCCATCTCAAATCACTTCCCTGTGCTCCATGTGCCTTAGCATAGCTTCTTAGAAGAACTGTTCCATCATCTTCCCAGGCACAGAGGCAAGGCTGACAGATTGGTAGTTCCCAAGGTCCTCCTTTCTACCTTTTTTAAAAATGGGTGCAGTGTTTCCCTTTTTCCAGGCACTATGGACTTCACCTGATTGATTGCCATGACTTTTCAAATACACTTGAGAGTGGCTTGCCAACTACGTCAGGCAATTCCCTCAGGACTCTGCGATGCATCTCATCAGGTCCTATAGACTTACGTATGTTCACATTCCTCAGGTGGTCATGAACCTGATCTTTTTTTCCAGTGGGAAGGAGTTTGCTCCCCAGTCCCCATCTTGCAGTGCATCCACCAAGAGGTATGGGAAGAGAGGTTGCAGTGAGACTGAGGCAAAAAATTTGGTTGCGTGCCTCAGTGTTCTCCTTATCCATTGTAAACCAGTTTGCCACTTGAGTTCATTGTGGGGGTACCCTTTCTTTGACCTTCATTTTCTGGCTGACATGCATGTAGGAGACCCTGACCTTGCTGCTTTTCAGCTGCCACAGCTTCTGTGGCCACGATTCTTGTCTAGGGCTGCTGCTTTGGCATGGGTGAGGGAGGCAGGTCTGGACACTGTGCCAAGGCAGACCCTTCCAGTGCTCCTCTCCCCTCTGCCCTGCCACATGGTGCTGCAGGTGCCATTGGCACCTGTCGCAGGGCCTTGGACACAAGGAGAGTGCTGGGGATGTCGGCAGTGCTGAAGATTCCTAGCAAGTTCCTCCATCTTCCCTGACTGCCTCCTGCAGCTCAGGACTCTGGGTTTGTCTAGTTTTCAGAAAAGGAGGCTGAGGGGCAATCTCATCGCTCTCTGTGGCTTCCTGAGGGGCACTGGAGAGGAAGGTGCTGACCTCCCTGGGATCCAGTGACAGGATGCTTGGGAATGGTTCAAAGCTGCCTTGGGCAGCGGGAGGGTTCAGACTTGATATTGGGAAGCATTTCTATACCAAGAGAGTGGTCAAACACTGGAACAGGCTTCCTAGAGAGGTGGTCGATGCCCCGTGCCTGTCAGTGCCTTAAAAAGAGGCATTTGGACAATGCCCTTCATACTAAGTTGTAACTTTTGGTCAGCCCTGAAGTGGAAGAGGCAGTTGGAGTGGATGATCATTGTAGGTCCCTGCCAAATGAACTTGTCTTCTGTTCTGTTCTATTTCCTCATACCCTTCCTGTAAAATGGAATACCGTTGGCCATCTTCTGGTCATTGGGCATCTTCCCAGAGTCCCAAGACCTTTGGCAGATGATTGAGACGGGTCCTGCCATAACATTCACTTAGCTCCTTCACAGTACTCTGGGGTGAGTCCCACCAAGGCCCCCACCAATGGACTTAGAAGCATTCAGCTGATACAGCTGGCCCCTTAAAATTTCTGTGTCTGCAAATGGAAAGTCACTGTTCCCACAGTCGTGGTCCTCCAAATCTGAGGACTTAACAGCGCAAGGTCTATCATAGTATTAAAGATTGAGGCAAAAAAAGCAGTGAATCATAGAATGATAAAATGGTTTACGTTGGAGGGGACCTTACAGATCACCTAGTTCCAACCCCCCTGCTATGGACAGGGACACCTTCCACTAGACCAGGTTGCTCAAAGCCCCATCCAACCTGGCCTTGAACACTTCTAGGGAGGGGACATCCACAGCCTCTCTTGGCAACCTGTTCCAGTGCCTCACCACCCTGACAGCCAAGACCTTCCTTACATCTAACCCTCATTCAGTTTTAAGCCATTACACCTTGTCCTATCACAACATGCCCTTGTAAAAAGTCCCTCACCAGCTTCCTTGCAGGCCCCTTTGAGGTACTGGAAGGCTGCTATAAGGTCTCCCCAGGGCCTTCTCTTCTCCAGGCTGAACAACCCCAACTCTCTTAGCCTGTGCTCATAGGGGCGGTGCTCCAGCCCTCTGATCATCTTCATGGCCCTCCTCTGGACTTGCTCCAACAGGTCCATGTCCTTCTTGTGTTGGGGTCCCCAGAGCTGAAAACATTACTCCAGGTGGGTCTTGATGAAAGTGGAGTAGAGGTGGAGAATCACCTCCCTTGACCTGCTGGTCACGCTTCTTTTGATGCAGTCCAGGATACAGTTGTCTTTCTGGGGGTTATGGATGAACATTGCCAGGTCATGTTGAGCCTCTTGTCAACCAACACCCCTGAATCCTTGTCCTCAGAGATGGACTGGCTGAACACCAGGTGCCCTCCAGAGCTGCTCTCTCACTCCCCTCCTCAGCTGGACAGGGGTGAGAAAACACAACGAAACGCTTGTACATCAGCATAAGGACAGGGAAGGATCACTCACCAATTACCATCGTGGGCAAACCAGGCTCAACTTGGGGAAAAAAGGATTTTTAACAACCAATCAAATCAGAGTAGGATAATGAGAAATGAAAACTAAATCTTAAAAACGACCTTTGCCACCCTTCTCTTCTTCCCAGGTTTATCTTTTCTCCTGAATTCTCTACCTCCTCCCCACTCCAAGCAGCGCAGCGGGATGAGATCCTTGGGCCTCCTCTTGCTTTTAATATACTTAATAAAATCCTTTCTTGTCGTCTGGCACAACAAGAGCCAGTTTCAACTCTAGTTGAGCTTTGTACTTTCATGTCTTCTCCCTGCACATGCACACAGCAGCTCTGTAATCTTCCTGCGAAGCCCGACCTTGCTTCTAGCGATCCTCCAACCTCTTTTTCCTTGAGAGTTCCAAGAGGAGTTCCTTGTTAGGCCAAGCTGGTCTTCGGCCCCTCTTGCTTGCCCTGCGACATGATGGGATGGCCTGCTCCTGTGCTTTTAGATTGTGGTTCTTCAAGACTGACCAACATTCATAGACCCCTGAGCCCTCAACAGCAGATTCCCAGGGGACACTGCTAAGGGTTCGTGGGCAGCCCTGCCCTGCTGCTTGGGAGCAGGAGGCTGGGAGAGCGCGAGGGACACGTCGCCTGCTGCAGCACTCAGGTGAAATGAAATCATGGTGCAGCCCGAGAAACCCTCCTCCCCTTTGGCTTTCCCAGCCTGGCGAGACGGCGTTGGAAAGCATTCCCTGTGGTGGGTTGCTCTTTGGTTGTGAAAAACACACACGTCCTGAAGAACATCGAGGTGTTTATTGGAAGCAGGAGAGGCGGATGCTGAGGGGCTGCAGCTATCGCCTGTGGTTGCGTCATCTCGGGGGACCAGCAGGGCCAGGCAGGTGCTTGCCTGTAGCTGGTGGATTTTGCTTTTGAAGTGATTTTGATGGGCTTGGCTCTCCCCCAGTCACCACCAGCTCAATGACAGGGTACCTGCAGTAGTGGTCAGAGAAGGTGGAGGAACTTTCCAGGAGTTTTCCCCACTGCTGACATCCTCATCCGGTACCCTCCTCATGCTGACAGCCATGGGACAGGTGCTGATGAGACCTGTAGCACCACGCAGCAGGGCAGAGGGAAGAGCAGCGCTGGAAGGGGCTGCCTTGGTGCAGTGTCCAGGCCTGCTTTTTTCCCTCATGCCAAAGCTGGTAGAACAAGGCGAGGGTTCTGCTGGAGCCTGCACACCTGTACACCTGCAGAAGCCCTAGATAAATTGCATCGGCACAGAGCCTGCGGTGGCTGAAAAGCAGTGAGGTCAGGGGCCGTCACAGCTGTTCCCAGCAACAGTACAGAGCTGTTGGGGGCTGATGGCTGTGCAGCCAGGGAAGGCAGACGCTCCAAAGGGGGAGAGCCTGCTCCACTGGGGACTTGCCACCTTCTCGTGGCCTGGCGGGTGGGTTTTAAGCTCAGGCCTTTTGGGTCGTGTGGCAAGAGGCTGGTGCCCAAGCACAAAGGCCCCAACCATGGGCAGCCCTGCAGTGAAGGGACGGAGCCCTGGTGAGCTCCTCAGTGCCAATACAGCGCACTGGCTTGGCTCCTGTGAGGGCCATCAGGGGCGAAGGACGTGCCCCTTGTTGCCGGAGGGAAAGCCCCTGAGATGACAGAGTGGCTGGGGTTGGAAGGGATCTATGGAGGTCATCTGGTCCAACGTGCCTGCTCAGGCAGGCTCACGTAGAGCACATTGCCCAGGACCATGTCCAGCAAGACCTCCAAGAATGGAGACTCCATCAGCTCTCTAGGCAACCTGTGCCAGTGCTCGATCACCCTCACAGCAAAGAAGTCTTTCCTCATGCTGAGGAGGAACCTCCCTCTCCTGTTTCAGTTTGTGCACACTATCCTGTCCCTGGACATGTCCGGGCTCCATTGTCTGCGCACTCTCCCTTCACATACCTGTACAGCTTTATGAGGTCAACCCTGAACCTTCTCTTCTGCAGGCTAAACAGTGTGAGCTCTTGCCACCTTTCTTCCTATGGAGATGCTCCAGTCACTTTGTCATCAACAAAGATGTTTAACAGTACTGGTCCCAGTACTGACCCTTGAGGGCCACCACTTGTTCCTTACCTCCACTTGGATATTGAACCATTGACTGCAACTGTTTGGATGCTGCTGTCCAGCCAATTCCTTATCCATGGAATAGTCCATCTATCAAATCTGTATCTATGCCAATTTATTGGCAAGGATATTGTGTGGGACTTTGTCAAATACCTTACAGAAGTCCAGGTAGATGACATCAGTTGCTCTTGCCTTACCCACCAACGCAATCAGTCCATCAGAGAAGGCCACCATATTAGTCAGGCATTATTTTGCATTGTTAAAGCCAATTTGGCTGTCTCTAATCACTTTCCTGTCTTCCATATGCCTTGACATAGCTTCTAGGAGGAGCTGCTCCACGATCTTGCTGGGCATAGTAAGTTCCCAGGGTCCTCCTTTTTACCCTTTTAAAAAATGAGTGCAATGTTTCCCTTTTTCCTGTCACAGGGGACTTCATCTGACTGCCAAGACCTTTCAAACAGACTTGAGGGTGTCTTGGCAACTACATCAGCCAGTTCCCTCTAGACCCTGGGATGCATCCTATTGGGTCCCGTGGACTTGCTTATGTTCATGTTCCTCCGATGGTCTCAGGACATAATCTTATGCTATGGGAGGGATTTCATTCTCCCAGTCCCTGCCTTATTGGTTGGGGACTTGAGAATGTGGGAGCGCACTTACCGGTGAAGACTGAGGCTCTTGCTTTGTATTTGTAGGATCCTGCTTTCTCTTTTCTCTTCTTCCTCGTCCCTACCCTCCCTAGCTAGTGTCTGGTAATCTGAATGTTTTAAGTTGCAAATCCTTTTCATTTTTTGTGATTCTTTCCACCTGCTCCCTCACTGCCCCCTGCTAAATTTCATGAGCTAGCCTTATCTTGTAACTTCTTCCAAATCTGCTTTAATACAAACTACATTTGTTCCTGTATTTGCGATGACTAAAACTTCAGCCTAACTAGCATGACTGTATACTGCTGAACAGTTCACTGACAGTCTTTGCAACCATGGTACTAGTTTCTGTTATGAATCTTGGTTTCGTGGTATATTGCAAAAATGTCACAAATACATTAATCTTCACACACTTTTTTGTTGTGGTATCTAATAACAGATTGAAGCTAGAAGTTCTTAATGTATTACAATTTTAAAAATAAATTTTGACACACTCCCCCACTGAGTCAACAATGTTAAACTGCCTGTTGATAATTTTTGTGATTCACAGTGGAGTATTTTCTGCAGTATACCAGTATTGTTGACATTAGCACAATCCTGTGTATCTTCAAAGCAAGTCCTCATATTATAAAAGTAGCCATAATTTCTTGAATGCTGCTGATAATAAGTAACTGAATTAGATATAAACTTACTCTTGAAAGATTTCTTCTTGAATTTAGTAGGTGATGCCATTTCATTATGTTTACTTCCTGCCACCCATTGCTTGTCTTCAGTTGAGATAAAATCCTTCTTTAGGACAAACCAAATGTTTTTGGAATTCCTTAGCAAAAGGATATTGTTTGTCATTAAGACAATTACTGTAGAGACTTTTAAGCCGTTATCTGCATCCATTAACTGGCCTATAATTTTCTAGAGATGCTATTAATTATACACAAGACACTGGGTGAATATAAAGGATAATTCAAAGACAAGCTGTCATGACAGCTGGTTTTGTCCTTAGGCCTTGCACCTTATCGCTGATAGGTCTTAATTAAACTGAATGTTCAGATTCTGCTATGATAAAGGCTTATAGGGTCACGCCCAAAATTGTCATTTGTATTTGGAATCCTTTTAATTTAGGCTGTTGTGAAGTCATTTATCCTAAAATCTTTGTTGGAGGCTTTTGATAGCTGGAAAGCAGCAAATAGAGTTCAGGATAATATCTGACAAAAAGAGAGATCCCTTTTAATGTGAAATCCTACCCAAGCTGTAAATGATGCTGACAGGCTGTTAAAAAGTGCCACTGTGACTTATAGTGTAATATGTTACTGTGTTGTAAAGGCATGCAGTTCAGGATATAATTACAAGTTTTATGAAGATGTGTCAGTGAGTGTGCTGTGCCTTGTTAACCACATCATTTATGAGAAATTTTCTATTTTGTACTTGCCATGGTTATATAGTTAAACTTGGTAATAACTGCATGCTTTTAAAAGGTAACAAGGTATATTTTCAAAAACCTAATAATAAAATCAGTGAAAAATAAATTGAATGGTATTTGAAATTTAGAGAAACCATGTGTTAAAGGCAGTTTTTTCTTTGTGGGGGCAAGTACTGACTGATGGGATTGACGGATGAGATCACAATACTCTACAAATCTCTTGTAAGGCTCAAAACTTTAGGTGGTGTATATGGCATGAGGGGAAATAGCTGAATCATTTAAAGCAGGGGCAAAGGTAGATTGTTACTGATTGGAAGCACTAACAAAAATGTGTTAATGCTGTCCCAGTCAATGTGTTTGAGGAGACACGCAGGAGATGTGATATAAAGTAGGCTGCAATACTAAAGAAAGAATGAGTTAGTTTAAATTGTAGGCAAGCTTCATCTCTTGAGAAGACAAATGACAGAGCAGCGTGGTCTACTAAAAAGCATTAACATCCTAATTAGTTGTGTCCCAAGAAAAGAAGTTAGGGTACTCACTAAATAGTGAATGATATGTTACCTCTAAGCTTGAAAGAGCATTTGCTAAAGGTTTTGTTAAAGTTGCTACTGTGCTAGGGAGAAAAATGGGAAAAGTAAAAGAACAAAAGTAGTAGTAGAAGATAGGACACTTCCCTCTCACTCCCATCTTTTATTTTTGAAAATGAAATGAGAGGTGCATGGAGGAACTCTTGTTCCTTCTTCATTTCCATATCATAAATCACTACTAATAATGTAATCATCTATAATGCATAAAAAAAAGAGGAATTCATGTTTTGGAAGAGAAGTAATAATGAGAATACCCTTAATTACAGTTCTCTTTAAAAAAAAACATTTTATTTTAATCTGTGGATCATCCTGGCTCTTTGTGTGTGATCAGACATGTTGTTTGCATTTGGTAGTGATCCTGAAATTGAGCAGGGCAAATGTCCGTCAAAACTTGGAATTAGACCCAGTCTCTCTATTATTTCTGATGAATAGAGTTGTGACTTGAGTGTTATTTTTGGGTTGCACATGCATCTGCTAGGATTGCCATTTTTTTGCTTTGCATCAGGAGAGAAGCTCAAAGGTATTGGTGCAGGGGTTGGGAATTGGATCCACTAACGCCAGTGCTCTCTGTAACACAGAACCTGTGTCTGCCTGAAAGGATAAAGAATACTATGTGGCCTGAAAACTTAGTGGAGAACTCTGGAAGCAATGTCAGGATGGAGAATGGGACACTGATTTTAAGGCCCTTGTCTTTGCTGGGAGAAATAAATTTTTGACCCAACAGATTTGAGTGAATTTCATAAAAGTTGCTGAGTGGGTAACAGATTTTATTATTTATGGTAATTCCAGAGAGGAAAAGTGTCCATCTTGGCTTTGAGGCTAGTCTAAATTTGCAGTACTTCCAGTTAGGAAAGCTTTTTGTCTACCACCTGGGTAAATCTTCCATGGAATCTGTGAGACAAGAAAAATAGTCAACACCCAAATGCTTTTTCTAGTCTTCTGGAACCAAGTCACACTTCGAGGTAATTTCTTTCTGAGGTCTGTGTCTTTTAGAGGATTGTGAGCTAAATTCATGTTTTCATATAATCATTATAATCTTGATTCACATGGTTTTCAGTTGGAAAAGCCAATACCAGGTCTAGAAATTACTTCTGGAATAAGGCTAATTTTGCTTTTGATATTACAGATTTTCTTTTCAGTGGGACAAATGATGTAATTTCTGTAGTTTCAGTTAGTGTATCTCATTCATATCCATGAATTTTAAAAAAAGAAAAAAATGAAGTGATCTCTTTAGAATTGATGAATACCTACATGGGAAGTATAACTCTTGAAAACTTAATGAAATGCACCACTGAATCACAGTCACAATCTGAAAACAACAGCTGTGTGAACTCTGATTCAAAACAAGATCTAAAATCATGCCCAGAAAGAGGAAACCCAAAGCATTTTAACCACTTGCCTAGGCAGATGTTGTATTTTTTTAATACAAAAACTAGATCTTTTTCTGTTAGATAATACCTATATACAGCTGTGACTATATACAACAATGGAAATGAAGAATCTGATAAAGTTTTATTATGTGACATTGTACAAAAGATCAGATTACTGTAAACCTTTTCTGATGCTGTTACAATTGTGGCAGTGTCAGTCTTAATACCCTGTTAGGGAGTTCAGATAATAGTGTTAGTTTGTTTCCGTGAAGATTAAACGTATTCCCCTTCACTGAAGCTTTGTCCTTCCAAAGCACAGCCATTTTATAATTCCTGCTAATGCCAGGGTGTTTTGGCTCTCACTTTGGAGCTTGTGTTACTTGTAGGGTGCATTATTACAAATTTAGAGGGAGCACAAGGGAGTAGTAGTATAATGCAATACTGAGAAATGAATCTTTTTAACTGTGGATTTTCCCTGGACACAGGCACACACACACTGCAGTAGAAGAGTAGTCAGTCCTGTGGTTCAGTGGTGGCTAGCAGTTTCTTGGGACTTTTAAATTAGGTACTTAAGGGCAGGCTATTGTCTTTTGCTTGTTTCCAGGATGGTTGGACTTGTTGTGGCCAAAATGCATCATTCCTGCTGGTTTGTGTCACATGAGGGAAATCCCAGTGCTATCTAGATGTCATGACGTGCAGTTGCTAGGGTGCTTCTATGTCAGATGACTCATAAGCATAGTATGAATATTTGTACTGATCTTAAAACAAAGAATTTCTCAGGCCCTATTTTATGGGCAGCTCTGAGCAATGGAACTCCTGTTTTTTTCTGTGTTTGAAGTCCCGGTTTGATAGTGGGAAGTCTATGTAAGTACTGAAAATGGAAGAATAACAAAGGGAAGGGTCTTCAGTGTGGGGAAAAATGTTGTTGGATTTTATTTTATTTTTTTTAAATTATTTCAGGTATATGTTGTGTAAGTGTTCATTGGCTTTTGAGCTGTGACTTGTAGTTGCTCAGTGGAAGTAGACACCTGTGCTGGGGCGCAGCTGCATGTCAGATGAGGGGAACTGTCTCCCTGGGGGAGCCCCTGCATGGCCCTCCATATTCTTTGCTTCACTACGTGGTGAGCCAGCAGTGGCTAGTACCTCCCTCTGTGAGCCACGGAGGTTTAAGCCTCAGGGAGACATTGGCATTTTCCAAGCTTGTTTTCCCTCCATTTGAGTTTTGGTAGTTGTGACTCTTGAACATATGAAGTTTTTTAACATGGTCAGAAAGATTCACTCCACTGTCAAGTGGCATGTAAATGGTGCTGGGGAGAGTTTTTTTCAAGAAATGCAGTTCTGCAGTTGGAAAGAAAAATGTTTTCATCCAATATGCATCTATTTTAAGCAAGTCTCAATTTGGTCACTTGGAAGTGCATGTGGGAAACTGGCAGTAGCATACTTGGTCTGCCTGCAGTTAGTCATAGTGATTGTTGGCTGACTAGACTCTGCTTTTCTCAGCAACATTGATCAACTTGTATTTCATTAGCACTTAGTGGGGGATGTTTTCATATTTTATATTAGATCATAGTGATATGACAAAGCAAAGGGTCTAATGCACAGTTCATTTTCAGTACAGCAATGTGTCTTTGGGAGGCTTCAATTTTGGACATATGAAGAAAAATCAAATTGCAGGAACTGATTGACTTGAGTCATTATGATATAGAAACTTCAGCAGGTGTTTATTCAAATTTAATTCAAATTTATGCCATATTTATTCAAAAGCAGAGCACAGCATGCTCTGAAGAACTGAAAAATATCTAGGTATCTTCAGCGTGTCAGAACCGGGCATGTGGAGTGTTTTGGTTTTTTTTTTCAGTCAAGTGGCTTAGCCACAGGTACACAGCCTCTGGAGCATCAAAAAGCATGTGATTTTCTTTTTTTGGGTGAGTTCATGTCAGTTTCACTAAGTTCATTGAGCTAGTGGGTGTCGTGGTTTAACGCCAGCCAGCAACTGAACACCATGCAGCCGCTCACACCCCCCCCCCCCCCTTCCCAGTGGGATGGGGGAGAAAATCAGGAAAAGAAGTAAAACTCGTGGGTTCAGATAAGAACGCTTTAATAGAACAGAAAAGAAGAAAGCAATTATAATGATAACAACACTAATAAAATGACAACAGTAATAGTAAAAGGATTGGAACGTACAAATGGTGCACAGAG
>JANZLQ010000079.1:34609645-34620739 GCA_026212715.1 Elanus axillaris
AAACCTTGCCACAGAAACCCAATACAAGCATATGTGCCCTCTTCATCCATTCCGACATGTAAGCTAAGTGTGTTTCTCTTGCATAATAACATTTTCTAACCCTTTCCTTTTTCATCTGTGTTCAGCTGCAGTATACTTACTATGTCTATGCTGACTTCTGATACTATTCTTCTTTGTTTTAACATATTTGGAGGTCTCTTAAGGTCCTCCATGTATCATCCTTTACATTCCAGTTCTGTGGGTTGCTTTGGGACTTTATACTCCTCCCTGTTTTGACTCTTAGTGTTTTTCATCAAGTCATACTTCTATCCACCTCTAAATTGTCCTTATTATTTACAGCATTGCTTTACAGTGATGGATAGTTTTTATCCATCATTGCTTTCTCCTATGTAAAAATGTAACCTTTTTTTTTTCATTTGGAGAAAAGAATCCTTTTCCTGGACCTTTTGCTTTTGAAGGTGATTCTTTACTGCAATCTCAAGTGCATTTGGTATTGCATTTTTCACACTGTATAGTTTTTATCAGAGACTGATGTCTGGGAAGAGCTGTTCAAAGTAATTTTTCAGGTGTCCTTTCTCCAGCCACTTTCATATCTCTAATAGGCATTGCTTTCTGTATTATTCTATGTTTATTCTTATATTTCACTAGTATTTTTTCTGTAATTTTGTTTTTCTTATTCTTTCATATATCTGTCAGTCTTTGTTAAAACCTCAACACTATTCAGTGTCTTCTGGTTTCTCCTCTCTTTTTTATCCTGTGTTTTGGTACATTTTCTTTCTTTCAAGTTAAAAAATTTGCCATTTTATATTACGGTACTGTTCCTGGTGGTCTGTATCAGCATACATTTTGTTCGGTTTACATTCTAGAAGGTGTCAATCTTCTCTGATACTGTCTATACATACACTTCCAAATCTGAACTGGGGAGCAAAAATTAAAGAAAAATCTGTTCATCTATGATTTTTTCCCTTTTTTTCCTCTGTTTCATAAAAGGGGAACAAGATTTTCTGTAAGTATTTAATACATTTCTCATTCTGTATACTGACTGAGACTACCTGTGTTCTTAGGGTATTTTTTCTTCCATATTTTACTGAATCCTCTGTACTCTCAACAGTCTTCTTTCAGTTCATTTCATACTATTTTTTAATATCTATTCTAACTGCAATTTTTTTATCAGTCTATCAAGGTCCTTATTTCTACCTGTGAGTCTTCTCATTGATGAAGTCACCAAATCAGGGGCTATTTTGCCTTCCATCTGTTACATGTGTGTTTCTTTTTGACAGCTGTCTTTTAATATGTGATTTAAGTGCTTTTTTGAGTTACTATCTCTAGGAAGGCTTCCCCCCCGGGAGAATAACCTTTCAACTAAGTCTGCCTCTGTGTTTTGTCCAGTCTACTAATATTCCTTACATAAAGTTAATGGGATCAGGAAGCAATTGTAGATTTTTCACACCTCTCTTGTGAATCTCTAATACTTTATGTATTGTGTATCACTGACTGAGATTTGGTAACACATTTAAACAAAAAATCTAATCACTTGTTTATTCACGTTCTTGTTCCAACAGGAACTGGAATTTCAGTTAAGGCTCTGTAGTAGGTTGTTGCAGGACTGCTTCTTTTGAGGTTTTGTTCTTGTTTTGTTTGTTTTTTTTTTAATCTATGCTTCATACGTAATAGTAATTCCGAGTATTGAATGTTTTTGTTTGCTGCCTCCCTTGTAGTGATTATCACTGTTGGTCACAAACATGATCTTACCATCTGTAAAATGTTTGTTTGCACAAAAGTGTAAATTACAATTAATTTGATTAAAAAAAAAATCCCTACAGTTCACACTGTGGCTATTTAGGTGTTTTGAGTTGGTGTGGTGGTGTGTTTTTTTTTAAAAATCTTAGCTCTGACTCATGAGAAGAATATCGTCTGGCTGGCTGTTTCTTTGAAAACGTAGCCATGAGACTATTCATAGTGCTGTGCATATGTGAGAGACAGAGTGATCTGGGTTTTAGGCTGTCTCATTAAGCATTCCATTCCACCCCTTCCTCTGAGTTGTCCCTTTAATCAACTCTGGCAAACTGCTACTTATGGGAACTGAATCACAAAAATGTTGGCAGTTTTTCTTCCAGTGGCTTAATCAGGGTCATGTTCTTCCCAGCTAGGTGATGTCAGAGCAGCCAGACCAGAAATTTAATAAAGATCAGGCTCAAAGCTGTTGCCCAGATGCTTATCAAACAGGACTGTTCCTGAGGATTTTAAAGGAGCTCTGAAGGAGCTCCTCAGTCTGAGCAACACCCAATAGGAAAGTCATGATTTTTTAAGAGTAGTTTCGAAATGTTCAAATAAGTTGTTGACAGTGATTCTACAGATTCTTAACACAGCCTTCTATGATACATGTTCTAGTTTATTAACCTTTACAAGATAATGTAATTATACAAAAATTCTGTGACTAGTCATAGGGAATAACATAAATATGTAAGTATAAAAATTAAATACATTGCTAATAATATGTGGTTTATTGAGAACTGTAGGAAATCAGAACTGCTTAAAACTTTGTGGATGTGAGCAAAAATTAGAAGTTACCTACTGTTTCCTCTCCTATTCTCTGCAGCAAATTTTGATTGCTGAAATATTTTGATACTTAATGCAGTGCACAATATAGTATTATTTTTCTAAGGTATTGTTTAAGTAGAAAAAAGAATCAAAATTACAACACTATACTTGAATTCTCTTAAGAACATATTAAAAACTTGCATGTTCCACTGAAACATTTTGAATTTGGTTTAATATAATTTAGTGAAAGCTACATTATAAAATGTTTTTTAAAAAGTTTTTAGATGTTTTTTAAACAGTTGGGGGTTTTTATAACTTTTTTTTCTAATTGCCAATAGCCTCAGGTTTTAGCAGCTAAGTGCTTTATGTTGGGACTTCTATTGAATGGAAAAAAGCCTTATAGAATGTATTTCAGGGAAGAATTATTTTAAAGCTTATTTTGTACATGGGTTTTACACAAATGTAACTCTGAATACTGTGTTGAGTGGAAGTCAGATTTTTACTTAATTTTCATTGCTGGATATTAAGATACAGCTAGATTATTTTTTTTCTTCCCACTATATTTGGTTGTTTGGCTATTTTGTATGATTATTGTAGAGTAGCTTAGTTGGCAGCTGTGAGGTGTGAGATGGCAGGCATGAGGGTCAGCACTAAAACAAGCACCATGTTGTTCAGGTAGGTAAACACCATCAATGGAGATGTCTGCTCAGAATTTTCCTTAAACAGTGTGTAATTCACTTCATGGGCTTTTGAGAGCAAGCCTCTAAGCTAGGTTGAGGTGGTGTTAACAGCTGCAGTTAGTCATCTAATACGGTTCTAAATCTTAAGAAAGGTTATGCTTAAGGTAAAATTGAGGAACTGCTTCTACTGAAGATCCTCCTGAAAAATACATGACAATGTGTGTATTGGTACCTATCTAAATTTTGTGATACTTGAAGTTTCTGTGCTTCCTTTTTCAACTATCAGAGCAGAAGGGAAACTGCAATTACTATTTGATCATGGCAGACATCTACTCTCTAGGCTTGAATTTTAAGATATGCTTATACCTTGAACAAACAAAGAAATGGTGAGAAATACACTACCCTGTTTCTTTTTCTTTTTCTTTTTCTTTTTTTTTTTGTTCTTTTTAATTTTCATGGTATATTTTAAATCATGGGGCAGGAAGAAGAAACAGAGGAGTAGAAAATGTTTTAGAAGAAATAAAGTATCTGTTTGAATCCAGAAGAAATAGTTTTGAATATTAATGTTCTGCTTAAAATTGGGAAGTTGCAGAAAAAAATACCTCACTTCATTGGAAACACTGAAACACAGGTGGTTTTGTTGTTTTGATATAATTTGAAAAAATCCTGATGAACTCAGAAATCCATTTGCCATAGGTTTTCTTATTTTTAATTCCTGAAATGGTTTTCATTGGAAATTTCATGCAATTCTACTGAAAGTGAAAGGCTCTTCCTTGGTTTACATTTCTTGGCTGGGAGCTTTGTTGAAGACACATGCACATTTTTGATACATATATTGAAACGTCCTCTAATGTCTTGTTCATGTGGACTCCAGTAATACTTCTGAAATAGTTTTATTTTCTAACAATTTTTCATTTCTCACAATTTTTTTGATAAATTATTGCAGGATTTTTGGAAGTTTCTTTCTCAAGTACTTGTTTTTTATTACTAAAGATTAATTAAATCTTCCTGTTTAGCCTGTTATATTCTGAGAACCAGCTTGGCTTTTTACATGGGTTGTGACATTATGAGTTTGAAGTTTGGGCTTTGTTCCGAATCTCCTTTTCTAGTGTATTGCTTTAGTCAGATCATGCAGTTTCTTCTAATTAAGGTATTTCCTCTCTGGAGAATTATGTTTCATTGTAAGTGGTTTCAAATTTTCTCCCTATATGAAACATTTGAAGTATGACTGTTTTTACCATTTACTCTTTCTGCCCTCTTTGCTCGATCTGTCTATATTTTTTGCAGAGAGAAGATTTATCTATCATTTTTCTCCTCACTACAAGATATGACAACTCAGTTTTGCAGCTATCATCTCTTTTATGTTCTTCAAGTATTTTTATTTTTGATCCTGGAACTAAATAGAGTGGGGTTTCATTCACTGTTTATTTATTCTGAAAGGCAGTCTGTAGGTTGAGTCACATCTTAAATACATGTCAGCCCCATTGAATTTAAAGGAGAATTTCCTGTGGCTTGTTTTGGCATTTGGTGAATATCTTAAAAAATATTAATAAAACACTTCAGATTTTTACATCTTGTTTAAGACTATATTAGCACACAAAAGGTACATCTGAGATTTTATGGCAGCTATAGGCAAAATTATTGTAACACTCTCCTGATAAAAAGAATATGCAAGCACCACACTTAAATGATCTGGCTGGAGGAGAACGATTTATTCATCTGACTGTTGGATTGAGTTTTACAATGAAGTGAAGAACATAAATATTTTCATTTTGAGGCTTTTTCAATCTAACTTCAGAATTCGTAAATGTATGTCCTTAGGGTACCCATTTGCTGTCATCCCTCTCTAATTTCTGTTGTTTGGGGTTTTTTTCCCCCCCTCTTATAAAAAAACCCGCAGACTTGTAAATATTGTCCCTGAAAGACAAAAAAGTTTTCTTAGTTATTAGCTGAAATGGAATAATATTTTTGTATTTTGCTTTATAATTTGTTTTTCCAGGTGTTGTGATTGAAGAATTTCAGAAGCATAATTTTTTATTACTTTTCAGTGGAACTACTGATGAGAAAGATTGCTATTGCCAGTGCTGTTGCCCTTCATTTATGGCAAGACAGAACGATCTCATATTAAGCTTCTATTACTCTTCATTTTACCTGCCATTTTACTCTAATATTCAAATAGCCAAAATTGAAAAGTGATTTTACATAGGAGTGAATATTCAAATGCCTTGTAGCAAAACCAAAAATTATGTATGTACTATGTACTGTAAGCTTTATCTCGTTGGGGCATTCTGCTTGAACTTTAAATTTGTATTTAAATTTTGTGATATTTAATAATTTTTATTTCCTTTGCATCTTAAGACAGTATTTTAGTTCCAAACCAAATAGGACTTGGAAGTGTAGCTTTGCAGGAAGTGTGCATTTTTGGGTTGTAGTTCCTGGAATATATGTAATGTTACAAATAAGAAAATACTGAAACTTGAAACTTAATATCCTATTGCTAATATTTGGTATTACATACTTACCCCAATTCTATTGTATTGACAGAAAATACCAATTGAGGTTAGACTTTTTATATGGTTGAATGATAAGCTTTAAATAAGAATATGGTTGTGCAACTGAAGTCTTTGATAACAGAGCCATGAAGCCAGAGCCTGTGTTGTTGGCAGCAGTCAGTGTTAAATAGAAGTGCTTACTGTACTGTATGCTGGAGAGCTGAATATGGACTTCATTATTTGGGATAATTCTCTATCAGTCAGCAATCTGCTTCAGATACTAATACTAATAGTGATATCAGTCAATCAGTTTCTAATACTGGACCTTATTCTGTGCAGTCAGTCATACAAAACTAAGACTAATCAAGCAACAACTAGTTTATTCTTGATCTGTGAAAGCAATGACAAAAGATTTAAATCAACTATGTGATGTAATAAAGGTTATCTCCACAGAGATTACTGAAGAAGATGCATTATGCCAAATCATTTATTTCACTGTTGCTAATGAACTGTACCCTGTATAGATTCACTAACAATTTGCATTTCATAGCTTTTCATTGCATACTACAGCATGGCTTTCTTTGTTGATGGTTAGGTATAGAACTATTTCTGCTTTGTATTAATGTTTCAAAATGACATTATTTCATTATTTAGAATTAGTTCAGAGAAATTAACTCCTTTTCAGGAAATCAAGAGTTTTCTAATAGTTGGATGACTGTGAATGCTATTAAAAACTGTCTTCGTTTGTGTCTGTATTCATTTAAAATATAAAATAAGCAGCTAGTGCTACCGTTGTTATTTTGGTGTTCTCTTTAGGGATGCAATGTTTAGTACATGGGCCATTGGTTAACTGTGACAGGCTGCACATATATTTAAGGTTTCTGCTATTCCTAATTTCCGTACTAACAGTATAAATGAGCACACATGCACAGAATCAATTTAAAGACAAAATACTTGCAGGGAAATCCAAAATCCAATGAAGTGGCTAAAATGGATGGACTTCCTTTTGGTCAGATCCAAGATTAGCAATATTAGAAAATAAGGAAATGCCTTCACAATACTTCTTTTTCATACAATCTGTTAGTTTGTTTAGTATGTTAAATAAAAAGCAGTTTATAAGGCACTCAAATCTCTTGGTTTTGCTTGGTTCTGGTCCTTCAAAGAAAATAGGCACAGGTACATGAATTTGGTTCAAGGCAATTAAAGAAGTCTGCTAATCGTTGGTTCATGCTCTGAAAAAGTTCTGAAACTTCCATTTAAATAGGCTTTTTAGAAAAAATAAGGAAAAGCTACTTCTTTGCTATTAAATAATTATTACGATTTATATTTTTAATTTTTTTCAGGCTATTAACTGTCCAGATAAGAAAATATTTTTCCATTTTATCTCCTATCAGACAGTTTATTTTTGTCACAGTAAATTTCTTTCCAATTTCCACTGTCACTTCTGGTTTTGGCATGTGGTGAAATCTGAAATCCTTTCTTCATGTCATTAAGTTAAATTCATTTTTAAATTTGTATTTGTGTTAAGATTTCTGTTACTATTTTTCAAATGCAGCCCACTAGTTTGGTCAAACAATTATTTAAATTGTGATGACAAGCTTGTGACCCGATTCACTGTGACACTGAGGAGAGCTTACTGAATAGCAAGTTAGTGGCCCTGAGGAGCTTAATTTTAACTGCATATTGCTTCTTTCCACAGGAAGTATCTTCAGCAAACAGGTGTTCTTTCTGTCTTTGTTGTAATCAGAATTAAGTTATTAACTTAAAAATAAGTGCTTTTTTTCAGAGGTAAAACTGATTGAGTTTATTGAACAGTTCTGTTTAGGCTGGGAGGGAGCAAAAATCTGTTAAACATACACAGCCTTCTGTCACTTGCTGTACTGTTAATGAGAAATGAACTCGACTTGGAAAAATCTAACTTCGTATCATGGACGTCATTAAATAGGAAGTTTCTCCCTGCTAAGCTCTCTAGTTACTGTCTTACTATCCATAAAAAAACAGTATATATGAAAACCTTTTGACCATATCTCTTACAACACAAAGCTCCTATTCAGTGGTACTTGTAGCTTAATTTTGTTTTGGGTTGTGATAGCTTAGTCCTTCATGTTAACTGTGTGGAATATACAGTAAAGTAAAAATTGGCATTTTCACTTTCTCAAAAGAAAATGTGTGAATTTCATAGATTGGAGTTGGAACTCTGGACACAGTTTGGGTGGGAAGGGGTAGGGGCAGCTGCTAGCTACTAACTGCTTGAGCAAGGTGTGTAGCATCAGGCTTTAAGAGACACTTTATTCTGATAGTGTCCAAATAACGTGTCAGGAAATGTATACCAGAAGTTCTTTACAATGTTACGGGTTTTTTACTTGCCTGGAATATTTTTTTTCCTTGAAAATTATAGTTGACATCCTTAGCTTTTGCTCTGCAGATCAGTCCATATCAACTTGGCAGATTCTTTACACTGACTGAGTTGCATAAGCTGCATAGTTGCATTTATTGAATGATACTATACCTTCCAAATGTTTCTGTTTTTTGGGGGGGGAGTGTGGGGGTTGTTGAGTTTGGGTATGGTTTTTTTTAGAGTGGATGGAATTTCAGAACATTACCTCTAAAATAGTTTAATTAAGTTCCATTAGGAGTTGGACTGCACATTTTGCATTTGAACTGTGCTTGAACTGATTATTCTGCTGAATATTGAGCTTAAGTTTAAACAGTTCCTATGCATAATACTCTGACAATTTTGCCAGTTTAATTTGAAAACAAATGTATGACTCCTAGTTGACTGCATTTGTAAAAATGATGGAAGGCAGTGCATCAGCTAATGAAATCTTAGAAAGGCAATACAGTAAGAAATGAGCATAATCAGAATCAGATGATGAGAATAATACTACTACTAGAGTAGCTGCATAGAAATACATTGTATATTAACCCATCTTGAATCTCGCTAGCTATTCGTACTCTTATGTGCTTCCAGTTCAGGAAAAATGCAGTATCTCATTATAGAATTGGGCATGGCCACACCAATGGCAGTATTTTCTACTGAACTTCGTATAAATAAAAAGCTTAAAAGGAAACTCTGAACAATTAATTTAAATTTACTTTGTGTATTTTAGTTTTTTCTTTGATACAGTACTAGTTTAGGAGATTTGCTGATGTGTATTTAGTGGTCCCTCAGGCCAACAGTTAATAAACTTTCAACTCAATAATGCTGGCTTGGATTTGTCAGAGTTCCAGATAAATGCAAATCAACAGTTTCACATTTAACAGAAGAAAAGAAGCTTCACCTCCCTAACCCATACTGCTGAAACTAAACACCAGGTTTTTCTACCTATTTCTGACCTTGTTCAAAATTTCAGAGCTGGACTTCATCCTGCTTATCAAAATATATGTGGAAGAATGGTGAGTTAGATAATGCTGATAATATCAAGCTGTCTTTGGGAAAAGAATCTGGATATACATTATCCTTGTATATGGCAAGTGTACAGGGCTGTCCTGAGGAGAGGGGGATTTTAATTTTTTACAATTTTTTTTTTATTTTATTTTTTACAATTTTAATTTTTTACTATTTTTTAATTGGTGTGCATGGAATTTCTGACTACTGAGACCTTAAGCAACACATTAGCTCTGAAACTGTTCAAACCTCCTGTACACACGACAACTTCTTGCAGTGGCAAAGGCAAGCCCCAGCTGAGTGAGCAGAAGGATGGGTGAACCATCAGGAAATGTCCTGACTCTGCTGGGCTCTGGTTTCCTGCCTTAGCCACCTTTCGGAAGAGTGCAAGGTATCAGTAGTCCACCACTGTTCTTGTTCTTGAAATCTTAAAGGAATATAACTCTATTTTGTGAAAGAAAAAGCCCAAGTAATTAATGTTAACATTTTTCCCTAGCAAAAAAATGGTTCTTGCAGTAAGGTAACAGAAAGAAATGGGTGAGCCTGAAAGTATTGTAAAATAAAATCATTTATGACTCTTAGCCCTTTGGAAGTACACAGATTAATTTGTATGGTTGAGGCTTCTTCCCCCACATACACAGCATCGTCCCCATGCACAAAATAACAGTAAAAAATTAAATTATTTCTCCCATAGGCCAAATGAGAGAAAAAATGTTCTCTGTGTTAAATATTACTAGGTGCCTTTGTAGATGCACAGGGGGCATACAGGAGTATTGGGTCACAGTTCTTGCAGTGTCTACACTGTGTGCTGTTTAAGGGATAAGCTGTTTTTTAAACATTGTCTACTTTCAGTGTCTTTCTATTCCCAACAGGAAACAAAACATTTCCATTCCTATTTGTATTTTATTTTTAATAGTAATGCCAGTAATTATTCAAACCGTATTTTATTTTTAAGAATGGGTTGCATTTTTTCAATAATCTGGTCTGCTTACACTTTTCTTTGCCACAGACTAGCTGAATGTGGACACTGAATGTGGACTCCTTAAAAAATATTCATAGCTCTGTGGAAGTGAGTTGAAAAGTTGAAGAGAATCACAGAAAGATAAAAAGAAAAGGAACCACAAATAACCAAAACATTAAGATATTAGGGGAAAAATGCAAGTTAAAAAAAAGAAAGAAAAGGCACACCCAAACCCAGTATTCAACTGAGGAGGATTACATTATTTCTTATGATCAGTTTTGATGGTAAAAACCAAAATAGTGCTAAGGAAAAAAAAATCAGAATTTACAGTACTTTATTCCAAAGGGTTAACTGACTATTAACTTGGATCTTTGTAGCCCTTGTAATATTCAAATAAATAGGAACTCTTTTTGACAATTACAGACCAGCTACAGCTAATATCATCATATGATTTGTTCATAATACCTTTGGTAGTTACTAATATATATTTGTTAGTATATAGCTTATTTGAGCAGAAAAATGCACTTTTTTGGAAGTATTTTTTGTTTCAGTTTGATTGGCTTGAGTAGCTTAGCTACCTCAGGATAAGTGAAAATCTGAAAGAAACTTTGTTCTGAGAAGGAGGCTTTAGGAATGAACTAGAAGCTGAAGCAAGGCTTTGATTCCATCAAACAATCTGGAGGATATCGCTCAGGACTACTTTGGGGAAGGAGTTGGTATCCAGCATTTGGCAGGAAAAAGATAAAACCTTGACAGCAACCCTTTAAATGCTACTCCTACAGAGACAGCAAGTTTTTGTGGGGTGGATCTTGAGCTTTTATCTTTTCCAGGAAGTGTGTTTTGCAGTTTCTGACTTAATTTATTGGCCAATGTGCACAGAAACTGTATTGGGTTTCTGTGGCAAGGTTTTGGTAGTGGGGGGGGCGGGGTTACAGGGGTGGCTTCTGTGAGAAGTTGCTGGAAGCTTCCCCTGTGTCCGACAGAGCCAATACCAGCCGGTTCTAAGATGGACCCGCCGCCAGCCAAGGCTGA
>JANZLQ010000079.1:34644215-34656186 GCA_026212715.1 Elanus axillaris
TCATTTACTAATACACCCAAGTCCTTCTCCTTAGGGCTGCTCTCAATCCAGTCATCACCTAGGCTGTATCTGTGCTTCAGATTGCCCCGGCCCATGTGCAGGACCTTGCACTTGGCCTTGATGAACTTCATGAAGTCCTCAGGGCCCACCTCTCAAGCCTGTCAAGGTTCCTCTGGACAACATCTCTTCCCTCCAGCGTGTTGACTGCACCACACAGCTTGGTGTCCTTGGCAAACTTGCTGAGGGTGCCACTCGATCCCACTAGTCCATGTCACAGACAAAGGTGTAACAGCACTGATCCAAATACCGACCCCTGAGGAATGCCACTCGTCAGTGGTCTCCATTTGGACATCCAGCTGTTGACCACAAGCCTCTGAGTGCAACCACCCAGCCAATTCCTTATCCACCAAGTGGTCCATCTGTCAAATCTATGTCTCCAATTTAGAGACAAGGATGTTGTGCGGGACAGCGTCAAACGCTTTGTACAAGTCCAGGTGGATGACTTCCATTGCTCTTCCCTTATCCACCAATGCTGTAATGCCATCATAGAAGGCCACCAAATTTGTCAGGCACAATTGGCCCTTAATGAAGCCATGTTGGCTGTCACCAATCACCTCTTTATTTTCCATGTGCCCTAGCACAGTTTCTAGGAGGATCTGCTCCATGATCTTGCCAGGCACAAAGGTGAGACTGACTGGTGTGTTGTTCCCTGAGTCTTCCTTTTTTACCCTTTTTAAAAATGGGGTTTATGTTTCCCTTTTTCCAGTTAGTGGGAACTTGCCTGGACTGGCATGACTTCTCAAATGTGATGGATAGTCGCTTATCCACTTCATTTGCCAGCTCCCTCTGGACCCATGGATGCATCTCATCAGGTCCCACAGACTTGTTCACCTTGATGGTCCTTAGATGTTCTCGAACCTGATCTTCTCCTACGGTGGTTGGTACTTCATTCTCCCAGTCCCTACCTTTGTTTTCTGTGACTTGGGTAGCGTGGCTGGAGCATTTGCTGGTGAAGACTGAGGCAAAAGATAGTCATTGAGTACCTCAGCCTTCTCCATGTCCTGGGTAACCAGGTCTCCTGTTTCCTTCTAGAGAGAGCCTGTATTCTCCCTAGTCTTGCTTTTATCAATGATGTACCTATAAAAGTTTTTCTTGTTCCCCTTGATGTCCCTGGCCAGACTTAATTCTACCAGAGCTTGAGCTTTCCTAACCTGATCCCTGGCTGCTCAGGCAATTTCTCTGTTTATTCCTTCCAGGCTACCTGTCCTTCTTTCCACCCTCTGTAGGCTTCCTTTTTATGTTTAAATTTGTCCAGGAGCTCCTCGTTCATCCATGCAGGCCTCCTGGCATTTTTGCCTGACTTCCTCTTTGCTGGGATGCATCACTCCTGAGCTTGGAGGAGGTGATCCCTGAACTAACCAGCTTCCTGGGGCCCCTCTTCCCTCCAGGGCTTTATTCCATGGTACTCTACCAAGCAGATCCCCGAAGAGGCTAAAGTTACTCTCCTGAAGTCCAGGGTAGTGAGCTTGCCGTGTGCCCTCCTCACTGCCCTAAGGATCTTGAACTCCAGCATTTCATGGTCACTGCAGCCAAGGCTGCCTTTGAGCTTCACATTCCCCACTAGCCCCTCCTTGTTGGTGAGAATAAGGTCCAGCACAGCACCTCTCTGCATTGGCTCCTCCACCACTTGGAGAAGGATCTGTTATCAATGCATTCCAGAAACCTCCTGGATTGCTTACACCCCGCTGTGTTGTCCCTCCAACAGATATTAGGGTGGTTGAAGTCCCCCATGAGGACCAGGGCTTGTGAACGTGGGGCTGCTCCTGTCTGTCTATAGAGGTCCTCATCTGCTTGGTCATCTAGTCGGGTGGCCTGTAGCAGACCCCCACTGTAAATAATGTCGCCTGTCCCTCCCCTTCCTTTAACCCTGTCCCTTAAGGTCTTGGCCGGCTCCTCATCCATCCCCAGGCAGAGCTCCATGCATTCCAGCTGGCCACTGACACAAAGAGTGACACCCGCTCCTTCTTTCCCCTAGCTGTCCTTCCTAGAGAGACTGTAGCCTTCCACTCCAGGTTAATAAATCGGGTTTGAAAGAGGTAATTTTAGTGGTATACCAAATTAATCTGTATGATTATAAATATCAATAGTCTATTTCCATGTTGATAAGCAATACGAACTTCTGTCCTCTAGCAGATCACTCACATCTCAGTTGGCCTGAATCCCTCCAACAGTGGTGTTGCCTTGTCAAGAAGCCAGATTCCTTTTATCTTCAGTTTTCTCCTTTGTACATAAAGTTATATATCATCCCCTGTTCTTCCCCCAACACCTCCCCATTCTTCCCTCTGTTTTAATAATAGCAAATTGCTTAGTATTTCAAGCCAGGCAACAGAGCTGCTAAGCCTTGGAGGAAACTGAGGTGAGTGGATGGGGGGGGGGAATATGGGGGCTTGAGCAGATGGTGAAGAAAGGGAAGGACTGTCCACGTGGGAGCTGTAGGAGCTACACAAAACGGAATATATTTGGGAAGGTGGAGCTGTTGTTGCACATTCTCAGTCACCTAAGAGGAGAGGAATATATTTGTCACAGATTTGCTTGCAGTGTGAACTATGACTTGGGAGTGTCTTTAGAAATCCTTTATGACGTACATTGGGACATTAACCTCCACTGTTTTTTTCCCTCTAGTTTTATTGTTTGCTTTTTCTTCAAAAGCTATCTATTCTTTGGTATGTGTGAAACACGATAAAATGTGCATTTCCTTTCTGTCATGCGTACAGTAGTGTAACTAGACCCTGAATGTAACTGCATGTACTCTAGCAGTACGCATGTTCTTCTTGTAAGTGCTCCTCAGTGTGTAAATGTCCCTCAGTGTGTAAAATATGTGAACATTACTGATGTATTTTGAAGCATGGCAACCCCGCTTTCCAGATTATCACACTGGAGTGCAGTTGGCAATCTTACTATGAAATATTTGTAATTGATTTTTTACCAGAAGATAAATTTTAATCAGTGTGAGTGAGGAACACAGCCAGGAAGTGAGTGGTGGGGTTTTGGTTTTTTGCAGGGGTGAGGTAAGGTTTGTGGAAGGGGGTTTTGTTGGGTCTTGGGGGGTTAGGTTTTGGTGGGTTTTTTTCATGGAAAACTTTCTTGTTCTGTTTAATTACACAGCCATTATTTGTTTTATCTTACCTCACTTTCTCTGATTCTACTTTTGATATATAGTTATTTTGAGCTTTCAGTTTTGTAGAAATAGTGATATTTTATTGAAAGAGAAAAATTAGCAGGTAGTATTGCAAAGAGAGAGGTCCAAAAGAACACGTGACTGAATTTTACTTCAGCTGTCCTGTAATGGTTTCTTGATCATGAGATATGAGATAGTTGTATCAGTATCTGAAATTATGAAACAATTTCTTTAAGGTCTGCCTCTTCATACTAAATGAGAATATTCTCTAAGGCCTCTCCTCTTGCTTGAAGAGGAAAATATTACTTATATTCCTGAGAAGTTGTGTAATTTTATTCACAAAATTATTTGAGTTCTGCATTCCAGAAGTCATTCCTACACATCTAACATCTATGTGCTGCTGTATGTGGGTTTTAACAAAGAGGTTAATTTTCCACATATTATTCCCCAAAGTTTTATAAGCCCTTTTTATTAAGATATTTTTAGTCTTGGGAGTGAGCATACTGCAAATAGTCATCTGATTCATAACTCAAACCTGCCTTTTTTCTTCATCCCTTCCTATCTAGAAATAGTTTTCTTGAGTTTCACTCTTTGTTGTCTAGGCTTGAATTTTGTGCTAATATGTTTATGCTAAGCTGATGCTTCACTGAATTTTCCATAACCTGCAGCCTAATGATGTGATTTTTAAAAGTTGAGATACAATAGGGAAATACACAAATTGAGAAGAAGAAATAAGACATGTAGTAGACATCAGAATTTATGGTATGGAGCATCCCAAGTGGTTTGGGGCAAACAATTTTTTTATGCATATATAAATTACATGAGGAAGATAATAGCTGGCTTCTTCCCAAGTATGTTGTTAGGCTAAAAGCTAATGTTTCTAAAGTGGTTTGAGATCCTCAAATAGAATTAGCAGCTTACATGTAAATAACTTTAAAAGTGGTGTGTGATTTAGTTCTAATGCAATTAGTCTAGTAAGATTGGTGGCCAGTTCTGTCTCTGGTGTCAGTAATCATCAGTGTCCTGCTAAAGTAATGTAATACTTCTCGTCAGCATATCATGAGAATACTCAAGTGCAGAAATCTGAATAAACTGCACTTCAGAAATTCTGGCTACATATTCTCTTTACATATGGAGCTAGATGTTAGAGACCAAGAAGAGAACCACGCTTTATTAATTGAAGAAAAGTTGCGCTTTTGGCCTAGGAATTACTTCTATCACGACAAAGCCATATTTGCTATTATCACACTCTGTTGCCAACACCTTTGCTTGAAAAGTAGAGTTCATCCAAGCTGAAAAATAGAGTTCATGCGAAGCCCTAGTGTGAGTTGTAGGTATCTTAAGAAAGTAAACCTTGTAATGCAGTTTTGTTAACAAGCTTAGGTTTTCATTAACAGTTTTTACTTCAATCTAGATACTTACTTGTTGCCATTTTGAAAATACTCAGTTAGTTGCTTAACTATTTTTAAACACTGTTAAATAAAGCCTGTAGATTGTCTATAGAAAATAGCCTTTTGTTTTGGGTGATTCCTTATTTCCATTTTATGAATTGCAGGGATTTAATGTAATGTAATAAAAACGTTGTGATATATCCTATTTTGTTACCTTGCAAATGAAACCATCCTATGAGTTGCAGAGTACTATTTGAGTGTATATTATCATATATCATGACTATGTATGTACTGAGAATACTGAAAGATCTTACATGATGACACCATAAAAAATTGCTTTATAGTTTTAAGATATTTATATAATTACGGAGTGAAATTAACTATAAGAATGTTAAGTAAAATTAGAAATTCACATGCATTAGCAATTGTAGTCAAAACAAATTCATATTATACCCATTATATTTCATATAATGTATACTTTTTTCTGTTCCAGTTTTAGTGTATAAATTTCATTTCATTTTGTATTTCCCAAATTATTTGAATGCATACAGTTCACAGGCATTATATTTTTTTAGCTGTCTCCCATTAGTATTGTCTAGTTTTTTCCATCTTGTGAGGAAACAATATTTTCCTGTATATGCATTCTATGTACTATCTTCAGTGTTAAACTTAGCCAAACAGTAGATCTCATCTTCACACCCTTCTTTATTGGAGAAACTTAAAAACCAAACAAACAAACAAACAAAACACACCTGCCTATGTGCTGTTGGAAACAATTCTGCATAGCTATATGAGAAAGGAATGCAAAGACAGAGAAAGTTGGATGCAAAAGGTTAAGATGAGCTGAACTTTGGAACATTTCTAAGGTCAGATATGAAAGGGAATGGGTTTAAGTGGTCTGACTGTCTTCCTATAGGTTTGTTTTACAATACTATGGAGTAAGTGGGTGAGGAGGGAAGGGGGTTGTGGGCTTTCTAAAAAAGAGGGTTCTTGCTTTGTTTGTGAGTCTGCACTGTTAACTACGTCCATGCCTGTGATGGGCATATCAGGATGTTGAGAGCTCTGACTCTCTTTTTAGAGCTCAAGTGTTGGAAGAAAAGTTGTTTCAGAAATTCTTACGTAAGCATCTTTACACATCTTAGGTAGTATGAATGACTTTCTGACTTGGAACAGTAGGAAAGCCATTAATAATGTGGGAACCTCCTCTAACAGACAATTAATATATTTTGTTTTAAAAGTACCAATAGCATTAGCTGCTAATTTCACATCAGCGGAGGTCCAGTTTTCATCTTGTGTAACTTCTGTATGCTCAATGCTATAATTTATTGTTATTTCAGATCTTTTTTGTAAAACAGATTTGGAACCAATTATCTTTGCCCTTCTGTGCAATTGATTACAATTAGTATTGTGTTTTGCTTTCAAAATCTACCTTTGGGTTACAATTGCTTGGCTTAGTGCCTCTGATGAAGAAAGAGGAAAAAAACAACTAAGTTTAGTAAGTGCAGGAGGACTAACTCAACTCTAGCAAAAGGGGAAAGGATAAATAATGTTTTCCTTTGATTCACAGTGGAAAAAAATAGATTTTATACATTAAAGGCCTGTACAATGCCTTTACGTTTTGCTTAGACTGTAATATTTGAATAGATTACATTAACAATAATAAGGACTTCTAACGCATCTGTGTTTGATGTTTAAAATTATTTTCTTAGTCTATGGGAATGATACTTTTTCCACAGCAAGTAGTTTATGAAATTTATCTCCCCAAGTAAATCACAGTCTTTGCACACAGGAAAAGAAGCTGTTCATATATGACATTTTAAGTGAGGTGCTAATTTGCAGAAGGCTTAGTAGCATTGTAAGAAAATACCACTGCGCTACTTTGGTATTAACCAAATACTACATTTGCTGTAACTTACCACTACCAAAATATTATGGAAATAAATCAAGGAAAGCTTTGGATTGTTTTTTTTTTTCTTTGAATGAAAAATTTGCCCATTGCAATTAAATTTATTAAATAATTTAATAATTATAAATGTAAATTATTTTCAAAATGTGGTGAAACAGAGATTAAATATCAGTGCTATGTAGCTATTTGCTAAAAATACGTTACATCAAAATTTGCCTTTTTCTGACAAAGATTTATTGCCATGGACTCTCCTGAAGAAGGTTCAATTGCCATCAGAGCAGTGTAGCTTTATGTTTGAACACATCTATTCTGATGGCATTTTTAATCTTTTATTACACTAATTATGTTATTAGAATGAATAAACATGATCATTTTGAGGGGTTCGTCACCACTTAGCAGCATTGTATTACAGGGCAAGTCATAGACATAAGGAGTGAATGAATATTCTGTTAAATTTTATGAAGCTGAATAACTTTGATTCTTATGGTTTTCATGACAGCTAATTTAATCGCAGGACTCTGGTCTTTTAAAAATACTAATTGAATTCACCAATGTTAAAAAAAGATACTAGCAGTTCTCACTCTTGTTGAAGAGCTTTGTGAAAGGCATTTGCTCTCAGGTGAACATACACATGTGGATATGCCTGAAGAATTGCGGTGCAATATGAAACTTCTACCATTATAATGCAAACTGATTGCATCCAGCAACAAAAGTCGTCTTGCCAAGGGTGCTAGTGATACTACATCATACTTTTCTCATGTAGTGCATATACACATCTTAGAGATTTTTCAACACTTTTAGAAATCTGTAAGCACTTTTTTGACATTAATTTCTTTGTTTCATCTGTCCATTTTGAAAGGTTCATTGAGGATCAAGTGTCCCCAAACACATGCTTTAGAGTCTAAAAATGATGGAAATAGATTTTGTCTCTGAATAAAGTTCCTTCAGTTTTCAAGATATGACTTCCTTTTTTTTTTTTTTTCCTGTGACTGCTTTAAAAAGAAGGAACAAGCATTGAAAAAAATTGAAAAAGTACATTCTTTCCATCAACAGATGTTTTCCAGTTAATCTCATCTGGATAATTGGAAAAGTGAAATACATATAATCATACAGGAAAGTTGTTTTTATCTCAAGCTGTAAGTAAACATGGCATGTTTTACTGCAAGCAAATCCCATTAATTCGTTTCCAGGGATAGTGATGAGTACTGCTTCTGCAACCAAAAATTTCACCTGCAAATATGCTTTATGCAATTATATGCATATATAACTTTTTCCTGCTGCAGTCCTATGGTGTTCAATTTTTTAAATTTAATTTTTAGTATAGAATAATGCTTTCATCAGTTGATTATTTGAAAAGCCCTCATGCTAGCTGAAATAAAATGGTAGATGCCAGTGAATTTGAAACACTGCTATAAGTTTTTGAAGATTTGGTGTCTATCCAAAGCTGCCATGTGGATTTAAAAGTTTAAATGCTAAGCTAACTAGGAACTTGTCCTACAAGAATTGAACTAAACTGTGTGACCATGGATATTTGAGATTTACAGTAAGTTATGATAGCAGAAATACAATTATATCCAAATTCTATACTAAGCCTTATTTGTGTTGTGTTCAAAATCAGTTATTATAAATTCACGGTTGCTTTGCTTTCATTATAACTGAATGTTTTGTTTCTCCCTAAGTAATGCCTTACCTCACCAGTTGATTGCTTAAAGTGCTTGTTTTGTTTAAAGCCATGATCATGCCAGACACTTCTGGCATCTTAATTGTAGTGCAATATTGTCTTGCAGTTGTTATATTTTACTGAATTTTACTGGAGTAGTCTTTGGACAACTTGCCTTAATATAGAACAGCACACTACAGTCATTGAAGTAGACTGAAATATCTTCTCCAGTTTTATATTGATTTGTAAAGTTTCTAAAACCTTTTCAGAGAATACATTCTCAAGTGTATTTTACATGGTAAAAATGTAGTGTACATTACAGTTGGAACAAAACGGATTGGACTATTACTATCTAATAAATAAAGCCTTTGAAACATTAAGAGGAACAATATTTATTATTAGAGTTATACCCAATAGCTGTATATATGGGCAGATAGTACAGTGAAGCTTTGCTTACTACAGCTTTTAAGACTGGCTCTTTCTGTCTGTTATTAATAAATGCTTTTGCCATTCACCAGAGACCGAACCTTGGGTGTTAGGGCTTCTAACATAATGCTTAAAATTAAATAGGAATTAATCTGGACACTGTTCTGTTTTTAAGTAAACACAAACCCTGATGCTAAAAGAACAATAATCTTTATACTTCAGGATTGTAATCCATCCTTACAACTCCCTCACATGTTCTCCAGTTTCCAGTAGTACAGTGGTATTACTCTTTGATATGTTTTGCTCACTTCTAATAGTTCTAAATGACCTGTAATTTGTGTATCCATTAAAGAAGGAAAAATCTTTCTAGTTATTAACTCCTACTTGCAGTCTAAAAATAAGTTCTCTTCAAAGTAATTTTTTTCTTTAGTTTTTATCTTATTTTCTCTGTGAGGCTTTCTTCTGCACAAATTCTGTACAAGTAGACATGCAAGTATACTTGTAACAACTTTACATCCTATGACAGTGCTCTGTATCACTGCCTTACACTTAAGTCATTTTGGACAATTACTAACATCTGTGTATTTAGTGGTTTCATGCTAGAATAATATGCCCATTTACGCTACAAATCTACCAGGTTGAGATAATGTACTTTTCTGATAACAAAATACATGAGAATTTGACTTTAACACTTGATAGTAGAAGACTGGGAAAGAACTTGTAATTTTTTCTGTCTTTTCTATGTTGTTTGATGATTATTTTTTGTTTGGTGAAGTACTGCAGAAAAAATGCTCCAGAAGTTTATAGATGAAACCATGCCTTTGGGAAACACAAGTCAAAGTTTGCTGTGTTATGTGCGAAAAGACATGAAGGGTTACATGTGACTTTAACTTTGACTCAACTGGTTACTGAAATGTGACAGCTAATTAGAAACACTTTTACACCTTTTTTAAACTTAACAGAATAAATTATGATCTCTATGTATTTTAGTTGGTTTAGGGCTTTGGATGAAACCCAACTCAACCCTAAGTCATTTAGACTAAACGTTTAGACTTTCTCAATTGCTTTTGAATTGATTGTGCTTTTCCTGCTTGCCTAGGACAGTCATCAATGTGTTGCTTTAGTCAAACCTTGCTGCAATGTTTGTATGGGTAAAAAGTTGAACAGGTTGTTATTGGCAACTGAGAATCAGGGATTTTGTCATTGTTACTTCTATTCTAATGTAGGTCTAGTTTAGGCAGTGATGCACTTATGTGTGTGTTTAAATAAGATTTCTGAGTTTTAGTGCATTCAAAATAAGATTTTTCAGTAAACAGTCTATATGATTTTAGATAGCTTGATTAATGGGGTCATCAACCAATAAAGCAGAATGTACAAAATCCTTGTACAATCTCAGGCAGGCAAATAGAGTAACTCCTAAGGAATCTTTTTTTACACTTCCATGTTATGTATAAAAGTCACAAGAGTAATAAAGAGGTTTCTATTTATTATTTCTGAATGCTACTTAAGAAGTCTAATATGATTGCCTTCTATGTTGAAAACATTTTATGAAAGAAGATTCACTGTAAATAAATTTAACAAACTTTCCAAAATCAGTCTCAGTCTATAGGAATGTGGAACTGTTTATTGAAAATAATGCATGGCAAATATCTCTTGTATGGAATTTAAAAAATGCTTTCAGGGGCAGGAATACCAAATGTCAAATCTGAATAAAGAAATAGAGAATTTTGTTGTGGGTACTGTGAACAATGTCATTGGCTTAATACAACCCATGTTTATGAATGAAGGTTTATTTTCTCTTCCTTCGTGGAAAAAGAAGTTATTAAATTTTAGTGATGCTTGAAGCTATAGTGATGCTTGAAGCCACTGTGCCGGACAAAATACACAGTGGCCCAGCACACCATGAAAGGAATGGGGATCGTACAAACAACAAAGAATTCTGTGTGTTAGAAGTGACTGCAGACAATGCTGCATGCAATAGCTGTGTTTGCGAATTCTCAGACTTGTGATAGCAACCAGTGTGATATGGTCAATCTAACATACAATTTCTTTAGGATAACACTGACACCAAGTGTACACTCTCACAGTTTCATGGCTAGTTCCTTTCAGTGCTATATTCTGGCCTATGATTGGTGGGAATGGGTGGGGACATGCCTGGTGTTTTCAGTAACGCTTTCAAATTGAAGCACTCTTTCCTTTTTTATCTTTTTTTTCCCCCTGGTATTTCCATTTTAATTATATCTGCGCTATTAACAGGAAAGGAAAATATGGAGTCTGCATATAAAGGACCAAAAAGGTGAATGAGTAGAAGTAAATGGAAGAAAAAATGGTTTGTCAGGGACTTGTTCTAATAGGGGAAAATCTGGTGAAATAAGTATCAGAGATAGAATCCCTCCAGGTAGAAATAACAGTGAAGGTAATCAAGGGTGAGCAGAACAATCTGTAAGTAATCTGAAACAAGAAATTTCAAAGGCAGAGAGTAGCCTCAGGATAGGAAAGGCAACTGGTGAGTATAGAGAAAATCCAGTTAAATGAGAGCACATCTCATGAATATAACAGGACTAGTGCAGGATGAAAATACAATTAAATACTGAAGTCACTATCTTCAGATGGATTTATATAGATATTGTTACGGTGAAATACACAGTTTCAATCCTATATGTAAACCCTTGCTGATACATATATTTACTGCAGACAGGTATGTTCTCTGTCAACATAAACATGCCAATCCATTAAGTCCGTATTTATTACTAAGTAACTAGTTCCTATTTATACCATTTGTCCTTTCACTTTCATGTGAGAGGATTTTACAGCTGTCATAGGCTGAATACCACAATATTTTACTGTTGTTTTAGTTCAAACAATATTCAAGCTCTCCAGGGTAAGGTGTGGGGTTTGGGGTTATTTTTTTAAAATAGTGTAATCTCTATTTTCTGAAGACAATGAAGTATTTTTCTTTTAAATTATATTAGTTACATCTAGACCTGCCACTCTTTGATAGCTGAAGTGTTTGTCTGCACTGTGTGTTGACATTCGAGTAGTGATGATATGAATCTGAATATAGTGTTTAGCACCATTTACTTATGGATTGCCCAGCATACCCTTGCAAACTCTTCAGCTACTTTACACAGATCAGTCTGACAAATCAGAATTTTAAACTGCACTTTCAAACTACATCAGCCCAAATGACCCTCTTAGAGCTGGAGCATGTCTGTGGGTGATTTTGAGGTGAGGACACCTGGGCAGGAGAATATTGGTGGTGAGATTGTTCTGTAAATTTTTTAGGTTTTATGTGGTTACTTTGGCATTAAATTTTATTGATCAAAAATTATTGCTATGTATTGGGTCTGGCTGAGATGGAATTAATTCTCCCCATAGCAGCCCTCATAGTGCTGTGTTCTGCATTGGTA
>JANZLQ010000079.1:34659465-34690314 GCA_026212715.1 Elanus axillaris
TGGGGACCTCGCATTCTTTACCTAGAGTAATCATTCGGGGGGGGGGGGGGGGTTGGTAAACTACTTAATTGCTATTATTTCTTTATTTTCCCCCTCTATAATCTTATGATACTGAACTGCTGAATTCTGGTGATGTATCAACCAGAAGGTATAGCATGCACTATTTATTTCAAAGGGATAAGTTAGACATTCTTTCATAAAAAGAAAAGAACCTAAAACCTCTTTGTCTGCCAGAAGGAAGACATGAAAAAGTTTTGAAATGAAATGCCAAAGTCTGGGAAGCATTTCACTGCAAGACACCCAGCAGGAGGAAAAAAAAAAAAAAGTAAGTTTATCAGCAGGATAGTAAGACACAAGTTGTTTGCTTCCATCTGCCTGTTTTCTCCCTGAAGTGAAGCTTCTCTGCAGTGCAGTCCTCAGCATATCAGAAAGCGGAAAATGGGTTATGTTTTGTATGTTCACTGTGCTTGTAGGCCTCCTTCATCAAGTTCTTCTTGTATACATATTGTTGAGGATACCTGTTTCTGGCTGGATTAGAGAGATTTGAATGCTGAACCGAATAAAAAAGATGGACTGATCTCCTCAGTCTTCATTGTTAGTGCACACAGAGGAACACTGTTCTCTGAGGAGCAAGCAATTCTGCTGCAGGTTATAAAAGAACAGGTTTCTATAACCAAGTGGCATATCCAGAGTTTGCCCAGCTCTCACCCTTACCTAAGCTGAACACCTTTCCTAAAATTTTTTTGCTGAATGAGCTTTTTTGTCCACCAGCCCTAATGGGAGCTGTTGTTGCTTAAAATGAATTCTCATAGCCATGTGAAGATAGATAGTGCTGACACCAGAGCAATGGTCATTGGTTTAATTTTACCTTTATTTGATCCTAAATGTGGGAAGCAGGACCTGCTATTTTTATACTCAGGTCAGGCAAGTGTCTGCAGTTCATGGTAACACATGAAGGAAGACAGAGCTGGCAAGTGAAGGTCAGAGGATTTTCTATCACTTAGGAATACCATTTTGAAGTCATTCCTCTAAAAGTTCAGGCAGCAATTGCTTGGGAAATGATTCTAAGACGACACAGTTTTAACAGCCTTACCTAAATTGCCCCAGGTGAAAGCTACATTTCCCACTTAGTGTGTTTGGGTGGAACTCTGAAAGACTCATTGCTGGTTTATTAATAGCATCTTTAAGTGTTTTCCTCTAATAGCTGGGGGAGTAGGGAGGAAACCTGAAAATATGTGCTGGGATGAGTTTCAAATGGCTTTGGGAACTAGAAATTGTTACAATATATCGTGCAAAGTCCATTTCTTCTTCTCTTCAACAGAATGTGCTGGAGTCAGATTGGTTTACAACAGCTTTTCCTTAAAAAACATCTTGCATAATAAAATACTCAATTTTTGAAAGAAACCTAAAGTTTTCAGGTTTTTGGTGGTGTAAATTGCACATTGAGGTTCACACAGAAGAGTGAAGACTCTTTTAATGCGAAGTGGAAGACAGCAAAAAACCACTCTTTTGAAATTATTTTATCCAGTCAGTTCTCAATGTTATCTTACTCATTGGGAAGCTTAATTTTCTGTTTTCTCTGAACCAAAAAACTGTTCCTAGGGGACACAAAATCTGGTGTCTCAGCTGCTCTTTGCAATAATTTCTCCTGTACCAACTTCCTAATCTGCCTCACCGAAGCAGTACATCTCTTATTTTTTTATACCCTTTTATAAAATTTGCTTTTTTCTGGGGCACCTACTTACAACTGATCAATTAGTAAAATGTGCTGATATCATGAACAGCCTGAATATTTTCTACTATTATTACTATTATTTATTTGTTATTGTTTATTTGTTAATTACTTATTAATGAAAGAAAAAGAGTTTCCTTTGGAGCCAGAAGGGTAATAACAACAGGAATTGGAGCTGGATACTGTGCTAGAGGAGAAGGAAGAATTTATTGAAGTCAGCATTAAATATATATTACTAGAAGTCTGTGTATAATACCTTCTCCAGTTTTCTTTGCTTGTAAATTAAATCCTTCAGATGCTTTACAGCTGGGCAGAGACATGCTTTGGAGTATAGGTAACACTTTAAATTTTACTACAATCAGACAATGGTATTTGCCCGTGAACACTTCCAGATTAATTTCCAGTGTCTTCACATGTGATCTTGCAAGTCTAATCTTCATTAATAGTTTTCCATTCCTACTAATTTTCATATCAATTATTTAATTGCTTTCAATATTTGAGGTCTTTGTGGTAGCTTATTTCCTGTCAAGATATGACATTTAAATATAGTATCTTTAAACAGTACATGCAAGCTACCTATTAGTATCCAAATATTTGTCACTTATTTTTTACGTGTACCTTCCTTAGCTGTGAAGCTTAAAAGTGAGTTGATACTGGAGGTCATAGAGGTCAGGATGATGACTGATGACTGGTGTGATGCAAGTTTTAAGTAGGGTGATCTTTTAGGTCAGCACTTTAACACAACAGCTGGCGTTCTTTTTGTTCTTTCAAAAGTGCAGGAGGAGAGGCTTAACAGGCAAAGGATAACACCTTTGAAGATGGAAAGGTACAGATGGGAATTCCATGGTCACATCCTTGTGAGTCTACATACCAGCTTACTGCTTATCAGCTTCATCAGCTGATCTTCTTGGATTCTTTCCACACTGAGTGGAAAAGGATGCCTCCATCTTTTTTTAAGGTGATTCAGGGAGAGAGCCTAAATTAGGTTCTTCGTTTAGACAATTCAAATATTTGTCTTCAGAACCAAATGCTTTTTCCCCTCCTTCCGCTGCCATTCTACCCACTGTTTAAGTTACAATCTCTCCTGATATCTGTCCAGTCAAGTATGAAAAAGAATTAGATGCTGGTGGTGTCACTGACGGTGACAGACCCATACTGTCCCTTCTAACTGCTTCTGAGTCTGCCACATCCCGTTTCAGCCTAGGGGCTTGCCAGAGCAGGGGCTGGGCATAGACGAGCTTTGCTGTACCAACATGCCTCCCACTTCTGTGGGGCCTCTTAAGGCTCTTTCATTATGTTGTCACGTAGAAAACCTTATAACAGGTTTTTGAAATATCTGATTAAGAGGAATCAAGGTTTTCTGAAAATATTTGGAGAGTGCTTACATAAAAGGTTATACCCATAAATGGGATCTATACAGATTTAGGCAACTTGTTCCACAGAGTCACAGTACAAGGATGGCAAAATGCTATTTAACTGGTTTCCAAACCATACCGCACTAGACGAAAATGGCAATACTGGCAAAATTTATTAATACCGTTCCACAAAGCTTCTCTTAGACCTAAACAAAGGCAAGGTCTGGCATCTTTGGAAAAAGTGCCCATTTCCTGTAGCAGTCACTCTTACTTGCATGGTGCTGAGCTGAATTGCTGCCAAAGTTCAGTGTTTGTATACCTTCAGAAAGTGCTGAAATCACAAGAAGGTAAGAAATCTGAGACCTGTTGGTGTTTGTAGTTAAAGTGATTTAAGTTGGTTAAACCAATTTAAGTTAAGCTAACAGAAGTTCCTTTACGAATGTTTAATTTGGTTGCAGTGCAGTTCAGTTTCATTTAGCCCCTGTTAATAAGGAATTTATTTGGGCAGGCTGAATTTCTGTTAGCATTGTTAGCACATTAAAGTTCTACTTTTAGCCAAACTGTTAAAATTTACTTTTATAGAAACCATCTGCTCTTTTAAAAAGTGGAGTGTGTATAATGCCGTTGAGCCCATTCCCGTGTCAGATGAATGAGCCAAGGAAATGTGTCCTCTGACATTAACCATGCCATTGAAAAAAATATGTTAGTTATGTATAAACCCAGATTCCACCTACAGGGCTGTAGGTCACATTAACCATGGAAGTGTGCATATATATTGTTAAAAAATAACAAGACAAAGAAACCTCTGAGACAGGACCTTTCTTAGCCCACTTGAACAGTAAATCTCTGTATTGCAGAGTATCAATATAGCAATATTGCTCCCTGCTATGCATTTCACCCTACTGAGACACCAGAAAAAAGCTTTCCTGCTTGTAGAGTATGCAGCATGTATATGAAGTTGTGCATTCAATACAGAAATATTAGTTAAAAGGCATCGTCAAGAATTTGTGCTCAAAACCAACTCTGTGAACACACGTGATAAGTGTTGTCCTGTCAGATTCTCCCTGCAGCCCATTTGCTGGGCTAGTGTGCTGCACGCCCACATGCTAGCTGGGTGCATGCCATGCCTTTAGATCCAGGCAGCAGGGAATTTTGATGAGTAGTTCTTCAGACGAGTAGTCAACATCACAACTGATTTTATTCAAACTTGCGGTTGCTGATGTGATTGAAACTTAATGGCCAAGCCCAGACTGATGACGAGCATTAACTGAACTATGCATAAACTTTTATATAAGGGGGAAGATCTTATTACTTCACTGACAAATAATCAAATGGAAGATACTCGGTATTTCAACTTAAACTTTGTATTTCTTTCCTCTCCTAATTGATTGCTTTGTTTCCTTCCATATTTCGAATGGCACGCTGCACCTGTAGGTATTGTGAGAAAGCAATGATGATTTGGGTTTGGGAAAAAAAGGTAGTGAGGCAGCAAATACAGTTCTGAGCTGAAAGAAAGGTAGAAAAGATGAGAGTGGGAAAAAACAGTTTGCAATGAGAAAGAAACAGGAGAGTGACCAAACTTACATTCCAAAAAAGAGAGAAGAGGACTAGTGAGAAGGAATAGTGTGAAAGCAGTAACTTCAACATTGTTTACTCAATTTTATATGTAGTTAGAGTCAATAATAAGTAATCAAAAAGCTTACACAAATACAAGGAATAATGAATAATTTGACTTCAAAATTTATTTAAACAGCTGTTCTCTTCTATTCCAAAAGTCTTAGTCTTCAGTAAATATGCTAGTCATTATATGAGAATAATGCCACTGAGCATTTTGTCATGTGTTTTAATTTTAATTAGAATTTAGAATCTACATTCTTATTTATAATCATGGATTTTCATTTCACTTTGCTTATGATCATGGAAGGTTTGGCTTTGCCTGCCTGAGTTTTCATAAAGGCACTATAATATCCTTGACTTTGTGATCCAGCTTCTTCTAGGTACCTTATGCCATATGTATTTTAGTTATGAATGGCAGAATCCTCTGCTGGTATTTCATATGGGGTATTTTTTCCTTTTTCCATGTTCTCTTCATTCACATTCCTTATAACTACTTTTCTCATTCATCTCCTTCCTTCCTACCTCTTCTTTGTTTGTCCACTTCCCTTCTGTTCTGCTATCTCCTTTTCTAAATTTATAACTAGAGGAAGGCTAGAAGAGCACTCATTGATTAGGATAGTGATAGTTTCTACTTCCTATATCCTTGTCCTTTTGGTTCCTAAAATTCTGTCTGTTGTGTTTGACCATAACCTAGTACTGAGCTGAAATTATAAGAATACGTCTTAAAATGCCAAGATCTTGTTTGTAGTTGTTGCTCACTGATTTGGAATGCACTAATGCACATGAAGGCTCTTTTCTGTATGATTTGAATGTTGCATGTTCCGTGGTGAGAGGCAGTGACATTACGACATTTTCACATCACTTTGAAGATGTGGATAAAATGGCTGAAACTTTTATTCATGGACAAGCATTTTATCAAAGAACTGAGTGGAAGAAACTCAGAACAGTGTGTCATTATGAACCCTGAGTTAGAGTGACAGTGGCACTGGAGAAGAGTGGAAAACCTAATGAAGTGGGGAGATTATAGTGCTGACTTCACAGGTGAGATTTCCAGGTATGCCTGTTCAAGTGGATATGTTTTTCCCCACCCAAGCTGGAACTTAACAGTACCTCTCTGAACAGGACCTGCAGAGAGCTCTGACAGGGTGTAATCTCAGTGCCTGGAAGATTGCTGCTTGTCCTTGATACTGTATTGGTTCTATTCTGACCTCTGGCGTCTTACCAGCAGAAGTGTGTTGGAACGTATGGCTGCTGCCCACCTGCTGGAAAGCTTGAGCTCTTCTAGGCAATGTAGTGTTACAGCCTTTTCGCCATTTGGTTATGAATGAGTTGCCACATGTCTGTCTTTGGGAGCTTTTTAAAAAGAAAACTTTGGATTTCTTCTCTTTACAAAAAGCAGTCAGTAAACAGGGCAAAAAGACCAATGAGAGTTATAAAATAAACTTAAGTGCCTCATAGCAAGAGTTTTGTAGTCATCTTCAGGAGGACAAATTTAAGGGAGAGAGACTTTGTTCTGCCTTACATGTATAAAAGCTTTGATAATTTCAAGAGTAGATACAGCACTTCTCAGTTACATGAAAGGCATTCCTCTGAGGAAACCATGAATGTTTTGACCTATCTTTGTATTTTAGAGTCAAACAAAGTATAGCTTTTGAGTAAGAACCAGTTTTTTATTGCCAAGTATTGGGTTTGAGCAGTTTCGAAAACTCCAAGGTTACTGGAATTCCTCCAGGAAGAATATGGTATTCCAGATACTGATGGTCTTACCACATCTTATACCAATCATTCACACATTTGGAGGTTTTTGTTTTGGTTTTTAATTATTGTTGAAACTATTTAAAATTCAGAAGTTTTTCTAGAACTGTATCTGTATAAAAGTAGATGTTTCTGTATGTGAATTATTATTTCATGAATCCTCAGACATTTTTTAACCTAGTTCACTGTTAAAATACATTTAATTTTAGATTTGTTCCTTCTGATATGGGTACTTAAATTTTTAATGGCTGAATTTATCATGTGTATCTAACTTTTTCAGGGATATTTAGACACACAGAAATATTAACTGCATGAAGGTCATGTGACCTCAACTGATTCAGTTCACTGAAACCTGCTTAAGTCTACTTATATCACCCCTTCTATAAATTTAAGAACATAGAAGTATGTTCTTAAAAGTGTCCCAGGTAGGACACTCTACCATAACCTATTTAATGCTTTCATATAGTTTTTCCACTGCATGTATAGTGAAAAGGCCTGTTTCTAATGTGAGAGCAAAATAACCTTGCTGCAAATTAAATCCTGTTCCTCATATCTTTTCCTTGCAGGCCCAATAGACATGAGGAAAAGTTCATAACCACATTCTTGATAGTGATTTTTTTGAATATTGGAAAGATGCCACCTTATTTTTGCTCATTCTTCTCTTTGTAGTTCTGTTTTCACCAGCTAGATCACGCTTCCAGTATGAGCTGGTTTTGTGCTTTCCCCAACCTCTGTAGATTGTTGATATCTTCATGAAAAATTATGCCTAAAACTGAAGATAATATTCAAAGTAATGTGTCACCATACAGAATGTGTTTCAAAATGGGTTTTTTTAGATCACTTTAGCTTCACTTAAACATGACAGTCAGCATACACCATGTGGTCTGTCCTCTGAAAGCTGTATCTGTAAAAACAGCAGCATCTTAAGCTATGAATTGGCTAAATTGTAAAAATTTTTAATTTTTTTTGTCCATTTCTTAAGCAACAAGGGTTCTATCTATGTATTATCACTTCTTCCATGAGAGACGATCATCACCTGTATTCACTGCTACTGGCCTTGATAGAGGAAGCATTTATCAGTAACTCTTGGAAAATCAGGCTTGTTCAGACCTCAAAAGATCACTTAGTTCATGCTTGCAGGATCAATCCCTATGTTGTTCCAGATAAATTTTTGCTTAAGTTCTTTTTAGAAACCTCCCATGAGGGACATCCCATAACATCATTAGGAAGTCTATTTCAGTATTGAACAAGGCTCCTTTTACTACCTTTTTTCTCCCTTCCTCTCTCATGCAGCAGTTTAATATTAATACTTGCCCAATCCACTATGGATGCAAGGAACATCTCTTTGCATCAAACAGCATGTTTCTCCTCAGTCTTTTCTAAAGTAGTGAAAAAGGCTTAAATTTAAGGATTCTGTCTCAGCTAGGATTTCTGATGGTGTTCTCTGCAGAATATATTTTCCACTCTCTCATTTAGGCTTTTGAAAGATTTGTTGGAAACGTTATTATCAGTATTATCAGAAGAAGTAGATGATTGCACCTGGATCTCCAAATTGTTTGTTGCTTTCTTCTTCCCTTTCCAGTCTATGAAAAGATTAGACACTGTGTTTTAGTAGTGAGAAAGAGGAATGATAATGCAACTTCATGTTATATATTGCCATTTCTTCTCCTTTTGATGCCATGTATGTGTAACCTGTTCTGTTTCTCCGTCCTCTCCTCTGGTGGATGTCTACTACTCTTCTCATTTGCATCCTTTGTTACAACTTTCAGTTTTCAACAAACACAAATGACTGTCATCATTCTGTTCTCACTGGCCTAAGTGAATGATGTACATTGACTATAGCATCTTGAGAAGAAAGGTGAGACCTGATTTTTGGACATAGCTGCTTTCTGCCTTAGAGACATATTAAAAAAAAAAAAAGGGGGGTATTAAAAATGAAGAAGCTGTGTACCCCTCACTGCTCCCAAACTCTGCATTTCTTCCTGATATCTTCACATGCTCTATAATCAGATTAGCTCTAGGCTGCATACAGCTATCCTGTGTTGGAAAGGGAAGGGTAGAGTATGTTTCTAGGGTTGTTTGTTTTGGGGGTTTGAGTGGTTTTTTTTCTAAATCTTTTGATGGCCATTATTTAACAGTCATCTAGAGCACTGAATGCATATAACCATTAGAGGATTTAGCTTTTCTAACTGTTCTGGAGGTGCTAAAATACCAATACTGCTGAAGCTTGGCTGAGTGAAAAGCTGTTTTCTAAAAGAAGTAAGGAACAACTCTTAGGTTTTTATCTGTCACTTTGTGTCACTGAATTCTGTCTCTGAAGAATGCTCTATAGGTTTGCACATTTTCAAGATGAGAAGGTCAGCCATCACTCAAAAAGCATACTGAAAAAGATGTAGACTGAATATTTCAGTTACAGTTTTTACCAACTTAGATTACATTTATTCTTTCATCTTACAACTACTGTTGCATTATTATTTATCCACTAAGCATATTGTATCAGCCAGGTACTCAGTGGGTTGTACTTTGTTTCAGTTACATTGGGAGAAATTTAAATCTGTATTCAGATATGGCTATCAGTCATGGTCTTACATACCTTAGTAAACCTAGGGTATATTCAGAATGAGTTTTGTGCTGGTGCAGCCTGGAATTCTGGATTCAAGCTTGCTTTCAGCTTACTGGCTCAGTGTTCTTGGCAATGTGCATCCTGGCAGCTCTCTCCAGACAAAATTAGAAAATTAGGTCATGAACAGACCTTGTGATGAAATATATTGTTGTGTCTGGAATGTAGAAGCTTTTCAGGCCAAAAAAAAGTGGGTTTAGACACTACTGGTCTGGTAGTTGCCCTTGTAAAACTGGAAGCTGCTTATTAAGCATTTGACCCAGTGTGGTGGCTTAGCCTTGGCTAAGGACCAAACTCCCACCCAGCTGCTTGCTCACTTCCCTGTCTCAGTGGGTGCGAGGAGGAAGGGTCAAGACGGGGATATCACTTACCAATTGCCATCATGGGCAGAGCAGATTCAGCTTGGGGAAAATTAATTTAATTTATTGCCAATTAAAACAGCAGTTCCTTCTCTGACCTTGATGTTCTGTCTGCTGCTTCTCACTTTTTTTGTTCCCTCTTCCTCTTTCTGTCCAGTGCTTGCTGCCTTTTCTTAAACATGCTTTTGCAGAGGCACGACCAACACGGCCGATGAGCTCGGCTGTGTCGTGCAGTTGGTCTGTTGGAGGTGGTTGGAACCACTTGTCACTGGCATGATGGGCACATGGCACTGCACAGTCCCCTCCCACCAACACCGGGACATGGACACCCCACAGACCCAGAACACGGAGTCTGCTATGTTGTGTAAAATTCCAGCTTTGCAGAAGCTAAAAGATACCTCTTGATACCACGCTTCAAATGTAAATATTACCTCCTTACTGCAAATAACATTTTACTTCTTCACTTGGTGGATTCAAAGGTAACAAATAACTGGTTAGCCTACTGGCCTGAGCATGTAGAAATGGTGGTATTTTCACCCTGTGAGTTTATGGTGGAAAGAAGACTGCACACTGGGTGGAATTACCTTTTAGGGTTTTTTTTACAGCACAATTTAAGTTTGTGCAGCTTTTATGTGGGGGAGAGGCAAACCTGTCTATGAAGGTGTGCTTGATTCTGTGCTTAAAAACAGAGCAGTAATAAACTCTTGCAGTTGCTCAACATAGAGGTTATAAATTGATCTGGAGGGTTTCATGCTTTCTTCCTGTAAATCTCTTTGCAGTTGTGGGTGTACTACTAGCAGTGGGATGGGTATTATTAGGATTTTCTCCGCCAATATAATTGCTAATAATCCTATTAGGGCTCATTACAATCTGTAAGGCACTCTGTAAGCCTGTTTTTTAAAATTCTTTTTAAGTGTTTCTAATAGCTTAAGCTAACTGTTGTGAATAAGGGCAACCTGATTTATGGAGCTCTCTGTTCTCAATGAGTTAGACCTCTGTTTTGCACTGAATGGCCTTTGCCTCTTCTGGAAGGCAGAGCAAGACCTCCTTTTGTCTCATTTGTTATTTGACTTCATTTAAATTACTGAAATCTCCATATCCTGACTGGAGTTTTTTTGGCTGAGAAGCTTGTAGAGCTGAAATAAGCAGTGCTTCCACCTCCAGCATGTATTGTTAGAGCATGTTGTTGTCTACTGCCAGGATCTGGAGGCACAGCAGCTGCTGGTCATTCCTGCAGAGCTGCTTGCCAAGATGAATGAAGAGGAGAGGGAGGAGAGCTGTGAGTGGCAGATGCTTGAAAAAGCAGAGTAACAGTAGGATTATGGGAGCATAATTAAGCGGGTCCTATCCTGTGACATACAGTTGGCAGATGTGTTGTCATGGATATATAGTATGTAGGGTGGGAGGATGTTACATGCTTTTCAGGCCACTTCAGTGATTCATGAGAATTTGCACTCCTTGCTCTGAAACCAACTACTTTGTACATGAGAGCAGAGAAATGAAAAAATCTGCGATAAACTGCTCCTTATCTGTTGTGTAAGGAATAATCTAAAGGAACTGTATACGCCATGAATGTTGTGTGGTTTCTGTGTTTGTGAAAATTCTGTTTGCTTAGATCATCTACATGTAAAAGAATTGATTTTTGCGTAAGTGATGGGTCTGATGCTCATCGTGTATTTGACAGCAAAGCAGATGTGATTATCCACAGATTGGAATTGGTTTAAAAAAATAAGAACACATAGAATCAAACTGATTCCTCTCACAATAATGCTCTATATAAGTGTTGTAATTTTATGGCTAAAGTGCTGTAACTGCAAAGCTCCTATATGCATATTTATCCATTTAGGACTCTGGAAGGTTTTGTTTCTGGAAAAGGAGCAATGTAAAAGACAGTCGTGTGTATTTTTTTTCCCTGTGAGATTTGAATCTCTGGTGCCTAATGATACTACCATAAAATCTCCAGCTCTTTTTCTGTGCTTGCTTACCACATTAGCTATATTGTTACAGTCAAACACTTTCAGTAGACTCGGATTATGTGGTAAAATGAAAAGCTTAGGAAGGTGAAAAGGTTAGGATAGAATCTTGTCTTTTAGAGTCTGAAATCTAACCAATACAGAAAAGCGTCCAATTATATAAAGATTAGATCCCTTGAAACTAATCTGGATGAAACAGTCAAACTAATGACTGTTTTTAATGGGACTGAAAAGTAATCAGTGCAGAAAACTAAAATAAGCATTGGGGAGGGAAAACAGTATTTATTTATTTGTTGCCACGGTCTCTGAAAAAGAAATAAAGGATTTTGAAATTTGTGTTAGAGTACATTTATACCTTTGTCCTTGTTGGATACTAACACCACTGGAAGTTAGATGCAGAGATCAGTTCTCTGAATTTTTAAACCCAAGGAGATTTATTCACAAATTGTAGCTGGAGAGAACATTTGCTGGCAAATTTAGGCATATGTTGCCTTAAATAGTCGTGTTCTGTTTATGAATAGGGTAAACCAAGAATGATAGATTTGCCTTCAATCTTGAAAACTCTCTTGGAAATGGAAATAAGCTGAATAATAGGTCAGTGTTTTCACTCCTTTCCAGAATATACTTTTAGTGACCCTGTTTATTTTGAAGTGCTTGTTTTTTCCAAAGACTGTTGTATCCAAGCTTAAGACCTTATGGCTGTCTATTATTCATAGATATTTACATAATGTGCAGGTAATGTTAATCTGGCTAAGCAGTATTGTATCTTCCTGTTGCCTTTTTCTTAATGCTCTATTCCTTTGTTGTTGACTCTTTTTTTCTTTAATGCCCTTACTTGTTCAGTTCCTCCAATCTTTTCTTATTTTAAATTTTCAGAATCTTAAGTGTGCTCCAGCTCAATTTTTGGGAGTCAAGTCAAAGCCAAAAAATTATAAAACATACTTTGTAGATGAATCAGTTGTATATGCTCTTAAACATGTAGACACAAATAGCCCCGTATTAGGCTCAGTTTTCTGAATTCAGTTAGTTGTGATCCCTATGTTATAGCCACTGGTGACAGTTTATCGTATGTTTAATTTTTGTGACTTCCAGTGAATGCTGTATGTAGTTTACCTATCAACAGAAATCATTCCTCTGATATAACATGAGCTGCACAAACACTTACTCAAAAACCTTTTTAGAGGTCTGCTAGTATGTTAGAGTCTATTCTTGTGATCACTTCGTGTGAACCCTGGCAGACTGCTTGTATGATGACTAAAGGTTATCTTTTGAGTCACGCTTTCTTGATATTATCTGATTAATGTATTCCATGCATTTCATGAATATATTCCTGGTTTGTTGTAATTATAGTACAGTTTATTTTTAAAAAGGTAGTTGGCTTTTCTGTCTTTTCCCAGCTAACATATGCAGCAAGCACTAACTCTATTTAAACCATTTATGGCGGTTTGTTTCTTTTTATTTTCTAGGTAGCACATATCTGACTCTAGTGGTTCATTTTCTGAGTAAAAATAAGCTTTAATATGATTATAGTTTACTATTTTATAGTAGTATCTGCATTTAATGATGAACTGTAAAACACAGGATAAGGTTTCAGGACATACCCTAGCTAGACTTTTTGACAGTATGCTCACAATAGTAGATTTCAGCCAGGAGTTTCAAGCATTAGCTCAAAAATACAATGTCGTCTGGTAATAGGATCTACAATTGTAATTATGTAATTTACTATAAAAGTGCAGTTAGGCTATTTGGTTATTTTGGCTGCTGTCCTCAGCTGGTTACATTCAGACAGAAGAAACTTTGTTTACTTCAGAGGTTTCACTATTCCAGTCCACAAAATGCATATTATCTTCTCCCAGGTTGTGGCCTGTTCTGTTTTCTTTTGTCTTTATAATTCCCTGACCTGGATATTTTGTGACAGTTCTTTAGCAAAAAGTAAAGGATTACTATACTTGAGACCAGCTCAATGTTCTCAATATTTCCTGTAACCTTGTATGTGTATTTTGGACTTAAGAGGGGTAAGGAGAGGGAGAAGCTTCGGCTGAGACAACAAAGGGTGATTTTCATTTCAATTTTTTTATCAGGACTTTCATGTTGTTCTCTTAAAAAAAAAAAAAAAAAGATGCTATTAGGCATAACATGGAAATAGTGGTGTTGCAAGACCTTACTTTTTTTAATTAATAAATTTATGAAATATTTTACTGGATTAGCTCATACCATGTCTGTCATAGGCTGGGACAACTGTTTTGCAGTTGCCCGATAACTTTCTTTTATGTTGCCGGTGACTTCCTCTCTACATGTCCATAGAAAGATTGTCTTACTTTGCCCTTGTGTTGTGGGATGACACTAGGGAATCCTGTGCCCTGCAGCCTTTTCAGATCAAACTAATTTCAAAGTTTGGTAACATAAAGGAAATGGCTTGAACTAGCTTGTTTTGTACTCTTTTTTCAGAGGGATTCTGCAAGCCACCATATTGGTGGCTCTATGTCCCTGTTTGTTCCTTCGTCGTGGATTGTCCTTCTTCCATAACTTGTTTCTGTAAATTCATTCTGGAACCAGATTAACATCTTTAAGTTCAATAGTCCACAATTAATTGTAATTTTTGGAAGAAAAATGAATTAGAGTTAAAAGTGAAGAATGTTAACGTTCATCAGAACTGTTACATGGAAAATAAAAACTGTCAGCCACATTCACTTGCATCCCTTGATGAGATTCAGGTTTGCTTAATAAGGGTGAATTGTGTAGAACTAATGATTTTTGTTAACTGCTTAATACTGCTTGGCATAACTTTTGATAATAGCATTGTATGCTATGAAGAGAGCACATGTTAAAGCCATTAAGATACAATTAACGTCAGATCTTTTAAAATATTTGTCAACTGGGAGAGATCATCAGCAGTTGTTTCTAGGAATTGCATTTTCTGCTACACGACAGATGGTGAAAGGCACAATTGAAAGATAGGTTAAAAGAGAGGAGAGTAATATTAAATTTGACCCGCGTATGATTTCAACCAAGGCAAGTGTAGAGTGAGTGCTTCAGGAACATGGATAGGAAACATCCTATAAAATGCAATGGGAGGCTTTTTGTCCCTGAAAACAGCTCAATAAGGGATTCCAGGGTGAGAGCAGAAAACACTGAACCTGAGCTCACAGTGTGGCTGCCAGAGCTAGCAAAATCCTTGAAATGAGGAAGAAGTAAATAGATAGAAGGTGGGTTTATTTCTACCAAGAAAATCTGTGAATGTCACCTGAGGGTCTATAGCATTTGCATTTTGAAAAATGAGAATAAGTCAAAAGAGAACCAGAAAACTGTCCAGGAGTTAGAGAAAATGTCAGTGACGGTGAACATAGGAGTTCAGTGGTTTAGCTTATAGGAAAGAGATGGAGACATGACTGGATTACTTGAACACAGAAGTGAAAAAATTACTGGTACTAAATGGTTCTTTTTCTTATTGAAATAAGCAAAACAAAAACAAAGGGCTGAAAGGTGCAAGCAGATCAAACTGAAAATTCAACAATGTTAAAGGGAGTGTGTTTACTTCCTGGATCAACAGCTGAGGCACACAGCAGATACTCTTCCCTTTGATGCCTTCATATCAGGGCATGCCTTTTGGAAAGCTACTTCTTTGCCAAAGATAATATATAGAATTTAATACTGGGCTTAACTAGAAGGTATGTAAGCACCTGTAGTTTGTAAGCTTGACTGTGTACTCTAATGGATGTTCTGGTCTATTAGCCTGTCTATTAGTCCATGAAAATGGATGATCCTTTTTGGCTTACCTGCTGCCAGGTTGCTCTTTGATGTGTTACCTAGTTAAATTGCATTACTGATAACCCTTCTGCAGTGAAATGAAGAAAATGCCAAGGGCACAACGCTTCCAAAAACGAAGGCAGGTGAGACAGAAGGAAAGCATGCATGATACTGTAGAAAATGAGAATATAATGCTGGCACTAAGATGGAGTGAATTGGGTGTGAGTGTGGGGCTGAGGAAGTTGGGTGCAGTGGTGGGGAGGTTGGTCACCTTACAAAGGAAAGAACTTTAAGAACTAGACTGAGTTCTCGGGAGTGGTGATTAAAAGAATGAGGAGATAGCTACCAATAATTTTGCTAATAGAAATAAGCAGGGTAGTAATTTTCACAACTGAAGGAGCATATTAAACAACTCAGCTGCATTGCTGTAACTTCCTGGTGGGCTAAAATAATAACATAATTAAAATTAAACAAATGTTGAAAACTGTCAAGAGAGGGGAAAAATTAACAGATTGGTACTTGAAACACAAGGTAACTATTGTTCGATCAGAATAAAACAAATATGGCATGGAGAGATCTGAGACTTTGGGAATAAGAGTCAAACAGATGAGGTGACATGTAAGAAAAAACCCAGGGCAATATCTGTCCTTTGGGTCCTATATGTGGCTGTGATCACCCAAATGGGCAGCAGCAACACAGTGGCCAGTTCTTCAGTTGCAGCAGTAAATCTGATTTTGTATCAGTACCTTCCTTAAATGTGTTGCCCTGGGTTTGTGGACATGCTGTTCACTGTTCCCACTCTGAGCTGCAAAGTGCTTAGAAGAGGGAATGTGAAGGTGCAGTGAGCAACAAGGTTAAAAGGAAGTAAAAAAAAAAGTATTAAAAATTAAAAATTGAATAGATAGAGTTCAGCCTTTCTGTTCTAGGTACAGTCAGGAACTCCTCAAAGCTAGTGCACTCACAGGAATATGAGAAGCATCCAATAAGTGATAAAAACAGACCCTGAGTAGCAATAATGCTTTCAATCATAAAAAAATCCTAACCCAGAACAAACAAACAAAACTAAACCTTTAGGTTTTAAAGAGCACATTGTTCCAAATCAGAGTAAGTGCATGACCATTTGAATTCATGAAATTGCTTTATTTATCACAGCATCTTTTTTGGTTGAAAAGTATTTTACCAGTCTGAGGTCCAAATGATCTACAATTCAGAAAACATACAATAGATATCCCGGACTAATAAGAAGTTAGTATATTCATTAAGCTACGGAAAGACTCCTGTTATTCCTTTCTCAAAACTGGTGCCGAAAATAGGGAAGTCATCCCTCCCTAACTGCCAGGTTTTCATACTGACTTAATTTCTTCTCAGGAGTTCTTCACTGATTTCCATACCACATGAAGAGAAAAACAGGTCAGTTTAAATACATCTGAAAATGAGAATCTCTGGGGTTTGTTTGTCTGTGCAGGTAGCAGATTTGCAAGGAAGTTGGTGGTCACCATTGTATGTGTATTTAAATTAAGCAGTCTTACATTTAATGTTATTTTAGAGCATTGACACTGTGGTTGGGTTTGAGAGAAATCCAAATTACTGGAGGTATTCTTTCACTAACCATGCTAAGAAATTCTATATATTTTTCATATAAACTATTTTACATATTATATGTACAATTTTATGTAGTAAGACAATAGATCTTTATAACATACACAAAATACTTTATTAATTCTTTGATTTGCTTCTGTTATCCACCCTGCAATATACAAAACCTATCTCTTTTTCCCATTCTGTGCATTAAAAGTTCAGGTCTTCTGTGTGGCTTTCCTTTTAAAGGTAGGGCCATGTAATTTGTTATCTTTTGAATTAAGGAACAAACAGGTAATGGAGAAAAGGAAGCAGGTTTTGTTCACAATGTCTAAAGCTGTATTTTGTTTTAACTGATCCCAATTACAGTTTAAAAAGATGAAAGAAATCATGTATTTACTAAAGATTCAAAATATCCAAGTGTCTCCAGTTAAAGGCAGAAAACACAGAACTGTCTTGCTGTATCAATCCAGTCATTCTAAAGACAAAATTACAAGAGACAGTTTGATTTTCCTGTTATTTTTATGACTGAGAATCCAGAAAAATCTCTTTCAGAGCAACAGCATAAACTTTCCTAACTTTTCTTTATGAAATTGAGGCAACAAGGAGTAAAACTATTCTTTTATTGCAGTGATGAAATACCTAACTATAATCAGGCTCACAGGTGCTAGCCATTTGAATTTTGACATCTTTCTTCTTGGGTAATATATTGTAATGGAAAACTTGATGCTGAAGATGCTATATGTGAAAAGGGACTAAATGGTATGGACTACTAAAATAAAATATCAATTCTGTCTTTGTGCTAGTTGAGAATCAAAAAGTATTTACTTGTTAGATATCAGTGCTGAACCTTTTCCCACATTATTAGAGTGATTTCCAAATTTGGTAATCTTGAGGTTTTATGGCCTTTAAATTCCTAAAGAAGAAATCCCTAAAGAGACTAATGATCAAAAAACTCTAGTTAGTTAAAACTTTAGGATTGTTTTATTCCTTCCAGTATTGTCTTGGCAACAAAAAAAAAAACCAAAACTGTAAGTATCTTAAAGTTTTCTGTAATCTAGTTATTACTCTGTAAATTGCCTTTTTTTTTTTTATTCTGGCCTGTAATGCTTTGCAGTAATATTCACAGATAGTCTTATTCTATGAATCTTAAGATGCTAAGAATGTAGAAGAAAAATTAATTTTTTTCTGTGAAAGAATAGGACAATAGTCAGTTCATGTTTCTTATACCAGCATCTTAGAGAGAAATATATAGGAACTATTCAAAAGGAAGTTATTCTAACAGCTTAAATATACTTTTTTAATATACGGAGATTATATTGCTGCTATGTTTAGAATTTCTGTACTGCGTATACACTGAGAAAGTCTAAAAATAGGGCATTTTGCTTCTCATATTTGAAAAGCTTAAAAAGAAATAGGTATCAGGCCAGCTATATTCTGAAAACACCTGTCACCTTATCTAGCAAAATCAAGGAGATTTGTTGTATTTTTTTACAGCTTACTCCTATTTTCTGCGAGTGGGTTCATGAATTCTTCTGAATGCCTTGAAGCATGTTTCCAGCTTCATCCATTGCTGTTGTCCTCCTGCATTTCTTTCCCCTTCTTTTGAGCCTATTTCCTCTGCTCAACTGACAATAGCAAACATGTAACTGTTTTTTCAATTTCTGTTCCAGATGTCTATCTTTGTCTTCTTCCTTTTTTCCCTCCTTCCTTTGTTTCTCTCTTTCCCTCTCTGTTTCTCTCTCTCTTTTTTCCTTTGTGTGGAATGCTGCTTGTGCCCTTCTTGTTGACATTGCCTTTCTTCAAATTGCTGCCAGGTACCCAGTCCTGTGTGTCGTCTGTCAAAACTCAGGCAAATAATGCTAATTTGAGAAGCCAGTGATAAAACATGGTTATATTCTGTCATTTGGGCCTATTAGTTAACATAGATTTGAGGTCTGGGACAGTGTTTTGTATACATTGTTGATGTTTAGCAATGTATAGTGTCTCACTGAAGATTTCATGAGACCCAGGAACAGTTGTGGGTTTTTTATAGTGGTCTAAATGTATCCTTTTTTCTGGTTTGAAAACATGGAGGCTTGTTTCCTTACATTACTTCAGAAGATGGTAAAAGATCAAAGACCAAAATATTCACTGAATCAACAGTCAGCTTTGGTCTTTGATAAAATCAAAAATGTGTTAAACTGCTTCCAAGTAATCTTTCTGCAGGTTTGATTGGTTCTGAGCCCTCTTTAAAGCTGTATTCATAAGTTCCTGCAACATTATAGTCAGACTGATTTTCTGCCTTTCAAATCACTGCTGTATAGTAAAAAAGGCAGACAAAAGGAGCAGTTAAATGGTAATGTATGCCCAGGTCTCCTGTAAATACTGTGAATTGTATACACATGAGAGGGAGAGAATTGGAAATACATAAGCCACATATATGAACAGTGAAATAGAAAGTTGAACACTTCTGGTATAAAGAAATTCTTTCTTCTTCCTTCCTTTACCTATGCACATGTTCTCCTTCCCACTTGGAATGTCCAGTGGTATTCAGTTGTTTTAAGTACATATAAATAATTTGCTAAAAGACAGAAGTGTTTAAGTCATTCTGGGTGGAAGCGCTGGAATTCTACAAAACTAACACCATCTTACATTCCCCAGATGTTCCTAATCCCTTTTCATTCTGTAAATTTTGCACAGGTAGGATGTTTTGTTTTGGTGGACACTTATCAAACCCAAAGGCATCAAAAGATACAGAAGCAAACAAAAGTTTAAACAAGACAAATTTAGACAGGAGGCAAGGCACAATGCTTAGTAATTAAGGCAATTAACTTTTGAAACAATTAATAAGTAGGTATATAAGCTTTTTCTTTCCAGATCTTTTAAGACTGACAGTCTTTTCAAAAGATGTGACTTAAGCAGAATTTATAGGGTTGTTTAAGGAATTTCAGCATAAAATGTTGTAGGATATATAATACAGAAAGTCAAGGTAAAGTATTATAATGGTGCTCGCTGGCCTCAATATCTGTGAACCTATTGGGTGGGGGTATGGGGAGGAGCTGCAGAAGACTCTTCTATTATGCTATTCAAGATACTATCCTAACAAATTCCAGAAGAGTGGTTCCTGCATCCATTTCCACAATTGATTGTGGTATATATTCTCATGCCCTTCCTTTGAGGTGCCCTGTGGCTGCGTCTCAAAGTTCTTCAGCATCTGATCTGAAAACCTGTGGCATTGCCTTGTTCTCACTCCACTCCCAAGACTGCTGGTGGTGATTGTGATTACATGATGGCCAGGGAGATCATTAGAGCTGGCTTCAGAGCTGTGTATTAAAGCACAGGGAGAACTACCTAGGAGGGTCCATAAGAAAATGTCAAATCTCCTGTTCCAAAAAAAGGCTGTTTTGTTAAGTATTGACAGACAAACTGACCTAAAAAGAATATATGAGTTTGTCTTATGCCAACTGCTGCAAATATACTGTGAAGTCATGTCCAAGTGTTTAGTACACTTCAAACCATTGGCTTGTAGAGCATTCTACATTAGAAAAGTCTCATTAATTTCTGGTGATAACTGATGGATTTTCTGTGCTTTTAAACAAGTCTTTCCCTAATACACTGCAAGTGTCTAATTATTTACTCTAAGTATGTTAATTCTGGTAGACTAAATGAGCTCAGAAATTCAACTGTGTTGGTATGATCCTCTCACTGAAAAATACTAAGCAGTCATACAGGGTTTGGGATTTCAAATACAGAGACATGCTACTTAAACCTTTTAAACACTTCATTAAAATTCAGAAAGGAGGGAAACCACGAAAGCATTTGAAACAAAATGTTTTAAGGAAGGTTTCGCTTTTTTACAGTCTTCTTTATTTTCTTTTTCTTTAACTGCGGAGAGTTGTTTTGTTTTGTTTTTAATGAGAAAGATTGCTCTTAACATTCTTTTGCAAAGTTCTGGAGGTGGAGGTGGATGGAACTTCATTGAACTGTACTGTTTTAGCCTTAGCTCTATGAATATCCCTTTCCTCTCACTTCCAAGAAGAGGCCAGAAAGAAAAAAAGCCCTGCACAATGGGGAAGAGAAGAACAACGAAAGACAGGAAAAGGATACAAAACCAGAAGTCTCACATTCCTGGAGGTAGTTTGGATTTAGCAGAAACCTTTGCACAAGCTTGAGCTCCTCAGATCTTTGGGGGTTAGTCCAGTGACACCCAAACACTGTCATGGTGCATCTAGAGGTATATCTATATTTGCAGTCAGTGCCTGTTTTTGCTGATGTTATTTTAGCCAATTTACTTAATAACTTTTTGCAGTCGGCACTGCCCCATGCAAGCACAAGTCTGGGATGAGTACCTGCAAGTATTGCCTTGGGTATATGTAATCATTAGCATAAGCTTTAAAACTGATTTCGGTGAGACTTTGGATTCTAAGTGCCCAGGTCTCTGCTTAGTGCCTTCTTTCTGGTGTCCTTTAGTATTTTGATCATGACTCAAAGTAACTTGACTCAAGTGTCACCAGTAGATTTGTGGTGACATAAGGAACTGAATACGAGTTCCACAAACTTCAGTGGCTGAATCACAGAACTGCCATTTCATTCTTTATTAACCTACTCTTACTCTCATTGCTTAATGAACATTTGAGGTACAGTAAAGAGGAAGATTGCTCTTTTTACAAGTGTATTGTCAGTCCGTTTCTGGGATGAATACATCTAATTTTCAAAATTATGATGACACTCTTTTTTTCCTGTTTAAAAAAAAGACACCACCATATGCACCCATTAAGTAATCTATAGCAACTGATCTTGCAGTAATAACATTTCTGTGGACCCAAAAAAGTTTTGCTATCATCAGGTCTACTGCCTAAAGCGAATTAAATATGTGACTGACTCTCTTTATGAAAGAAGGAGGGGACCAGTAGGGAATATGATAAAATGTGTTCACATAGCAGCAAGGTTTCATATTTTGGCAAGCATTCAGCAGCTGCAGGGTAATACATAATCAAAACTTGAGGTTAATAATTCTTAAGCAAATTTGGCACACGTCAGATGTGCTGGAGAGTAGTTGCAGAAAAAGCTTAAGTAGATCTTGTGTTAGAAAGTCAACAGAGAAAAACTGGTGTTCTCTTTCCAGTCAAAAACTTCTTTCTTCTAAGCTCAGTATGAAGGGTTTTTTTCCCTTGCAGCATCATTGAAGCCCTTTTTCTGTGTATGTTTTTGGCAAGTCAGAGTAGGGGTTTGTGTTACACAATTAGTTATTTTTCAGAATTTCCTTTGCGATACCCAGTGTTAGGGGCCTGTGGGTTGAAAAGGCAGAAAGTAGATGATTATAAGCATTTTGAGGGGTACAGATTGTTTATATGTCTTTTCCTGCTGGAAATGTTACTGGAAATAAAGATGTTATTTACAGTACTGAAATAGTGAATCAGTATGCGGCTATCTGTGATAGAAACACATTTGCAGATAAATTCTAAAGGACATTTGAGAAACTCTGTTCACAAATGCTTTATGTTCTACTCTGTTGAAAAAGCACTTGTGAACTGTAATAGAGTATGACAGCTAAAATAGATGTCCTCATGGTGGGTACGGTTTTATGTATTCTGCATTTTTAATTGTAAAAGAGCCATCTTCAGTTCAGCAACCATAATGTACAGCCATCACCCCCTTACTTTACTTAAGGATAGGAGTCCATTAAAATATACTAGCAGCTGGGGAGAGCTAGTATTTATAAAGTATTGTTCAACAAATTTGGAGGGAAGAGTGATAACAGTAACTGTTCTAAATAGTATTTCTGCAGTTTGAACACTGGAAATAGATTTTTAATTATACTGAAAAATATATTTGCCCATTGGTAGGTTACTTTATTGCCACTCCTTGATGGTATATGTAGTCGGACAACAGAGTTACTGCAGCAAACTAACCAGAAAAACTGAACAAGCTCCTTCTCCAACAAAAATTGAATTCACAGTGGACATAAACAGCAATCCTTAGGGTTTTTTTTCCTATTTCTATTAGTTTTTTTTTTCTTCTGGATTCTCCTCTAATTAGTGATATTTATAAATTGTTTTTGTCTTGAAAACTAGAATTTGAGTTTCAAAAGACAAGTCATAAAGCTTTTGATTCCTTTCTTTTAGTCAGATGACATAAGAAGTATTGGAGTAATCCAGGAAAGTAATAAAAGGGGTTACTCCTACCACATATGTGGAGGTCACTAATTAGAGTGCAGCAAGTGTACTACTATAGTTTCATGATGAAGCAGATGGTGGGATAGGAGGTAATGGGACACAGTTTCCTGTATGCCTGGTTGCTCACATGTAACTGGGACCCATTTGCTGCAGAAAGGGTGCATAAGTGCTCACGGGCTCTCTACAGAATCATTTCACTACATTGCTGCTCAGTGCTTCAGCAGGGCTATAATTTCATCCCTAATGCTTCTGCTGGACAAAGTAAACTTATTTGCTAATGGAAAATTCAGTGTTTGGCTATGAAGCAATAAGACCACCTTTTTTTTTTTCCTTTTTTTTTTTTTTGGTGGCTCTTGAATGATTTTATGATTTGAGAGAAACAAGCCCAAGCATGTTTCCTTCTGAAGAATAATTTGTCTGTTAGGTTTAATACCTCCATTAGGTATATCTGAATATTGGAACAAAGGGTGAGGTACTCTTCTGTACAAGCCTAGAAATTTGAGAACATGCAGGGTCTTCAGAAAGTGGCAGTTTCTCCCTAAATAATCCTTATCCTTTAGCAAAGCTAGCAAACTGGTAACATTTAATGCAGCTATTGTAATGAGATACTAATTTTTAGCATACTCCTTACATCAGTTTTTCAATATAGCACATAAATTCCAGTCTTGCGTCACCATTACTTTTTTTTTTTATTAACACTGGAAATAGTTGGAAAATAAATGTAACAGCAAATGCATTTATTTTTTGCTTTAGCATAACAACAAGCGTTTTCTGTGGAGCATAGTATGGGTGAAGCAAAAGGCTACGGAACACAAGGAAAATAGTTTGCAAAATAAATTGTGTTATGTTGTGCTTGCAGATAATGGTATTAAAGAACAACTGTGTTGTGAATACAATCCACAGGATTGCAGTATTTCAATTTACATTTGTGATAGAATGATAATGATTGCTCTATTGTTATAGCACTATTAGCTGCTCTCAACAGCTGAAAAGAAAATTCAGTTTGCACAAAACTTTTTTTCTTAAATATTTTTCATGTGAGAAACCTAGAACACAAGCTGGGGAAAAGCATAAAGAGGAGGAAAAATGTGATGATAAAATCATATTTTCATCAGATTAGGGAAACACTACTGGTTATCAGCTCCCACAAAATTATTGCAAAAAAGTTTCATAATAAACCATGTTTGTTAGTGGTGGTCATAATTATAACAAGGGAACTAAATGAAACACAACACAGTGTTTTAACCGTAGTATCTAAAGATATCTGAAGATGTCCGACTCAGCTGGCTGACTTTGTTTTGGTTAAAATTTGACTGTTTTCATCAAAATCTTTTTGTGCGTTTGTGTGTGTGCACGCACGCGTGCTTTTATGCAAATTGGCATGATCAGTGCTCATATTAAGCCTATCCCCTAAGTGCAGGAGTGCTTAGTTTTCTAAGTTTAACCATCCAACTTTATAATAAATGTAATCAGTAACTAAGGCTCCCTGCAGTGTTTATTTTGCGAGGTTCCTTCAAAGATTCAGTATGTTAGGGAGAGATTTATAAATACTGATGTGTGTAACCCTGAGCTTAACCATATGTTACAGCATTCTCTTGTCTATACTGTATATTGAACATACCATTCCAGCAGATTACCAGCGCTGCTTTTAGGGCTCAGTGTTACCAGAATCTGTTTAATAACCCAAAATAATTCTGTTGTTGCCCACAACAATGTCCCCTTTTCAATTTTAATTATGTCTTAAATTGCAATTTTCTTCTTAAGATTTTTGTCAGATGAAAAAAGAAAAGCCTGTCTAAAAGGCAGCCATCCCAATTCAAGGTAAGGGCTTGGGGGGGGAAGTAGTGGTCAAGGGAAGTGATGACCTGTGATGAGATTCATAACTAACTGGTATTTCCAGATGTGATGTTAAAGCTTTGTCTTAATCAGATCTCATCATATTTATCTCCTACTCTGAATGGAACACTTTCAGATTCTTTGAATTATTTTGTTTCCTGGCACAAAATACTAATCTTGGAGGAGGAAAAAAAAAACCCCAAACAACTGGCTACAGTTGATTCCCTCTCTCCTTGTTTAGGGTTTCATTTCATCATTTTATGCATACTTACATGCTCCTCTCTGTTTCTAATTTTATCCATTGAAAGTTTTACCTTTGATCAAGCTACAGTAATTACAGAATATTCAAGAAGTTATTTATGGTTCTGTCTTGAGGAATATAGAAAAAAAAAGAGAGAAATGCACAGTTCTATGTAATAGTCTGTGAAGCTGTCAGATTAGCTACAGGCTACAGGACATTAGCTTAAAAAATTAGCTGCTGGTATAAACTTAATGCATGTCTTGGTAGTATTGTTTTAACTTCAGCTGCATTATTTGGAAATCTAGTCCCACATTTAGCTGAAAGTAAGTCCAGGCAAGTCTCAGGTTACTTTTGTGGGGGCTATACAGTGCCTATTTGTTTACCTCTTTTGGGTGGGTAAAAGAGTGTTGAACATTTGGTTTACCAGGATGTCATTATAGAAGCAGTGTTTCTTTGTGACTAGTTACTGAAACTGTCTCAACAAAATTGGATTAATTGTGCTCAATCACCTGCTGAACTCCTGTTTCTTCAGAACTTGGTCTCAGATACACCTCACCATTGTATATTGTCCCATCCCTGTGGTGAGACATGCCAAGGATTTACGTTGTAATTCTGCAGCAGTAGTCACAGGTGATGTGTACATCTGTATGTTTCTTAAATCTTAGGGTCTGAGAATAGGGTGATCAACTGAATTATTCCAGGTTATTATTTTGAGACTTAAGAAATTCTTAAGTTAGAAATTCTGAAGTTATAAATGCTCTCCCTTATTTTTTTCATGCTGGAATTTACTATGTTTCTTTGTTTTCAGTGAATCCTGTTTTACTGAATGTCTTTATAGGTGTTAGTGTTCTGCAGAGTACTAGACTTTGCTATGTATTTGTCTTGTCTTGCTATTGTCTTGCTTTCTTTTCTTTTTTGACTTGAGTATCGAGGTTTCTAAAGAATCTTACAGAAAAAGAACCTGGTTTACCTCTATTTAAATAAGGAGGGCTATGATGTCCTTGTCTAGGGAAAGAAGAACTGAACTTTAGTATCCTTTTACACTAGCTAACACAGGAAATCCAACCATATAGCTTTAAACAGCTAAAATACCTAGAAAAAATCAAAACATAAGCTTTAAACAACTAAAATAAATAGAATACAAATAAGAACTTTTGGAGAGGCAATATCATTTAAAAAGTTACTCATGATGCAAAACCTAGTTAGCATTATACTACCCATCTTCTTCTGTTGTATTTTTTGAAATTTACATTGTTTTCTTGGATCTCCTTGGGGGGGCACCCTTCTAGATCATAGGAATTCTTCAGTATGTTGATGCTGTGAGTATGCAGTCACAAAAAATCAGCGTGCTTTTGGCAGAGACATGAAATAGTGAAACTAGTCAAAAAGTTTGCCTCTGTGAGATAGTGTGGGACTATAGTGCTTATCATTCTCCCTTCCTATACGTATGTACATGCCTTTGTATGTAAAGTAAGAAATGTTTAAAAGCCACTTGCAAAATCTGGAAATTGCAATAGACAGCTACTTGTAAGAACATGAATAATTGCCTCTCCAGTTGTCACACCAGAAAGATCAGAGAAACCACTTGCACTTTGCAGCTGGTGGATTTTGTCATTTCCATTCCTCAGGCAGCAATAAACAAAGAACACACCTGCAAGTTTTAATATACACATAAAAACACCTTTAGACTTGAGTTAGTTGTCTAACTACAGTCATTCAGAAATTGGATTTTAAATGGTCATTGTAATAAATGGTGCTTCTACAAGCAACAGGAGACTTCATGGCTGCAGTTCATGGTCCCGTGTGATAGGTAGTGCAGCTTGCTTAGAGCTCATCTTCTCTGTGCTCCAGCTCTCTTGCAGGGCTCTCTCTTGAATTAATGAAGGCTGGATTATTTGAGCTGCAAATTGAGTGGGGCATGTACAGGCACACAGAGCTAGCCCCATGCCAAGCTGGTTGCATTTGCTCCAGTACCTTCTTCACAGATACAGACCTGTGGCTCCCACATGGAGAAGTGGTACAGCTGCTTCAGGGCAGTGCAGTGCTTGGGCTGATTAACCTGCAGCAGGCAGCACGTAGGCCCACGCAGAAGAATACCTACACAACGCCACGGGCCATCCATTCCCACTGCTGCCTAATACTGCGTGATCTGTTTTATTGTTTTACCGCACCGTCACAGGAATCCTCTTTCTTCTTTCTCCCCATTACTCAGGAAATGAATGTGGACTATCATTGGTCTTGCCTTTTACTCATTTTCTGTACAAAAATCCTTCACTGAGTTAAGTGGTGATTTAAACTAACATCAGGCAGCCCAGGTCACAGCATGGAAGGGAGCCCTAAAACCCGTATGATGCTGACAACTGAACAGTAATTTAAGGGAGCTGTGGAAGCTGGAGTTACAGCTGGTGGTCAGTGATGCACTTCAACACATGCAATCTGTCAGTTCCTAGGGAAGGATCTTCTCAGTTGTTTCTCTTTCTAATAAAACACTTCAGCTGTCATAAGGTGCTTAGCAAGTTAGTATATTTCCTAGCACCTCTGATATAAATTAAATGCAGCTGCTGTTCACAAAGAATGGTAGCATATAGTTTTTGCTTTCTTCCATCATTATTATTATATTACTGTGACTATTGCTAAGTCAAATGTAAAAGATGCCTTTTTTGGGGTACATTTTGATCCCATTTGTATCGGCCCATTGAAAAGTTACATGTATTCTTAAAAGACTTTCAGAGTTTGAATACTAATTAGCCTGTGGCAGTATTACTGCTTTTCTGCAGGCTTTGTACATAATTTTGCTTATACTAGGATATCACCGCTGAAATGTAGTTATTTCTCAGCAATTGCTCTTGGAGATTAAACGATTTATGAGCTGTAGTGGTAAATGCTTATGATGTTTTACACTACATTTGGTTGAAAACATCTCACATGTGTGGAAAAGCCAGGCTTAAAAAAGAGTATCAGAAAATATTTCATCTTTTAAAGCAACCATGCTAGTTTTACTAATCTGGGTGATCAGTTCTAAGGAGTTAACTACACCATTTTCCTAAAATTTATATATTCACATATGTAACCTCCCAACTGTGGATTGTGAACTGAATCAATCGTACTATTTCTTTACTGTTGCCGTGTTTCCTTATGACTGTTTAAGCACCTGTGCCATTTAGACAGGGTTGTGTTAAAATCTTGAGAATGTTTGTAACAGGCTCCACATTAGGTTTTATGGCTTTACCAAAAAAAAGACACATTCTCAAGGGGACTGCTGCCAGTTTAACTGTTTGTGCAGAACTGCATCAAAATTAAAATGAGTCTGTCCAAGTTTGAACTGGGAATGCTACTAACTGTATCTTAGTGTTTACATTAAAAAGTGGCAGACTTTTTCAGAGTCCCTGAGATAGGGTTTGTGGATTGCAGAGGCAATTGTAATACACTTCTCAGCAAGTTTTATGCAAAGTGAGGTGGAATTGGGCCTTGAATTAGTATATATATATATTATTTTGTCTCATCAACAAAAAGCTAATTTTTACAATTAGCTGATAAAATATAGGGGCTAGTAAAGCAAACTGTAGTTACAGTTCTTACTCACTGCAGTTTAGTTATTTGTGATGTTTGTTTAGTTATTTGTGATGACATATCCTATCTGTGCTGTCTTTAAAAGATACATCATCATCTTCATAAGGAAAACGAAGTTATTTGCATTCCTCACTATAGAAAATAATTAAATATACAGAGATGGATATCTTACTAAAAAGGGAAATAAATCAGTAATTAAACTGCACATATGGAATAGAGATAATTAAAATAGATATAAAAATAGGCTTTACAAGCCATAAAAAGAAATCCATCTGTTTTAAAAGAAAATATAACCAAGTATTAAATCAGCTTGATTTGCGATTTTTTTCATAGCTCTTGAACATCTGTGGAAAGCACTTCACTAGTGTAAGTGATGGTGGTTTTGCTTTTATCAGCAAAGATTTCATTCATACGAGTAGAAGACTATAAATACAATACACACACAGCTGAGCCTGCAAGCCTAAGTTGGACTGCTTCCATCAAAGGTTTATCAGAGGGGTGCTGCAGTTCTGCCTTGAGGATTTTATTAGTGCAGGCTCCTGTCTCCGTGTCACATCCTGTTAGAAGGTCGTAGAAACAGTCAACAGAAAATAGTATGTAGGAATTCATTCTGTGAGATAATTTATTGCATTACTTTCCCTTCCAAATTTCGGATATATACACACAGCAGCACTATATTGCACATTGCCTTTCCTACTTTTATTTTTTGACCTTTCAGGACTTAAATTTAACTGGTCCATAATCCGAAGAAGTTCCTTTCCATGGTTTTTTTTTTAATTAATTGCCAGATTAGGGGGGTTCTTCTACATTTTCAGCATAGTTCAAATATGCAGTAATACCTTGCAAGAGAAATCTCTGAACTTCAATTACTATTTAGTCCCTGCAGTACTCGGTATTCACAGTTCTGAAGTACCCAATGCACCTTTGGCTACTAGGAACTAAGCTGGAACCCAAAATGGCTTCTCTCAAAAAGTGCCTGGCCAAAACTGAGGAGACCTAAATTTTATAGTTAACTGTTATCTGCAGTGTCATGTCCAAATCGGTTTTTTGGGGTTAGAAAGAATACTGAAGAGCTTTGGGTAAAATACAGTGTTTTCTGCAACTGAAAACCTGAAGGAGCAGTTGCAAATATCAAACTTCAAATTTTTTTACTAGACAGAAATATAGAAAGATAGAAAGTATTGGCTAATCTCATCCAAACATACAGCAGCAGTTTCCTTCAAAATTAATTAACTTTTCTAATAGAGGGTAATAAATGATGTGTTTTCCTATCAAAACTTTAAAAATTTCTGATGTGAAATGAACATTAAATTGATCTAAATTTTGGTTAACGCCAGGGCTTATTATTTCTCTTTATGGGGGAAAAAATCTGCTATGACTGTGGTTAAAAGGTGATAGAAAATAATGTAAAAAGAGAGAAATAAATATAAGTAAAATTATTAAGAGGCAAAATTTACAATATTTTAAATTTTAAGTGAATTTTAAAATCTTAAGCAGTATATTTAAAATCTTTACACAATGAAATTAGCAAACAGTTGCAAGTCTAGCCATAAACCCTGAGGAGGTGAAGTCATTTATCAAGCACAAATACTATAGTAATAGAAGTGATGGGACACTTTGGATAAATCAGAACGCATCATGTAAACATGCCTGGACTTTTGATCAAAGATATTTGTCTTTTGCTTTAGTGAGCAGAAGGAAAACTTAATTCTGTATAAGAAGCTCAAGGTTGCCCCTCTTCTTCTACAGAACATATGCTATTATTTAGCATAGCCTGACCTAATTGTGCTGCTGTTAGTTACAGGCTATATAAAACTTCCTAGAAAAGGGCTTTATTTTCTTTGCGTATAATTGTGCCAGATTAGAACCATTTGATCTGAAATTTTCTATGCCACAAACAGATTTGCTTAAATTTTGTGAAAAATGTTGCTGTCCTTTGAAGAACAAGATTAAGGAAAATATATTACTGATCTGTACTAAGGAAAACAGAAATGCCTTCTTACTGATAAACTGCTTCATATTAATACTTGGGGGAGGTGGGGGGGACACGCTACTTGAAAGTTAACGGTCTGATGACCAAGGTGGAGATATGTACTTACCATCATTGTGAAAATTTACTTCCAAATTGACAGTGCTTTCGTAGTCAAGACAGAGACAATGATGCTCTCCAAAGATACCATCTACTGGAATGATATTTTCCCATCTGACAGTTCCTGCCTGCCAAAAAGACTTGTAACTCGTTATCCCACAAAGCACATCAATGCAGTGACTCGAGGGGGTGAAACAGAAACACCCTTCTGGGGGCGGG
>JANZLQ010000079.1:34690325-34700894 GCA_026212715.1 Elanus axillaris
AGTGGGAAGGGACACAAAATTGCACTGCATTGCAGATAGGAGAGGAATGGGGGGGTGCAACTGGCAGAGGAGCACTGGCCATGACCAAGGCTTTAAGGAGAAAGTACACTGGAATTGATCGCAGGTACTGATGGGGACATAGAAGAACCTGTAGATGTTAGAGCATGCACCTTTTGGAGGTGACAGCAGGAGTTCTCATTTCTACACTCCTTTTTGTTCAGCAGTACCTAAAAGGAGACTGGAATTTTTTTTACAATTACCCTTCATTAATTCAAAGGATGAGGCCTGTGCTGAGCATCTAGGAGACCAAATCGATTTAACAGTAGCAGCCAGGAGTCTAAATGGCCCTACCTGGCAATTTCTGGCACAGGCTTGAACCTTTGTGCTTTGAAGTCTCTAATCTTCCAGCCCTAGGCTGCCATGTCCCATACCTTTGATCCTGAACTTTCTTGTGAAGTCCACAACTGTACAAGAGCAATTGTTTACATAGTATGGATGAGATAGCAGGTACTTGTTTTTAACTTTTGTTTCTTGGCTAGGAACAGGAAAATTGCATCCCAAATTTAGTAAACAATAGAAGCATTGAAATCTCGTACACTCAAAAACCAGGGAAGGTCAGGCTTACATCTTATCTTCCCTTGTATCAATGCTTTTGCATTTTCATAAGAGGAAAGGGGTCTAGGGAGACATAATGCTTTTATTAGATCTACTTGATAGAGGTGGAAGAATAGAATTTGGACATACAAGCCCTCTTTAAGTCTGCAATACAGCATTAATATCCAATTACAAACAACTTGAAAAGAATTTTTTTGGCACTTCATTATATGAAATCACTTATTCTCAGGAAAAACCGCAGTGAGTGGGAGGAAATGTTGACAGGGTTGGAAAGGTGGTGAAGTCATTTATTCCAATAGGATGCTATGCTATGAGTGATCTTTTTATTTGTAGGATATGGTAAGTGAATTATGTTTTAATCCTTTTAAGATACACTCACTTAATGTTTTTCTAAAGGGCCCTGTGTTTCCTAAATTCTGAATCTTAATTTGCAAACTTAAAATTATTGTAAATTTGGGTTACAATTTGTGTAATGTTTCTGCGAAATACATATTTTAGCTACTTGTATTTCCAAATACGATACACAAGTTTTCATTCTTTTTAACTTTGTTCACTTGGGGCTATTGAGCTTACTGAATTTATAATCCATCTCTGGAAGGTAAATGTGTAGGTAATGGAGAAGGTTTTGAGGGTGTTGTCATGCTTACTGTAATTCTCAAGAGGCTGTCAGCTTTAGAAAAATAGTGTTGGTATAATAAGATTTGAAATTAAGTGTTCTGAAAATCTATTTGATTATGGTGAACAGCCTTTAGTGTAGTGTCTGAACTGATAACTTCAGGGTCATTTTCACTGATCTTAAATTGGGAAGTTAGCCATGCATTTCACTGATACCTTTCATAGCCTTTAAAAAAAGAACATATAGTGCTTATTTGAAATAAGAACAATAAACGTCTATGTTTTGTATACACCTAGATAGAGTAGAACTGGCAAGCAGGTGTGTTGCCTGTACATACACTGCAAGCACATAGAAAATGTTTTCAAAGACTAATGAATACTTTATTAACAGTTCTGTATATTACTTCTCATTTCCTTTATTTATTTATACAGAGTCAGGAATAAAGCTGTTGGGCAGTCAGTCAGTGACAGTTAAACTAGTTATGTTACTAACCAATGCAGAGATGGAAGGTGATAAATAGAAAAGGAATCAAATATGAAAACAGTTCAATTTGTATCTTAAAATACAAATCCTTCTTTAGCATACATTCTGGCCTGTTTACAGAAAACAAGCATCTTTGTGGATTCTGCCACCTTATTGTTGGTAGATATGACTGGTGTCCAAGACAAAGGTAGCATTTGTTTCAACTCAGAAATGCTGATCCACTGTTTCTCTGAACTTACTAAGTAAAAGTTGTCTTATTATTTGTTGTTTGCTAAGTTGTTATACTTAATCTTTTTAAAACTGAAAGCTTTTCCAGATGCTAAGTGAAGACTTCAGAGGCCAGCAAAAGCAGGGACGTGTGGCTGTCCTAGGCTCACAAATGTCACTTAAAGTAAATTAAAAAAAGCTAGTGGGCCAGCTTCCTGGGAAGTAACAAATAAGATACTTCAGCTCCTTGAAGGCAGAGTTACATGCCTACATTTGTATGCATTTGAAGGCATTATAAAACTGCTATTCAAGGATCTCCAGAAACAGTTTTTAATAAGAAAAAATGGGTTTGGATCATTTCATATTTTAAGTGATTATGTTCTTTTCCTCTCATACTTCTAATCTAAGTCAACTGTATGAAATTAATAGATCAGTCTGCACCAAAAAATATACCTCCTGTACCAGAAACTGCCTGTGTTAAAGAAGTGTTCCTTGCTGTTTGTGCTGCATCCAGGTTTTGCTTTCTCTTCCAAGTCTTGCATGGGAAGGACTTTTGGGAATTAAATTGATGAAAACTCAGTGATTATGACTCTGAATTTATTTATACAAAAATAGATTTAACGTCACTATGTGTTAAGGCTTCTAAGGTGGGCATTTTAAAATCAGGGTTTAGTAAGGAATTACCTTGTAGACACCTATCTTGGAAAGAGAAATGAGGTCCAGTTCATATGTCTACAGTTTCTTTAAGCTGAATGAGAGAAATAATAAAATTGTAAAATGGGAAAAGAGGTTTTTCAATTTGTTTCAAGTATAGAAAGTAGTTGATGTAACTTACTTGCTTCCTAATTATATAAATACAGAAAGATCCTTTTGGCTAGATGGGGATTTTTTCATTGTTCTTGTGTTGAGCTGTTCTGTGTCACCACTGGAACTATCATTCAGACTGGTAGTGATGGAAAATCATAAAACATATAGCAGCTGTTGCATAGCTAGGCTAAGTAAGTATGAAAAAGCTTAAATCTGTGTTACTAACAGCACTATATTTCCTTTTACAAATAGATTAAACACAACATGCCTATTTGGTGAAAGAGGTCACTGCATTTCCAAATGGTGCCATATCTGTATATTTAGACCATCTTGAAAGAAAGTCCTATTGGCATCTGTAAGGAAAATACAGACAGATGTTTTAAATGTTAAAGAACTCAGCTGACACTAAAGTGAAAAGACCAAAACTAATATCCAAAGTGAAGATAGCTGAATATTCTACTTGCACGCCGAAATCTTTCAGCAAACAATTGATCAGTTCAGAATATTCATAATAGTGGTAGGATCAATAACCAATTATGTCTCTAATTCCTAGTCTTAGTGTGTTTTATCTTATTAGCAGGAAATTCCAATACATTATGTTTTCTTCCTTTTTGATAAGATTTCTGCACTTCATATATAAGTGAGGTCATTTGCACGTTATAGTATATAGTTTTTCTCAGAAGGCAAAGTCCACCTGGTTTTGAGCCAGATACAGTGACATTTCAATCCATCCTCCTAAATCCTATCTCAGTGTGACCTGAGTGTCAATACCCTTTGTGCCTTACTGCTTGCATCCCAACATTCTACATCCATCTGCAGTCACAGTACAGGAAAAAGAATTTTGTTGCCACATTTTTGAATGAACTTATTCCTGTTATCATCTCTCTCTAAAGCTCTTTGTTGTTTTCCCCATTTTGGTCAGTATTTTAAACATTGTCTGGTTTTGCTCTTTATAGGAATTGGTAGGCAAGGTTGTAACAGAAATAACAGCTCCCTGTAGGTATACATCCAAGAAAACAAATGTAATAATCCTGTTAGATGGATTTCAAACAGCTCTGTAATGTTTTTTCAAGCTGATCATAAAATGAAGTTGTGTGAGAAAGAGTTTATCTTACTATATGGTGTCACCATCATTACACAATAGAACTGTTGGCCACCTTGACAGAGGAGTCATTTTGTTAATATTCATCCTATTAAAAATGATGTTATCCTACAGAAATAGCCCAGCTCTCTATAGTTCTGGTCTCATTTCTTCAAAGTATTATAACATTTTACAGTGAGGGACAGGAAAAAAATAAAATTAACTATTGCACTTAGTTTTGACTTTTACTCTCCTTTCCCTGTTCCCTTATGCCCCACATTCTCCTTTCAAAACACAAATCAAGCCAACCAACAATTTGATAAAAACAAGGCCCAACTCATTTCTGAATGATTTAGGTCCATCGTATTGGTAAAATCCAAAGTCCTTAATTTTTTTTTCCAAATTGTTTTCACCAGGAATTTGCTTCTTTTGAGTATTACTCCAAATACATCAATCCTGGCCATTTGCTGTACCCCATTGCACTTCCTCATTTGACATCTTTTTTGTTTTATTCTGTTTTGTTCCAAAATCTTTATGGTAAGCATTTTTAGAACTGCTTTCTGTATATTTAATTATGCTATAACAGATTTGATATGAAACAGAATGATGTGATATAATGATATACAAGACACCGGGCATGTACATTATGAATTCCTTAATAAGTTAATCACCAAGCTAGACATACTTTTGTGTTTTGTAAAAAAATTGCTAATTACTGCAGAACCAAAGAATGGGCAGATCTTTTACTACCTGAGAAAAAATCAGTGTGAATTCTATGACTTGAATTAGAAATTGCCATTACAAAGATAATACCACTTTTTTCATGACATAGATCTTCAAATGTGTATTAAAACCAGTAACATTTTCAGCCATAAAGACATATGAGGCAGTATAAGATGGGTTTTTAATTACCACTGTGTAGCTGGAAGACTTCTTCTTTTTTATAATCAGCCACGCTTCCCAATTCAGAAATCCAACAATGAAGTATCTTGTTAAGGATATTTTATCATACTGGGGGCATGAGTCACTGTTCAATGCAAAATCTCCAGTCCCCATGAAGCATATAACTCAGTAGGCTTGGTTTTTGTTTATTTTTAGGGTAATACTAATTCTCAGTGATGTTGTAAGAATGCATTCCTGTTAACTAATGCTATATTTTCATCCCATCCAGTCAGAAAACACAGCTATGCCTGTGGAAAAGTATAATGGCAATATAATTAGGATTTCTTCTAAGAAAAACATTGTAAGAGACATCCTGCCATGCTTCTGCTATTTTAATTGGATGTTTAGCTCAAGGGTGGTTCATAATTTATCATAAAATTTAATGTTAATAAAATCTTCTGGAAGGAAGCTATACTTAATCTCCTTGATTACACCATAAGAAGTAAAATCTTAATTTGATCATCTTTTTTTTTTTTTAATTGTTCTTTTACTGACAAAGCAAGAAAGGCAAACTAGGTTGACAAGGAGATCATGCTGTTCTTTCCTCAGCTGAGTAATGACTCAGTGTAGTACGAGTGTAAGAAAATTAAATCAAAAACAGATTAAAACTGGCCTATCATGCAGGCTATCAGTATGCAGACTGCTGAGCAGCATTTATGTCAAGGGAATGGAGAAGTATGACAGAAATTTTTATCATACTGATTTTACCTGTTGTTTCTTTGGGAGGTTTCTAAATTTTTGGGTGCTGTAGTTCAGTCTTTCATTCTCTATTGGTAACCTCTAGGAAACCTCTTTTAGGTCTACCAGCCACCAGAAACAGGTTTCAGTCATTCCCAAATATTGTAGAGGTTGATATAAATTTTATATTTAACTTCATTGTAAGAAGGAAGTATTTAATCAGCAGAGGTAGAATAGAGAGTGTTGGTCCATACTAGGTAGGTCTGCTGATGCTTCTGTTTTGTTAACATGAGAGTTGAAAATGGGACTTTGAAATATATTTGTGTTCCTGAGATGTGCTTACCAACTTAAAAAAAGAGAAAAGTTCTTTTTCACCAGTCCACATTTATTTTTTTGTTGTCCAAAGGTATTGAAAATCCCATTTTCAGTATGTTAAGGTCATGTGAAGTATGTGAAAGTGGTCAAATTCTCATTTTTTACTAAATACATTTCTCTGGGAAGAGTTATTAATACTGCATTCTGTAGGCTTGATCTCTGCAGTGAGCTCATGCTAAGACCTTGCAATGGGCCATTTTTGAGCTACCAAATTGCTTTTGCCCTCAAGCAGCGAGGTTTTTCCACTGCACTTGTCCCTTATAATGTTGTCTTGGATATTATTATCTGTATGTTTAATCCTTTTAGCTTCATGCTAAGTTCTGAGCTTCAGTAATATTAAGAAGCCCTGGCTCCCTTAGGTACTTTATCACACACACACTTTCCTTTTCTCCATTTTACATCTGCTGATTTTCTTTGTCCTACTATAAAAAACATCTCTGATTTCCATTACCTTTTATTTGTAAATTATTCCTGTGTTATTGTATCTGCATAAATGTATATTTCCTCTGTAAAGTTAATATTCCTAGCATTAATATTCCTGGCATTAGAAAAATCTGGCTGGAGGCAGGTTTTAGTTACCATTATCTTCAGGGCTCTGCTCCTAGTGCCAAACTCAGACACCTGCCCCTGCCTGGGAAGGATAGACCTTGCACCCAGGCAGGCAAGACTTCTGCATAATGGAAATAAAAAAGCCCCACCACTAGCTGAGTGAGCAAAGAGGGCTCTGTAAATCTCCTTTCTCTTGGCAATAAGGCACCATGTCTCACTGAACACTATGTTCACACCTGCATCCCCAAGGGTGAGCCTGAAAGTACAAAAAAGGTCTGGACACAGCAGGGAAACCCTGTAGCATGGCCAAAGACAAGTGGAAGAAGAAAGATCTCCCTCTTACCTAATGCAGATAGAAACATACGGCATCCTGAGTGGGGCATTGCTCAGTGGCTTGCTGTAATGATACCGTTTATGACTGTTTTTTCAATCATATAAGAAAGGTCAACATCACTAGCCAGTAGTATTTCCTGCTGTGGGCAGCCCTTCATCATAGCTCTAAGTCTCCCAAACCACTTCCATATAAATGTATATAAATAAAATAAGTCATGGCTGAGTGCTTAAACGGACTTCAGTGTTTGTGTCATCTGCCATTTGTCTGTCAAGCCTAGATATACTGAAATCGCATGAAGTGGGATGACATTCATGATCTCATATCCAGACAAATGTTCAGAAGGGTTTGTAGCTTCTGTCAGATTTAAAAATTTTGTTACAGTTTTTTGGAGGAGTTTTGTTCATTTTGTTTTGTTTGGGGTTTTTTTCCCTGGATGCTGTCTTTAGGACTCCTCTGCTCCATCATGTCCATAACTGAACACCTACTTCCACCCAAGAGCTTTTGCAAGATGCCAGATTTTGAGGGCAGTTTGAATAAACACGCAGACTTCAAAGCAAATCAAATAAATTTAATGCCCTTAAGCAGAAATTCAGTGTTCTGCTACAAGTGCTGATTTTTATGAGATTGCCTGTTTTTATATTTACAGTATGTTCTTATTCGTAAGTCTTAGGTATACACTAGCCCAGATCTATTTCTCTTTTTAGTTTGCCAATTTCCGTCATCCTTTATCCCTTTTGATACCTCAGATTTTGTCAATATGTTGCATTTATTACCAGAAAAGAGAAATCCAAATTTCTTCAAGCTCACAGCCTGAGCTTGAAGCAAGGAAACTAGTCAGCTATCTAAGAAGTCCAAAAGGCTTCCAGGCAGCTTTTCAGGTCTCTTAAAGTTTTCTTCCCATAGAAGCATGTTTATATTGTCCTTTTATGTTAGTTAGTTTTAAAAACATATTACCTCTACCTCACGTTCTTGCCTCTGTCCTTAGACCAGCACTGCATAAAAGATTGCAGTGAGTTTTTATCTTATGCTGCCTGGCTGAGTGTAATTTAAAATGGCTGCTGCAGGTTGAATTCTTATTTTCCATCTTTAAAGAAAGTACCAAGTATCACTCCTATGCTAAGCTTTTAAGTTTTTCAGTTACATATGTCTCTTTATAATGCTTGTCCTTTCTTTATTTTGTGTGGAAAATCTATCCAAATGAGGCTAATGGACTGGGCAATTGAAATAATTAAATAATTTTTTGTGAAGTATTTTCAATTGTGAATATACAAAGACATTTGAGGCCAAGTGTTTTCCTACACTGCTTTTGTTGTAGGTATTTAGGCATTAATGTAAACAAATTTCTAATATATTGAGACAGTTGATTTGTTTGATTGATGAGGTATTTAAATACAGATTCATGGTGGTACTTAATGGAACTATGGATGCTGATCTTCATACATCATTTCAACAATATCTGATAGTGCTGGCATATAAATCTGTACTTAATTGGTTATGCAAGCATCTGTTGACTTTCCTTCTAATAATTAAAGGCTTCAAAAGCTTCTTTAAAGGGTAAACCCAGCAGTTTTCTGAAGTGTATTTACAGTAGAATGGTAACTTCTAAGATAAAAAAAAAAAGAAAATTGTAGTTGGTGAACAGTAGAGAAGAAAACAAGCTTTGTGCCTGTGCCTCAAGAGAAATAAAATTTTAGATGCATAATTATGGATTGTGTTGAAATACAGATAGAGTTATGGGATTATTTCTAGCCAATCTCATTTTTTCCTGAGGACCTCAACAACTTTTTAAACAATTTTTCTCATTTCAGTGCTTGAGTTATTTTTTTATTACTAATCTGATTTGCTGTTATGAGTTATGAAGACATTTCTTTTCAGATGTGCCTATACTGAGGAAGTATCTCTAGAAATAATCAGACAGGCAACAGCGAAGGCAAAGGCAGCATTCTGTTACATTTCCTCTTCTGCAGATCTGTTCATATCAGAGATCTGAACAAAGTCTGTGTTGAGAAACTCACCAGACTCACTTCTATTTGGTTCTAGGCTGCAGGGGATAGCAAACTTTAATCTCCTGGTATTTCAGCCCCAGAGAAGCACTGTTCTGGCTGGCTGTCCCAAGCCCCTTTGGGGTTGATCTTCTGTCTAGCAATCCTTCAGTATTAGATAAGCTGCCTTTTTCATGAACCTAGTGCATATTTCTGATGGTCTGCTGTAGCTAAATCCCCTAATTCCAGTGTGTGAGCACTCCTGGTGTGGCTTTAATTTCCCAGTGGGAGGAGATGGGTGTAGGCAAGACTAACATTGCAGCAGTATTAGGAGCACACCATTAGTATTCACTTGTTGGCAAAGAATACACGGTTTCTGACAAAACAAGCCCCATGTACAGTTCCCTGCATTGCTGTCTTTACTGTTCAGAAGCATTTTATTAGCAGAGGTCGCTGGTGAACTATATTCCTCTGTATGGGGCAAGGTATGTTTTCTGATTGAGAAATTGCCTCCACTATATCTGACCTTCCCAGCTCTTACTTGGTCATGTAAGTGAATTGGTCCTCACTACTCCCCAGGAGAGGTTGGCATCCCATCCTTGTCCTCTTGTGATGCTTTCTGTTTTGACTTTTGGGTTTGACATTTTAAAATATCTCCTTCTTACTTCTATTCTCACCTTCATAGGGTTTTCAGAGAACCATAGCAAACTGATTTTTCTACTCAGGCAGTACATTAACAGCTCTACTTTGACCAAGAAATAAGTATCAAGTAGTGAGTAATCAGTAGTAACCTGAATATTCTCATTTGCAGTTTATCTGGTAGATGTGCATACATTCTTGTTAGCAAAAACAAACCCCAACATATTCTTCACAATGCATTATACAGCACTCTCCATGGCATCAGCTGCATGCTGCTAAAATATCAGCCAGGTTTTTTAAGTTGCTTGGAAGTTCAACTGATGAAATTGCCATTGGTGTAATTTTGTTTAACTGGCCATGTACAATACTTTTGAGAATATGTATTTCATCTTCAGGAATGTTATGGTACTTTTTTCACAGGAGTCCTGATACAGAATTACAGGCCAATATAAACTATTTAGTTTTAGACCTACGGGGGAGGGAGGAGAAGAAAAAAAAGAGAATAAAAAAAAAAAGGACTTGCGTATCTGATTACATGTAAGCACGTCAACTAAGCAGAGGAGAAAGGAGAAAGATACAGCAAAAAATACTCAAAGTACTTTCCAGAAGTCTGCAGAAGAGAAAGACATTCCCAAGAAAAGAGGTGGGGGAAAAAATTAACTGTAAGATAAAGGGAAAAAAGGATAAATAAACAGAGGAAATAGCATCTCTTTAAGGCTCAGTTACTCCAAACAATTTTGAATCATGCTGTATGTTTGCCTCTGCATATATGCTATATAACACAGGTCAGGTATTAACAAGTTACAAATACACTGAATTATTAGTGTCAGTTTATATTTTTGTGAAATACTTTTGGAGGGTGACAGGTACAGATTCCATATACTGATAGTACAGTAGAAATTTCTGCCACATGTTCATCTTCAAAGTATGTTTCATAGTATCAGAATACTTATTAATACAGAACTGTAGGGTCATAGAATAATTTAAGTTAGAGAGTTTGGAGATCATCTGGTTCAGTCCTTTGCTCTTCAAGCAGGATCAGCTTCAAGGTTTGTCGTGGTTTCAACTCAGCCAGTAACAAAAGACCACGCAGCCGCTCACTCACTCCCCCCGCCCCCCCTCCGGTGGGATAGGGAGGAGAACCAGAAAGAGAAAAGGAAAAAAAAAACCAGAACTTCTAGGGATGAGATAAGGACAATTTACTGGGGCAACACAAAAAGAGAAGTTAGAACAATAATGATACAAATAAGAGAATACACAA
>JANZLQ010000079.1:34700994-34719601 GCA_026212715.1 Elanus axillaris
TTCAGGTCAGCTGCCCCAGCTGTGCCCCCTCCCAGGTTCCTGTGAAAATTAACTCTATCCCAGCTGAACCCAGGACAAGGTTGACGAACAAAGCTGCACTGGATTAACATTACTTCACAAATTCTTAAAACTCATGTTTTTGCAGAATAGAAGTGTTTAGGGGTGACAGAATGATGTGGTAGAATGCCTATCACTGTGCAAAATAAATAAGGTTGATGCTAAGTCTAAAAGGAGAACTTTTTTGGTACATGACTTGTATAGATAAATTCTCTAGTTACAGTAAAGGTGTCCTACAATTTCTTTTAACATTTATGGAAAGTGAAGTGTGGTTTCCAAATAACTGTGGAATTTGGGGAGCATCGAGCTGTTCATTTTTGCTGTCTTTTGTATCAAAACAGATTCTGCAGAGCATTAGGTAAAACTGAGGGTAAAAAGCAATAAAAACAGCTTGAAAAAAAATATTTTTTGCTTTCATTTTAGCCTCAAACAGTAACACTTATTAAAGACTCCTAAAACCCAATCAAACAAGATGAGGAAAAACATTTTGTGTCCCAGTAATTGACTGCACTGACACATAATACCTCAGAGCATTTCCCTTTTGTAGGCGGTAATGATAAATATACTGTGAATATTAAATGCAAATAATTGCTTTCACTTAGAGCTTTTCATTTAGCCAGAAATGTGACCAATTAAAGAGGCAGGGAAGCATTTCTACTTTGAAGTAATTTACCTCAGCACTTAAGATCTCAGAGTTTGTAGCCCTGAAGCTTGATTTCTTTTGTTTTTTTTCAGATTAATCAGAAATTATAATGGCTTTTTCTCAATGTTTTCTTCAACATTTGAATTGCTGAATTACTTCAAAAGTAAGGATACTTATGACTGAATCAGTTAAGGAAGACCTTTTGAGCTTCAGCAGAGCAATGCAAGATGTACATTTTCTGTAGGCAGTAACAGGTTATTTGAGGTACAGACATGCAGTTTCTCCAGTTAGATTTATTTTCCAAGGGAAGTCATAAATACCAGCAAATACCAGCAAATAAAAGACACAAATACCTTTGTGTCAGACTGTTGTAGTTTGCAGAGATGCTTGTTTCCCAGTAGGGATGATTGTGCCATGTAAAATATCACTACTGTATAAAGATTTTTCATTGGAAAGGAGGCTCATATTGTTTATAGCTAATGTTGTTACTGGGGCGGTGGCATGTGGGGGGGCTGCTTTCTCTTGCTATATAAAATTGTCCTCTCCCACTGTACTAGGATTACCCACTCACAGTAATTGAAGCATAAAGGCTATAGAAACACTAAATTTTTGTATTGCACTGCAAAACTGAGGCACAGAAGAAAATCTCCCCATTCTTCATTCAGCAGTAGAGATTTCGTGCACTGCCCGTGCACGTGGCAGGGCTGTGAGTGGAGGGAGGTACTTGCCCACGTCAGGCGATGTGGCAGGAGTGCAGATCACGTGCTGAGCCTCTGTCCTTGTATCAGCTTGTATGATAGAAGTGAAGTCACGACATGAAGCACAGCCAGGCAGCACAGCCTCGGGCCCATTATGGATGTTAACTCCCTGGCCGCAGCCGTGGTTGGTTACCATGAAACAGGGCCAGATGGACAAAGGCTCTCAAACACATAGTATGAGAAGATTGGTTTCTACAAGGGAAGAACAGAAAGGATGCATTATGTCTGTTTTATTAGGAATAGCTCTAGCCAAGTATCTATAAAATACTGTCCTACAATCATAGAATAAGCCGCTCTCTGGTGTAACACTGTGGAGACCTTCAGCCTTCTTACTGTGCTGAGTACATCCGTGCTACAAAACGCTGAGTGTGTTAACTGTTGAGATTTGGATGGTTTCTTTGGAAGTTTTTTTTGTGGGATGGAGGTCTGTTGGGATGAGCTGAATATAAATATATGAGCACTGCTGGGAACATGCAAATGGAAAGACAGTATGCATTCACTGTAGAATATTAACAATGATTATAGGAAAACACATATTAGTTGCTTGATGCACAAGGGTCCAGAGGACATCCACACCATATGTCACAAGCCACAAAATGTTCCCTAATTCTCTGTAATAAAACACAGGATCAGAAAATCAAAAGTTTGAAAAACCCAATTTGTCATAAAAATAATGGACTTGCCCATGTTCTTTGTCTATATAACAAAAGGAAAATTGTTCAGTAAAAATTCCTTCTGGAGTAATCCTGTAAAGTGGGATATATTGCTACTCAAAGTGTGATATTACCTGTGTACCACAAAAAAAAAAAAGGTTTCTAGTTTCTATATAACTTGTATATGTGGAATCAGCTTTTGTGCTATTAATGCCCTTAGAAGAATAATTACAGTGTTCAGGTCTTTGATCAGATACACAGATGCAAAACTCCATGTTTTGATAAAGTTTATCATTAAAGAAATATACTAGCTCATTTCACAAGAGACACTAACATTTCAGAAAAGATAATCAGTCATCGAATCACCATATCATCTTTTTTCCATAATCCAAGGGATAGAATTTGATATTTCTGACTAAATATATGTCCTTTACAGACTTTCTCCTTTTTTTTTTTATGCAAGTGTTGGAGGTCAATAATTTAACAGATTTCAATATTTTTGCTTGTGTATGGCCAAATCTGCACACAGTGAGAAAGGGCAGTTTAAGATTAAGAAGTAAAAATACTTACACATTTCAAAATACATGTATGATGAAATAGAGTTAATTGTAACTTTGACTTGTTTCAATAAGTAATTCCATAGTCACAATAAAACTTTAATTATTATTATTTTTGCTAACATAAGAACTTATTTTTTAATTTTATGACTCAGTGACGGTTGTAAAATACCTTCAGAAACAGTCTATGCTTAAGGGTAAGATGCTGGCAAAGTAACTTTACTCTTTTTTTGCTCCTTGAACTTAACAAATAAGCATTTTTCTCAACTGCATATTTAAAAAGTGTACATTTTGTAGGTAGAAATATTTTTAATTGCTCTGATGAAATGTTGTGTGTGAACCTTTGGGAATTTTTAGTGACTTACACTGAAGATGAGTTTTTCTTTTCCTGTAAGTGATGATGGATCACTTTTGTGATCAGATTTTGCAATATTTTTTTAAAATATAGTATGAATTCTGTAAATAATAATGCAAGTACATAAAAAAGCAGGTGCTTCTTTTAGAGTGTGGTTGATACAGATCACACACAGGTAACTAGTGGACCATCAGAATGAAATTAAGCATGCTATTTTAATGATGAAATATTTTAAAGACTTGATACAAATGCTGGAAGAGTATTGTTTCTAAAATGCTGAATGAAAGTTATGAAATATATCTTAAAAATTGTGAAATACTGCTTACTAATCAACTCTGCACCTGTGTCCTCCTGTATATCTAAAAGAGAAATCATTGAAATCTAGGTCTTAATATTTGGAATAAAAATTTATTTTCTTCACTTTGATCACAGCAAATCATGTAAGGGCTCAGCATAAGGGCATTTTACTGTACTACTTTTCGATCCTAGAACAATTGTCATAGCATTTACAGTCTGAAAATAGAACTTCAGTATGTAAAGAATTGTATTTTCTGAATTATTTGTATAGATACTACTGTAGGATGTTACACAGCTTCCAGTTCTCTGAGCTGTATAGAAAGCTATTAAAAGTACATCTTTGTTTTAGGAAAACTCCAACCAAAAATAATGGATCGGGAATACACGTTAACTGTCAGCAAGCTCAGACAAGAAAAAAAAACAGTTAGTCAAAGTCAACACCTTTGGCGCAGTTCTTCCAGATCTGAATTTCTTTTTACACCACCTTTGGCACAGTTCTTCCAGATCTGAATTTCTTTTTAGAGCTCACTGACATGTAGCGAGCAGCTGTCAGCATTCCTTTTTCCCAGAGGTGGAACAGTTTACTTCAAAAACCAAGGCAGCAATCTGTTAAATCTCCCAGCTGGGTACTGGCTATCAAATGCTGGACATCTTTCTTTACTGCAGAAATAAAGTCAGAATCTCTACTTCTGGGAGAGCTTCCAGGCAAAGTAGTAGCTGAGGCACAGCCACCGCCAGCGCCAGTGAGCGAGGGGCAGAGCCCTGGGGAAGGGTGTTTCTACAGGGCAAAGGCTGCCACAGCCTTTGCCGCATGGCAGGAACCTGGGTGAGATCCAGTGTGGCAGTACAGCCCAGAGGGCTTTGGGAGGGTTTCCAGTGTAGGAGGGTGCATTGCCCCTTCATCTGACTGGAGGGAACCCGAGACAGTTTTATCATTTGGAAAAGTCTTAAGCACAGACCTGTTGCCTAAGGAAGTGCATGTGTCCTGCCAAGAACTTCAAAACTACGTGCATGCTTAGGACTGGCGCCTGAATGCAATAGCAGGCAATGTGGCTGTGATAAATCACCTTCAGTAATGAGACAAATGTAGTGGTGAAACTGCAGATGGAATTACCTGCTGGGCTGCAAGTATATTCTGTTGGTGCTGAGGAGGGCATGTTCAGCTCCCAAGACTCACGTTGTAAACATGTAGCTGGTCTCAGTGCATTTGCCAGTGTCTCAAGGTATAACTCCATGAGAATATGGATGTGCTTTCCCTCCTGAGCATTCTGAATGAGGATGTAGGAGCAACCACAAGTCTGAAGATCACTGAATTACACAAAGCTTAAGCTATGATAGCAAAATTAGTTATACCTTCTCCATGATCACTTCTCCTTTTTCATCCTGAACAGGGAATACATCAGATCTTCAGCACCATCAAAACCCCTTGGGGCAGCCTTCTCTCTTTCACATGCCAATGGAAGGAACACTGGCAGTGAGTGAAGGGCTGTTGTTCACTGTCAGTGTTGCAGTGTTACCAGTTTATTAACCCCTCACCCCTTCCCCGTTACCCATGGTGTGCCTGCTCTGAAGGCTGGTTTGTGCTACAGAAGGGGGTTAATGACACCAGGCAGACCAAACCTGAGCAAGTTGAAAGGGTGATAGCCTAGTTTCCTTAAACCTGTTGACTTCTGAAATGCAGCATTTTCCTACAATTGTTCCATTTGGATAATGCAGAGGGTAATTTAAATCATTTTGCTGTTTCCTTGCATGTCCGCTGCTATACTTGCATGTCACTGCTGTTTAATTTGTCTATAGGCTAAATTACAAAAGTTAAAGTATTTACCATTCTTTTTCTAACATATGCTTATTTTGTCTGTACAGATTTGTTGGATCTTATTACACTGTATGCTTGGTGAAGTATCCGTATAGCAGGAGGGCATGTAGAATCACACACAGAAGAGCATGACTTTTTATATCCTTCTCGTATTGTCGGTCCTACACTGCAGGAAAACTGGGATTTGGAGTGGGGTTTTTTAGTTGAAGGCTATAAAGAGATGAGCTGTCAAAATAATTCTACTAATATTAACAGAGCAGCACTGTTTCACAACCCATTCATTTTAGCTTTTCTTGATATCACTTGGCTTACAGTGTTCTGAGCTGATTTCAGTCCAGTGGCTTGACTAACTTGAGAAACGAGGTGAGGGGAAAATCGTCCCAAAGTGTTCGCTCTTAACCTTTATTTTTAATCTCATTAAGATGAGGGCCAGCAGAAGAGTTACAAATAATCAGTGCACAGTTATACTTTTAAAAAGTCTTAAAAAATTATCTCTTTTTTATTTTGATCACTTCATATCATACCTAGCTAATCTGCAAATAAGAAGTTATATCCCTTTCTATTGAGTGATTAGTCCTAACGCTGAAGAAATTATTAGTTGAACTTGTGGTGTGCACTTGTAATTTTTCTGCTTACTAACACCTACATACAAGAGCTGGCATCAATACATCAAGTTTTGTTCATCCTGGGGATGATGTCAGCAGGGAGACTTTTGATTCCAGTGCTTAAGTTATTTAATGTGTCTGTTAATGATGTGTGAAGCAGAATAGTATTCAGTACTTTCTTCTGTGGCTGTCTTGGCTCAAGCTTACTTCTCTAGGAAGAATTAGTGGATATGCCTTTCAATATGCAGCAAGTTGTAACTCTTGTATCCATGGTATTTTACTATCACTCATAGACTATACTCGCACTGCGGTTCTCCCTGTTGTTTCTGGGTGCATCGTATGGTAGAGTGATAGGCATAACACACAGATAGCAGCAGGTTTTAATCCCTTACAGTAATTCGATAGTGAAACATGAATCATTGTTCTTGTTTTGTAGCAAAATGCTTTACAACGTTGTTACTTAGATGCATTATAAACTACAAAAATGGTTGTGTTATAAAACTATTACATTACCAGTCATCACTTTTACAGATGTAAAGCTCGTTTGTTAGGTGTTGCACTAAGTGGAAACATAAAGAGCTACTGTTGGCTGAGGACTGTGAGTAGAAAGAGGATGTTACATATTTTCAGTGTAATGTCTGTTTGTAGGAAAGTTGGCTGCTGATGATTAATAATATGTAATTAATTCTTACTAAAACCCAAATACAGTATCATTAAGAAAAATTTAGTGGATTTCTCAAGTCACTGATATCCCTAATCACAAGTAATCTAGTTTTTTAAACCTGGTTAAATTGCATGCATTACTTGAAAATCTGATCTAAACCCTTCTTCTGGCAGCTAGAAATTTTCCTTCAATTTCCTGCCCAGGTAAACATAAGGCTAGTTTGCTTTCATTATCTCTCTCTTACTTAAACGTATTTAGAGACAATATTATTCTTACCCTTCATTTTGCAATGTTAAACAAGCTGAATAACATTAACCTCTTCTCATAGGTTAGTTTCTGGTCCTGGCAAATCTCTTTTGCATTGATTGGTCCCACACATTTGATAAAGATGCAGGTTCAGAATTGTGTGAAATTGTCTGCTGTGTCTTTAAGAAATAATCTGACTGATGAACACAAAATCTTGTTTTCTGTGGAGGATTCACACTGATGTTTCATAATCTCTCCATGTCACCTTACTGCCTGCTAATATTCTTTTGTTCCCCATAGTTGTCAGTTATGTCCAGTTTAAAATGTAATTTTTTCCTAGGATGTTTAGTCACCTACCTCTTAAATCCATGGGTGTAGGGTTATGTGATTTGTATTATTATAACAACTGAATTTCTGCAATGTTGCTTCTGCAAGTTCATTGGCTTTTCTTGTGGGGTGTCTTCTCCTCTCGTGGGGTGTCTTCTCCTCTCATGGGGTGTCTTCTCCTCTTGTCTATTCATGATTTCCTTGACTTTGTGTCATGAGTAGTGTCCCAGATTTTGTGCCAGTGTCACTAGGTATGATATTTTTCCTCAGAAACTTCTGTGATGACTTCCCTCCAAACTCAGTTCCCCAAACATAGCTGGCTATTGCTTCTCTGTTATCCAGTTCATATGCATTTCATAATTCCAGTCTTAAACTTCATCTTCTCCAGGCTGACAGTTTTTCTCATAGCACCATACAAAGTGACTTGCTGAAATCTGTTTTCTTGTCTAGAAACTTCTGAACACCCATAGGTTAGTGTTGCACTTTATTACAGTACATATTATTGAGAACATCCTAATGTGTCTGTAGTTACCTGAATTTTATTTTTTTTTAATTCATCCTTCAATTAAGGTACTCAGCTTGTTGCTGTTAGCCAAACAGTATCATCTCAAACATAGCAGATTTTACGTATGTTCATTATATGGATGGAATGCCCCTTGAAGTCACTGGAAATAAATATGAATAAATCTTCATCTTTAGGAGAGCTAAACACTAAAGAGCGGGGTGAAGAAAGACCAGGAATAGTTCCTGTTCATCTTATTTCTAAATTTATTAAAGGTCCAGTTTAGATAAAATAGTCAACTGTTTAGTACTACTGTAGAGTTAAGAAGAGCTAGACTGGATGGAGGATTAATTTCCATGTCTTCTCTGTTAAATGAGAGAAATTGATCTTAAACAATGCTCGTAGAAAAATTGTGTTAATTTAAAAAGCACCATTTGCATTCAGTCTTTTAATATGTGATAGTCTTGCAATAATGAAGTAGGTTAATTTGGGCTTTTGTGTATATGTAATAAGAACTTTCCTTTTTTATTACATCAGTAAATCACAGAGATTACAATTATTTCAGAGCTTGCAATGCAAATTACATTGTACTTACATATTAGCTATTATATTTCTCTGCCACGATAATAAAGCATTGCCTGTATTCTAATTTGTTTCTTCTCATTTTTTTTTATTCCTGCTTGCAGTTCAGAGTTCCTCAGAACATTATTAGGTTATTCATATTTCTTGCCAACTTCTAGTTTCAGGTGGCATGAAAAGAGGCAAGCAGAAGTCCAAAGTCCTTGGCAGTTCTTGTGTTAGTTGTGCTTTAAGCATTGTTCAGAAGAGAGCAAACTCTTCAGGAAAGTAACAGAGTCACGCAGTATAAAAAAATAAATGCTGTGCCCCCATGTATTGAATTGAAGACAACTTCTCTCATTCACTGCTTTTAGTGAACGTAAAGTGTTATGTCAGACTAAATGTTTGTTTGACAAAATATCCTCTCCCTGCAGTAACCAGTAGAAGAAACCAAGGCAGGGGTGTAAGGCAATGAAGACATATTGTGATATAGTCTCAGCTGGGGCCAGGAGCCTGCAGTACAGCAACGTTCTGGAGAAAGTGTACCTTTGTGTTTAACATAGCAATGACTGAAGCTTCCCACTAAGATGTTGGCTCAGTCTTTGAAGCCATGCAAAATTTTACCGTCAGCAGCTTGCTGTGCCAGTAAATTCTGTGGTTGAGCTATGTATTTCCTTTTTTTGTTTTTGAATCTTGGGAGCATCATTGTATGTGTCATAGTTCTTTATGTGAGAAGAGACAGTGAATATTCCTATCCATTTCCCTTATGGTGCTACTGACTTTATAGAACTTGGTGTTGGCCCTCTTTGGATTACTGTCTTTTGCTGTAGTCATCTGTTCATCTAACGATCCACATGTGTGATCATCTGGTGGCCTTGGTTAGTACCTTTCTACTCATATGTTATTGTTTTCAGATGGGACATCATGATACTGACAAGGTACCTGCCCACAGCCTTCATGATTCAAGAGTAATATGGGCACAACAATATAATGGTGTTTCTGACTCACTCTAGGCTTGTCCTCATGCTGTTTGCTTTTCCTTTCATCACTACTGAACATCAGTGTGACATTTGCACAGAATTGACTACTGTGTAACTAGGTTCTCTTTCCAGAGTGCTGACAGCTTGCACCCAGTCTGACATTCTTCAGGTATAATTAGGATTGCTGTTGTCACATGTGCTTTGCATCTATCTACACAGAATTTAATGTGCCATTTTACTACCTCGCCATTCAAAATCACAAGAACTTTTGCAGGCAGGTTTACTTTTACCATGCTGAATAATTTTAATTTATATTTAATTTTTATCCTTTTCCAGATCACTTATGACTGTATTGACCAGTTCAGGCCCTTGCATAGATCCATTCTCCAGGAAACTTAATCATCTTTCCCTTTGCCTCCTAGGCTTGACTACCTTGCTTAGAAATTTCAAAGCAAAGTTAGGAACACATTGAATTGCTTTCATCCCAATGTTAATAATTTGAGTTGTAAAAAGACATTTTTTTCCTGCAGCATTAAAAACAAATTTCAGTGTGGCACCAAGATTAAAACCTGCTATCTTCAGGAAAATTTTATGATTTAAGTGCCATATTTGTTCTGAACTGTTTTCTCTGTATTGAGATCTATTAAAAGTGTTCCGTAACATCATTGAAAATGGGTTAGTACAGTTCTGTATATGTGTGATAATATTGTATTACTGAGTTGATTGAAATTTTTTTTCATTGCTGCTGTTAATCTGTTGTTGATTATCAAAAGCAAAATCATTAGTACATCCTCTTGCTATGATTTCAGTGTGGCATATCTAATAAACTAAGGCATCTGAAATTGGAATGTAATAAAAATGCAGTATTTATGTTAATAGAATATTCTTGTTAAATGAGTGCTGCTAATGAATCTGCTGTTAAGCTGAGCTTGTAATAAGTCAAGGGTTACAGAAGAATTTGCACAATAAGAGGACTCCATTTAGTTTTACAGCAATAGTTCGTCATCTGTTAAGAAACTTTTGGATAAAATAAATTGTGCTACTTTAAATAAAACTTACTGTGAAAATTCAGGTACCAGACGAGCACAATACCCAGCTCCCAAGACAGAACAAATGTGCACTGACAGCGTTAAGTAGGAGATCTGTGAATAAGGAGTATTTGAGTAATTTTGTAACTGTGTATGTTTTTTTCACACTTACTGTTGCTTTAATATAACAGACTTACCTGTTTTATTAAAGGCCAATTTAAGATATTTTAAGGTAGTTCTCAGAATTAGGCTGTTGCTTTTCTTCATGTGATATGACTGTAGCCTCAAAAATGCTGACCTGACTAATAGTAGTAGCTATGTTTGCTCAAGCAGAGTCATTTGGGGTCTGAATGGAGTGACAGGGACATTCTTGAAATTTCCTATTAAAATTCCATTTTTCTAAATATGGCAATGTGTATTTCTTGTACATGCTAATGGATTTTCAATAATTGTTGTGGTTCTTAACTCTGTTAAGTGTTGTTTTACATTTATTGCCCTATGCTTAATATTACTTCTGGTAGCAAAACCTTTGTTGTGGAAAGAATTGCAGTAAAATGAGCTGAATGTTTCAAGTTTGAGACATTGTATCATCAGACCTCACTTCTTGATTTCCTCAGTGTATAAAGGACAAACTTCAGTACACATCTCAAAATCTGATTATAGCTCAAGCTTGCAACACTTCCTTGAACTTTTTCTAATTAGCACATTTTCCTTATGTATTAATTACAGACCAGTCTGCAGATCAAAAAGAGCAGTCTCTTCTTTATCTGCTACTCATGGGAAATAATTTTGTTTCTCTGGAGTTAGTAGGTGTTAGCTTAGCAAAGAGCAGTGAGTCTTAAATAAATTTATTATGTTAATATTTTACTCATCCATATCCCGTCCTATTTAAGAATAAATACTAATCATATTAAATTAATAATGAGCTAAGTTTTATTTTAGGGAGGAAACTGAGTCAGAGAAAGTTTTATGATTTGCTTATAGTTTAGCTGTTAGCACAGAAAGGTATCAAGGCCAGATACTTTAAATCCTAGACCTGGGCTTCAGCCATAAAATGTACCTCTTCACTATTTATAAGATACTACAATTACTGATTTGACAGAAGTACAATAGCTTTTCTTGCCACAGAAATACATTGGAAATTACTCAAGGTGAGTTATACTAGCATGATCTATAGCTTAATTGATGTATTCTACTGTGTGTATCCTTGCCAACACACATATTCCAATGGTTGTATTTAAATCATTGATTTCTTTGCCTGCATGGGGAAAAAAATAGTTTTGTTGAAATGATGTCCATTCAGGTTTTGAATGTTAAGTAGCACTATGCATTTGCATATGTCCATAGAAAATACAAGCAGCTTTGTGCTCCATAAACATAAATACAAGGTCCCCTTGAAAAATATCATCAGTGTTTGTAACCTTTCAGTAAGGATCTGTGCTAATATGAGTTTAGATGTACATGAAGACTTAGCGTTTCATGCACAGCAGCATTCAGCCTGTGCCTGGGAACTCAGAAATGTTACCTCCAGACCTTCGGTTAAGTGTTTCTTTTAGTTTTTCAGTTAGATGAAATAAAGATAAACCCAAGACATCTGCCTTTCAGTTTAGTTAGAGGACAATATTTGCTTACTGGGGACAGGACTGAGACTGAGACCAAAACAGTATAAATAGTTCATACTGAATACTTTAAAGTTCTGTGCCTAAAAATAACCATGATCTATAAGAATTGGAAATGATCAACAGTACCAATGTGGGTCCTTTTGTGGGTAGAAGGACTTCCACTTAAAGTCTTTCTTTTTTTTCTCTCTCTCTTCCTTTCTAGATGCAGCAATTGTTCCATGAAAACTATGAACACAACCGCAAGGGTTACATTCAAGATCTTCACAACAGCAAGATTCACACAGCCATAACACTTCATCCAAACAAAAGACCAGCCTACCAATACAGGCTGCACAATTACATACTGAGTCGCAAAATTTCTGAACTGCGCTATCGGACTATCCAGCTCCATAGAGAAAGTGCCCTGATGAGCAAGCTCAGTAACAGTGAAGTAAATAAGGAAGATCAGCAGCTGGGAGTGATGCCATCTTTCAATCATTTCCAGCCACATACAAGGGATGAAGTCATTGAGTGGGAGTTTCTGACAGGAAAATTTCTTTATTCAGTGGTGGAGAACCAGCCACCCCGGCAGAGCCTGAGCAACGTCCTCCGGGCTGCACTGGATGACACTGTTATGCAAGTCATGGAAATGATAAATGAGAACTCTAGATCTAGAGGAAGGCTTATTGATTTCAAGGAAATACAGTATGGCTACCGCAGGGTGGTCCCTCTGCATGGAGTGGAGTACATCCTGGATTTACTGCTGTTGTACAAAAGGCACAAAGGAAGGAAAGTTACGGTTCCGGTGAGACGCCACGCTTACCTTCAGCAATTGTTTAGCAAACCTTTCTTCAAAGAAGCAGAGGAGCTGGATGTAAGAAGCTTGCTGGAGGATACCAACACTGACACTCAATCTTTCTCTTTTCTTTCAAATTCTTTGAAGATTTTTTCCTCATCGTTCCAAGGCACCAAAGACATTGTGGGACGCAGTGACAAGAAAATACATATTCTTGTCCCTCTCACAGGAAGATTTGACATTTTCTCAAGATTTATGGATAACTTTGAGAAGACTTGTCTGATTCCCAGGCAGAATGTAAAGTTGGCAATAATTCTCTTCAGTTCTGAGTCAGGACAAGACTCCAGTAAACACATAGAGCTAATGAAAGAATACAGCATGAAGTATCCTAAGGCAGATATGACCCTGATTCCAATGGCAGGAAAGTTTTCTAGAGGTTTAGGACTTGAAATGGCCTCGTCTCAATTTGACAATGGCACTTTGCTGCTGTTCTGTGATGTTGATCTGGTATTCACACCGGACTTCCTCCAGCGATGCAGAGATAACACTATTCAGGGAGAACAGGTTTACTACCCTATCATCTTTAGCCAATATGATCCAAAAGTAATATATGGAGGCAACCCTCCAGCTGGCAGTAGTTTTATTTTCACAAAAAGAACTGGATTTTGGAGGGAGTATGGATTTGGAATTACCTGTATTTACAAAAGTGATCTACTTACTGCTGGTGGTTTTGATACCTCAATTCAAGGCTGGGGACTTGAGGATGTAGACCTCTTTACTAAAGTGATAACATCTGGCTTGAAGGCTTTCAGAAGTCAAGAAGTAGGAGTCATCCATATTTTTCATCCAGTTCAGTGTGACCCCAATTTAGATCCGAAACAATATAAAATGTGCTTAGGGTCCAAAGCAAGTACATTTGCCTCTACCATGCAGCTCGCTGAACTCTGGCTACGGAAACATTTGGGGATCAGGTACAATCGAACTCTCTCCTGACATCTCAGCCTATTTAGCCTTTTTAGGGGAGTTTACCTCATTCTTGTTGTTACTATTTGATTTTGCTGTCGTAGTTTTAAACTCCCTCCTCGTTGTCTTCCAAAGACCTTTGACCTCAAACAGGATGAGTCTGCTATTCACTGATGTTTCTTATACCTACTGAACTGGTGAGGTGAATTCCTTCATATTTCCTTTATTTGAAATTCAGTCAAGTCATGGCAATCATATGATCCCATGGAGCACATCCATCACAAGAGACTGCATCAGAAGAATGTTGTCTTTTGGCTTTGGGATGCAGTATCATCTTTGTTGCATTTCTCAGATTTGTTGTGATACAAATATTTGCTGGTGAAGGTACCACAAAAGTGCTTTATGATTCTTCTGGGGATGGAACTCTATAAGATAAACTTGAGTTTTATAATTTATATGAGGACTTATATGTATAAATGCTACTTTTCGTCATCTTTAGAATTTTTAAAGTAAATGAATAACTATGATTGTACCTTTATCTTTAAAAAAAAAAAAAAAGAAAACCTGAGGAGCTACTTGCAAATACAACTGGTACTGGCTACCAAGGTCCTTAAATGTCTAATTATAATAACAAACTTCTCGTTGTTCACTCTAAGTGTAAATGAACTTTAATTTCAAAAGGAACAGGATTTAATCAAATGCTCATGTACACTTTAGAAGATTTGTGAACCAACATCCTTCATTTGCAGGCAAGAAGAAACTATGACTTAACATGGTTATTTACGATAAAGTGCAGGCATACAGTATTCTTTTTTTGAAACACATAGTGTAAGTTGCTGTTTCTTTTTTTAGAATGAGCTTCTAATACATAATTTTCTTTTACATTCCTTTCATAAAGCCGCACTTGCTACAGCATTAGAACTTAGAGCTATATCTTTTTTTTTTACATTTTCCATTAATATTGGTACTCAGTAGCAATTTGTTATTAAAACTAAAATAATTGTAGAATAATTATTTAAGTTACAAAATTTACTATTGCTGGTCAAAGTTCCTTGCAAATATATTTATATTAGTGGGAGGTTATAAGACTGTGTTAAGATTTATCTCTCTGGACAGCCTGACGTTGTCATATTGTGGATTCATGGAGCAGAGTATTTAAAATGATACCAATGTAAGAAATAATAAAATCAATTTCTATATTTTAGAGAAATGTTTATATAGGGATATCTGTGTGTGTGTGTGTGTGTGTGTGTATCCCTATATATAGATAGATATAGAGACAGAGTAATTTCAAAATACGTTCCTCTTTTCAGTTCAGGCAGCCATTTGTTACAATTGTCATTATTTTTGCCACATACTTGGAACATTTCATGTTATGCTGTGCTAAGCTCTCACAGGCATCCAAGAAACCATCAGAATTCAGCCAAACTTAAATTAATGCAGCAGGTACATCTAATAACCTCAGTACCCTTGATTTCAAACTGTATCTCAAATAGAGCTGGGCAGGAAAAAGTAAGCAATTATTGAATTTAAGTTTGTAAGTTTTTCAGGTGTAACTAACTCCTGTGTTTCCTTTCAAAAAACAACTTAAGAGATTGGAATTCACTGGTACATCTCTGTTCAGAATTTACTGTGCAAGGAAAAAGGCATCACTGAGAAGGAGTGAATAAACTCAGAATTGAAGGGCTGGTCATAGGTTTTTGTATGCTTTAAAAAAGGCCATCCCCATTGCCTTGGAGAAGGTAGTAATTGTGGTAGATGAGAACAGATAGAAGGTAATTCATGCTTGTCTGCCCTCCCCAAGGAGAGCTCCTAGCTTGTTATTCTTCTCAAGGCTCTTGCCTTCATAGACCAGTATTGTTAGCTCAAATGTCTGGAGAAAGTAAAATTCGGTGTTATTTATGACATAGTTCTTGGAAACTGCTCTTTAAATTGAGTGCAAAGGTCACACTTTGTTCAGTAATCGAGCCAAGAGCAAGGAGCATACAATTTACTTGATCAATCTCGACTAACTGATGCAACTCAGATTGTAAATATCAAAACCTGAACGCCTGTTGATAAGTGTTTGTGATGATTTCATAAACATGAAAAAAAATTATTTACAAAGACAGCTAAGGAAATAATTGTCTCCTGGGATGTATTCCAGTGCTTGTTTCAATTACTTTACTTAGTGGCCAGAAGGTATTTGCTCAGCTCAAAGTAAAATAGTAGATTAGAATAAGAAATGAAACCAATCATTCAGTGGGGATAAAATGTATACAGAGGGCTTGCAGGATCAGGTCCTACATGATATAAGCAAAATGCTAGTATTTACCAGTACAAATATTTATTTAGTGTCTGATTCGTTTGTTTATATGATGAATTACTTTGTTAAAAACCTGATTATAAATGTTTACTATAAAATATTGCATTGTCTTTTGAAATAACTATCCTGAGATAACTTGAGAACTTGTGTTAGTTTGTTTAAGGAATAATATGCCTTCTAAGGAGATCATATTAAAAGAAAAAAAAAAGCACAAAAGTGTTAGAGTAATGTTATGGATGTATAGATTAAGATGGGAATGTCTGTGCTAATCAACTGTTTGCTTTTGTCTAGTCTGAATCATAATCCTGATTGTAAAATGAAATTTCTATGTGTATGATGTCCCTTTGTAAATGCGTAACTAATGAATTCATAATAGAACATAATGACCAATTTTTCCCAAAACCTTCTTACCCTGGGAATGGGTTCCCTGGTTCCATTGCTGGGAAGTGGGTTGCGAACTGCCCACACTTTGGCTTTTCAGATGCTGCCTTTCTTAAATCTCAGCAATCACCACACAGAAACCTCAGAAATACCTATACAACCCCCATCCTGGTGTTTTCCCATACACAGTACTCAATTTAACAGAGCATTTGCATCTTCTGGATGAAGGAAACACATCAGGTTGGACTTCCTAAGACTTGCTGAGTATACTCTGCATCAGGGTACTGGTTCTCAAGCTGGAGAAAGGCAGAGGGCCAGGGGAAGGCACGAGGTTTAGACGTGGGAGTTGGCATCTTCTGCCTGAATCATCTCGTTGCCACCAGCACAGCCAGGTGCCTCTCCTTGTAGCTGAGAACAGGCAGTGCAAGCCAGCTCAGAAAAGCTGTGCTTGCTGCCACCAGCTGCTTTTGGGAAGTGGAAGGGTCGTTTTAATCAGGGCTTGGGAGGAGTGAAAGGAGGACACCGAACTGAGGTTTCATTGGGTTGAGGCAGCAGGGTATCTTGTGCAGATCCTATGTCTCCCTGTTTCCTTTCAAGGAAATTGTGAAGGAAGGGGCAAAACCAGCAGTCCTTCCCCTCAGTGGGGCTGGTGGGCCTGGACCATGCACCTGGGGTCCTACCGTATCAAGGGACATGTGGGGGAAAGGGTGCCAAACAGTATTCTCAAAAAGCAGTACAGAGATAAGCACCTTCTGCACTCACCAAACATCAGAAGGATGTGCAAAGAAGTGCCTTTTGGAGCCTTTGTACCAGTGCGTAACAATGCTTAACAGTACCTCAAGACTCTTGGAAAAATTATAATGCTGATAAAATGGCTCACAGGAGTGCACTGCAGTTCCTGTGGAACTGTGGAGACATCCAAGGAGAATGAGTTCACAACCTTTTTCTTTAAATAGAGCAAATAAGCAGTTTGAACTTCTTTTGGTTTCTTAAGAAGTAATTCTAGTGATTAGTTAAGACGTAGTTTGCCACACAAAGATTTTGCTCCAAAGAGCAGTGCTAGCTTTAAGATATAAACAAAACACATGCAGTCTACATCTGCTTTTCCTGCAACTTGAAACTGGTTAAAATTTTTGGAAAAAAATATGTACTAAGAATTGGTGAGCCACTGACTGGAGGAAGGTTTTGTGTTTCTGGTCAATTTTAAAAAGAGAACCAGATGAGAAGAAAAGAAGAAATGCCTGTAGTAGATACACACAAAACATCAGCCATGATGTGAGGGTAGCAGTGATGATTGTGGTCCTGCACGGCAGCACAATGAGTTGTCCCACAAAAATCTTAACTGTTTACAATAACCGAGTATCACTGAAGGTTATGCTCTGTCATAAGTCCATAAGTAACATTTAAAGTTAAATCAGTCCATTTTAAAGTCATTCATTTCTTAGAATAATTTTCTTTAAATTTTCTTCTGTCAGCATTTGTTCACTTGATTAATGAGCTGGCTTTTCATGACTCACTCTCTCCTTCCTATTTTTCTTTTCCTTGTGTCTTCCCATTTGCAGTATTTATTACTACAGTATTTGTAACTTTTTGAGCTCGCCTGATATTTCTGTTACGGTTTTATGATGTCACTGCCATATAAAACTGCTGAACTACAGTATTTTGCTGAATGAGTTTCCAGTCCTGCTTCAGATTGTTTCCATTTGCCTGTCACTCTAAGTTAGAATTGTTCTGAATATTATTACTGCATCCTTTTCTCTGGTCTCCTTTTTACTGGAATCCCACCAAGGCAAGGAAACGCAAAAACTTTCCAATCCTTAAGTCTAGGAAAATGAATAGAATCTGAGGATTTTTTTAATCTCCTTTTTGTTTCTTTGTTTGTTTGGGTTTTTTTTGCATTTAGATCTTTCATCTAGAATTCCAGAAGCATATTTATCAGTTCCATAGTTTTAATAGAGTAAATAATGGTTATTAACATGTAAGACAGCACATAAAGTTTGTGTCATATAGTCCTTATAATTTTACGCCTTTATTTTCTAGGCACCTAATTATTCAACAGATGTTTGCGATTTATAGGAACTTTGAAGATAAATTAAAAGCATCCTTGCTGATTTAGTGTTTATTTAGCATTAGTGGAAAGCTTAACCGTGTGGGCAGAGATCAAAAGGCGTTCTATATACTGTAGGCTGCTGGGTTTTGTTTCTTTTGTAGTGCAGGTGGGAAGATCTCCTCAGCCCTGCATAGGATGCCTGTAGTGTGATAGTGTTTTTCACAAATCAGCCATGTCTAGCAATGATTTTAAGTGACTGCAAAGCTATGGGCGTAGCATCCAGCTCGATAGAGCAAGGCAAGACTTACTGGACTTACCTAAATATGTGAGAGACTGATTGTCAGACTCAGAGGGACTCTGGTGTGGCATAATCAGATGATAGGTGCATAGGTGTGATGGGTTGACCCTGGCTGGACGCCAGGTGCCCACCAAAGCCGCTCTATCACTCCCCCTCCTCAGTTGGAC
>JANZLQ010000079.1:34730881-34741147 GCA_026212715.1 Elanus axillaris
AAGTACCACTCTATCAGGCTCAAGAGTGAAATTAATTTGGTCATATAAAAAATTTACACACTTTTGTCTTTGATGTCTCTTGCCTAAAAATGAAGAGAGAGAAAGTGCCAGTAAGAGGGGCTTTGTCTTCATGGATCAGTAAAAGCAAAAAAAAAAAGAAAACCCAGTTGCCTTATAAAGGTTGTCTTTACATATGGTCACCCTACCTTTGAATATACTTGTTCTGAAGCTGTCAGCTGCAAGTTATCGTCAGAACAATATTTGTGTTTGTAACTCTGTTCAGCATTTTGCTTTTGTCAGCTGGGAGTGAGTGAAGCATATCACCCCTAGTCCATCTCTGTAAGTATTCTACAGGTAAAGCCTATTCTTGCTGGCCACTGGAACTGGCAAGCAGGCAGGGACGTCTGATGCCTACTCAGAAGCAGGCAGCAGAGAACCATCCAGGAAACTGGACTGAAGCCACAACCAGGTCCAGATAAAATGTAATGAAATCTGTTTTGTTCTCCTTCTTTTCCACACGTTCTGGACATTGGCCTTTCTTTAACTCACGTCAAAGCTTTATCTCCTGAAATAACCACATGAAAGTGAGAGCCATGATGTGGGTACTTCATAATTTGTGTGTGATGAGTTATTTTAGTCCTGCATTAGCTCCATTTACAACTGCTGGAGTCATCGCCTTCAATTCAATAGCATGAAAATGTGAAAAAGGGACACTGCATACGTTTATCAAAGACTGTAGAACAAAATTACAGTTATTAAGAGCCACTGATGAAAGAACAAAATGTAAAGCTAATGACAGACTAATGCAGAAAGGCATATTGAAAGCATTTCCATAATCTGAGATGAGCTGACAACTGTGACAAAATGAGAGGGGCAAGGGGAAACCTGTTAATAGGCACAGCTCCCTGGTCTGCCAAAAGTCCCATCTTTCTGTCATCTCCCACTTATTTTCCATACTTTGTGAAGTGAAGAAACCGCACAGATAATGCGGTGTAGCATATCACTGATGTGTTGTAGTTCTGGACTATTGTATGCAAACAGAAATCGTTCATCTTTGTGTGAACCAATAACTTTCCCCCAGCTTTCTCACTGCTCTCACAGTGGTTTTTGAAGCCAGTAAAAATGTAGTTGCACTTGAATGATGGTTATTTTTAAGAGAGCAAAAGCATAAAATCCCTCACCATTTTAGCACTGAAGTTAACTGTTTGTTGAGCAGTATCTGACTACATAAAAATGAGGAAGCTCTTTTCTTGTCACTCATGTTCACCTTTTTTTTGTCAAAAATTCCCTGTGTCTGTCAAGATGTGTATGCTTTGGCCTTACTAAGAGACATTCAAGTATGGGAGCAGTGTGTCTGAAAGACTTAAATAAGGTACCTAGACCAGGTGAAGCAGGTGAATTTGTCTTGAAGTCAGTTGTCTTCAAAATTTATTTTAGGTTTGATTCTGACTCAGCTTACACTCTGGGCATTTGGAGCATCTCCTAGCTCTGGAAGGACATTCAAGCCCTCTCCCAGAACCCAGTGCAAACAAGAGTTACACACACAGTGGTTCCTCTTCTACCCTCACCTACCAGTGGGTGGGGGGAGCCCTGGGGCTGAGCCCTGTGACATGTGGGAGGAAAAGGAAACACTGCGTGCAGGGCTGCCCTTTCCTCTGGTCACCTTCCCACCTCTGTCAACACAGCAGTTACAGCTGGCAGCAGCACTGTTGCCCTCTGCTCTATGGTGTGTGCCTCAACGCTTCACCAGTCTTCATTTCAGCATTCATTTAAAGCAGTGGGGAAGGCTATCAAAAAGTGGATAGCAATAAAAATCTGTAAAGTTTTCTAATTCTATCGGTTTTACATCCCCTCTTAGATATTAGGATAACTCAGGATTTTAGTTTAAGCCATGGCAGCTTCATGTGAAGTCTTGATATCAGGATGGAAATCTCACTGTATGTTTTTCCATTTGATTTTAAATTTTTCTTTCCCCCTCCCCCAGATAAATATTTCTTACAGGCAAGTTTTTAATTCTAGGCCATCAAAGAACACGTACTGTGCCTCTTAAATGCACCCTTGATATTCTTCTGGTTGTTTCAATGATGACATTTTACAAGCTTTCACTTCTCCGCTTAGGGTATTGCTGTTCGCTATTTTGGAAAGAAAGCATTTTAATAACTGGTGAGATAAGCATGAGTTGAAGATAATTGGTGTCTACTTTCCAAACTGCATCGCTCAATTCTACCTGTAAAACATATCTGTAGAACATTTTCACTTTATATTTACAATATTTCATAAATTTCAGTTCTGAATAGTTTGTGTTTGGGATTCCTATTGGATCTAAAGATTTTCTGTGAAAAGAATGTATATATATTTAAATATTTTCATTATAAATAAGGTACATGAAATGTTATTAAGTTGGGTTTTTTCCTCCAGAGAAAAGGGGAAATGTAAACCAAAGTGTCTAATTTTAACATCAGAATTTTTAGAGTTGCCATAGTAATTAGTGCTAGCATTTTTAGTGTTCACATATTCCCCTTTTGGGAAGGGAATTTTGTGTCAATTTGACACACTGTGTTAACAAGAAGTGACTCCTGAAAAGAAATGCTGTTACAGCGTCACAGTATTATCTGATAGTGTTTAGTATAGTTAGAAAACAGTGTCTCAGAGGTACAGTGTCTACAGTGTCTACCCTTGGTAAGGGTGGAGGGAACACCTTCAGCATATTTTTTTCTGTGATCACTTTGTAACTAATTCTGAACTTATTTATGCTTGTGGTCCATATGCTGGTCCTAAGTCATAATGCCATGTCATATTTTGCTCACAAAATGAATAGGAATTACCATACTGATTCAGGCATGTAACATGTCCAGTACAGTACCTTGACTACAAGGGCTCAAGAACTCCTTGTAGTGGGATCCAGGGAAAACAGAGAATATCTAGAGATAGATATACTCTTTAAAATTCAGAATGTCCTGACAAATCTTTACAAACTGACAAATTTAAAGTTACCTTTTTCCATTTTGGCAATCTAACTAATTATATTAGAGCCTTTGAGTATGTAATTTTACAGTTAATAAGAACATAAGAAAATGTGTCAAGAGCATTCATTTGTAAACTGGATTGATATATCTCTACTCCCTTCTACTCTGCCTGACAGGGATGCTGTGAAGAAGCCTATGCAATTGTTTCCACATGGAGCAATGCATTTAGCAGTCAGCACATACTAGAGGATCTGGGGAAAATGATCCCCATGAAGGATAAAAACATGGAGCTTGAAATGGGAAGGACAACGGATGACAGAAACATCTGCTTCCAGAGTTTCCTTGCTGCTACAGTCGACAGCCCCTCTTCATTTTAAGAACAGCAACTTGAAGAGGATTAGCCCTCCATGTACTCATCAGCACACTTCTTTGTATGACTAGAGTAACATTCATGGCTCAGCTTTCATGCTTTTCACTATATTGCACTGTCAGAATGATAGATTTCCTGGAGATAAAATATAACAACAAAGAGGTTTGGGCTGTCCTACATGCAGTGCATAGTCTTACTGAATTGGGTGATGGTCACATTTCTAAACAATGTTGTGTTCATTTTTAGGACTTGAAAAGAAATAGATAATGTGACTGAAAATTCATACTCAACCTTTTAACACTTGAAACCCCAGTTAATTTTGGAGAAAACAGTGAACATTCTAAAATGAGATAAATCAGCATAATACAAGCCATATTTATTTGCAAATCCATTGACCAAAAAAAGAAAAAAAACTTACAGATGCTGACTTGAGTTCAAGTACCAACACGTAAGCAAATAGATGTGGCAGTTACTCAGCACTGGTTTTGAGTGTCAACAGTCTTTTTGGATTTTTCCTGGAGGGAACAGCTCTGTGAGAGAGTTAAAGAGAACCAAATCACCTTTCTCTCTGCTCATAAAATAAGAGCAACTGTGAGGACAATTTGTGATCAAGCCAGCAGAAGCCTGCTACTGTGGGCTTAAACCCTGAGTACTAACAAACAGAGGCTTCTGACATGTATTATACAGGCAGGGACTGTATATGGTAGTTTCACTTTTGCCATATTAGGAAAATTGGAGAAAATCTAACACATTGTGAAAGAATTTGAAATTAATCTCTCATTGTTTAATTATCATTATTGCATGCGTTCCTTTTTATGTATTGCCTTCACTACACTTTATCTTGCTTTCATATTTCTGTTTTCCTGACTTATACTCTGCCTTGATTGTGCTGAAAAAGTGGCCCTGTACTAAAATGTTTTGTACATATTAGAGGGGCTTGACCTCAAGTCTTAGAATTGCTGGGATACTCCTGCTTGCCATCAGTTTTTTTCTGCCTCGTGTCCTGAGGGTACACGTATTTGGCTATGGAGAGCATAAAACACTGCAGAGCCATAAAAACTGAATTTCCAAATTCAATGGAAGAATATCAGAAAAGAAAAGATTAGAAGAAAACACCAGCACATGTATTGCTTCTTCAAACCGTAGATACTGAAACCAATAGGACTTATTTTTTCTATTTTGCATAGTTGAAAGCCAAGAGAATAACCCACTTGCTCTATTATGGTTGATAGAAAAATAAACTAAAAGTAATACAGTCCAATAACGTAATTATTGTAAATTAATTTGGTCTCTTCAATTTCTCACGGTCAACATAGTCTACAGTCTTTCAGCCCATGTGAGTTGTCTGAATAATCTTGTGGACATGTTGGAGATCTTCAGTGTCATGTCATTCCTCAGAAAACTGCTGAAATTTTGTAAACCCTTATCCTTCCTTGATTTTGTGAGGGTTTTTTAGTTAGCTAGGTCTGCTTAAATTGCTCTCTGTCAAAGCAAATTACTTATAAATATTAGTAAAGGGAAAACCTCAAAAGAATTACTAGTTTAGGTGAAGTGCCCTGAAGTTTAGATTCTTATCAAAGTTCTTTGGTTGGGAAATTAGTCAGAAGATCTCCCCAAGACCAGACTTCATCCTGAAAGACTTACAATTTCTGAGCAGAAAACGTCAAGGCATCATGTTGCCTTGCTATATTTCATTATCTTCATTTCCAAAATCAGGTATATGAAAATGGATATAATTCACAGAGGCTGAAAGAAATTATTTAGAACCACCTGTAGAAAGCAAAGATAATAATTCACTGCAAAAAACAGATGCAATCAGAATATCCTGTAACTACATCCTATATCACCATCTGAGAAGATCCTAAATTATTTTCAGCACTAGTGCTTAGAAATAATAAATAAAGTGACTAACAAAAGGATAGAACTTCACAAACATGTTTGTATTGCTTGAAACTAATTATATTTCTATTGTTGAGTCACGGAAAATTGAGTATGACTGGAGAAACAACAGATGAACACCTGTTTCTTTATCTTATCAGTGAACTCAGTTTACTAATGAGCAATGTGTTATTTTTTCTATTGTACATAGTTGAAAGCCAAGGGAATAACCAACTCGCTCTATTATGGTTGATAGAAAAATAAACTAAAAGTAATATAGTCCAATAACTTAATTATTGTAAATTAATTTGCACAAAATAAATTTTGTATTCTTTTGCACTGAGAAAAAAGGATGCAATCCTTCTTCTGATATATCACATCAGTTATATCAAATTGTAACATTTGCATACTCTAAAGCTCTCAGGGTCAAGTTCATACTTATGCTATACAATAACCCCCATAGAAAGTTTCAGGTAGGACAATACCAAAACCATTGTCTGGCAAAGAATTGATTTCCCTGAAGGTGTAGAAATTACAAAGGAAAATGCTTACCTTTAATTGCTGTGGGTCAGACAGCGAAGACCTTTGCTTATGACATTTAAAGTTGAAGAGTAAATTTTCATGGTAGATTTTCATACACAAACTCTTACCAGCTACAGATGAAACATGGGATACTCCAGGTTTGGTTTCCTCAGCACCAGAACTAGTTGGGGGCCCAAAACCAAGGTGGCACTAGCATGTGCTTCCCCTTGTAAGAAAACTCTACGACAGTCTTTTCTGGAAATGGGGTTTGCTGTCCTTTCTCTCACAAAATTTTAGTCCTTTATATTGGTTAATTGTTAATTACTTTCTGTGTAAGGAAACACAGTAAAGTGTGCAATAGTCAGAGGTGTGTGACAGACATCAAGCTTTTCATTGGCTCCTGGTGATGTCATATTTATAAGACCTCCTAAGCTCACAGCCAAGTCTGACTGCTGCATTTCTTTTTATGTATAAGGTCATTTTCATAAGGCTCTCAAGCTGGCACGTTTCTGAGCCATTTGGCTTATGCTCCCTCACCTTTCAGTGCTACTGCAGGCTTGTTATATTTGCCCAGAAATGTGTTGCCCGATTACTCATTTATTTCTCTTTAGGATGTGACACACATTGGTTTTCCTTGCATGCAGATTTTCTTGCGCTATAAACAAAATTAAAGTTAAAAGGAATGGAAATGGGAACAAAGAAGAGAGTGTTTGCCAATGTGTGCTCTCAGTTTACAGGGAAAACTGGACCTGAAGTGATGTTTCCGGTGTTTTCCCTTTGTAGTCATTATGGACTGTTGATTAATGAGCCAATCTCATTTCAAAATACTAGGATGTACTAAATTATACATAAACCATTTTAAAGCCATCTTTTTGAAAAAAATGAACAATGAAATATAGCAAATGAAAGTGCCAGATAAAAGATGTGCCACTTAAAAATAATATGACAATATTGTGATGACAATGATTTTAAAACTGTAAGTTTCCATTTTTTGACTTCTTTATACCAGCATAAGGTCAGGGGTAAACCTTCACCCACACAAAATTATGTAAAAGCTGTGCCTCAGCTGCTGGCTGTATCTTTACAATTAGGAAACATCATCAGAATCCTAGAGAAGAATAGTATCAAAATTATTTCTATCATTGAATTAGTCATTTATATCTCAAAGGTTGTGTATCTTCCTTTGATTAAATTGTGTGTTGCTTTATAAATAATACTAGTGAAATCTACAGACATGGCTTTGGAAGCTTTGTGTTTGTGAAAAACCAACCTAAGTCTTTCAAATTGTTGAAAGGAAAGCATTTCTATTTTAAATAGAGAGAGAGATTAAAAAACATTTACAGTGTTTCTAGGCAAATGCTAATCTGCTCCAACCATTTTCATTGACAGAAGGAGACGTCACTGATTCATCCTAACCATTTGTGCTAGAAGAATAATCATTTGAATATTGCAACAACAAAAAAAGTCTGATCTTTAAGGGTATTTTTTGGTGGGGGAGTCTGTTAGCCTGCTGGCAAATGCCAGCCCCTTTGAATGCAGCCTATCAGTACTTTTGCTTAAAGACTTTATCACCATATGTGACTTTTGAAGTAAACACAGCAGGAGAAAAATAATTATAGGGTTTGCTCAGAGGCCTCATACTACATGTTAGAAGTGCTTTTTAGAGCTTTTGACAGTCATAGTGCCCTGCTCTGCAATATGTGAAGAACCTTTAATCCAAAATATGATACGCACATTTGTTAGCTCTGCCAATTTGTTAAGAAAAGTCTGAAACATTTATTATTCTGTTACAATACCCTAAATTCCCAAGTCACCAACTGTGTTAAGTGAGGTAAAACAGTGTAGTGTCCAGGTTACGCCGCTGTGAAGCACTGCATCACAGCCAGCACCTGCTGCTGGAGCAAGCAGACAAGGTGAGTATGAGGTTCAATAGACCAGAAATGACCACTGTGAATATGGGGAGGAGGAGTAACATTAATTCAGAATTCCAGGAGGACCTTTATAATGAAATATTTAGGCTTAAAGGATGACAAGTGTCTTAGTTCAGAAGGTGTATTTTCTTTGAATCATGCAAAAGATGTTGTGGGTTCATGTGACTTTTTTTTAAGACTGTAATTTCTTATGTTTTAAAGCATTTTTCTTTCTCAGTGTGGAAGATTCAGTTAAACAGCAAAGGAACTGAAGAATTCATTGGTTTATGAAGACACACTTATGAAAATCACTGAATACACACGAAAGTCAAATGGTAAAAGTTCTGTTATATCACTTAGTTTTGGCTCCTCAGTGTAAGAAGAAACGTGCCAGAAAAGTGATGTTTCAAATATCTACCAGATTTTTGCAAAGTGATGTTTCCAGGTACTCTCCAGGTATATTTCTTGGAACTATAAGCAGCTTAAGCCCTTGTGCCCCCAATGCTCTATAGGGTTTGTATAATTCAAATTGAACAGTTCCATGAGGAAGAGCAGCAAATACTGGATGAGAAGTATTCTGTATTTTTGAATGCAGCATCTTAGCAGATTTAGTCCTCATTAAAAAGTTACCATATTTTTCTGGGTACGCATCAGAGGCTGTTTGTATGTATCACTGATAATATGATATTCTCATGATGATATGATATTCATAGGCTCTCCAATTCTGTTAAAATTTATTCCAACCTGAGATGAGTAAATTTTAAGGTTTTTTTTTCAGCTGCTCTGGCCAGAGATCCTACACAGGATTTCTAGAAAAATGAATTATTTTCACAGTCATGGTTTCATTTAATATGTAATCATAAAGAAGAGAGAGTAGTGAAATTACCTGAACAGATTCATACTGAAACAAAAGTTTGGCCCAGATGTCTAGGAAATATTAATTAATAGTCTTTGCTTACATTGTTCACTGCTGTGAAGCTACAGTGAGGTAAAGCAGTCTAATGTTAAAGCTTAGACCAACAGAAAGATATACAAAGGATCCAAAACTTTCCTAAGTGTCCTTAGTTACTCTGCTTATACAATGAGTATAACAGTTTTGGGACTCACCTATAAAACACTGGGCATATGCAGGATCTTGAGGAATTATCCTGTGCATAAAAATATTTTCTATATGGTTTACCCTCATGTTCCCTCACCTGAGCAGCAGCTGAGCTCACAAGCCTTTTCTATCTAATCCAAAGGAAGTAAGTTTCAGGCAAATACCTTGTGAAGCTTTGAATATTTGAGATAATCATATAGCCATCTCTGATGGAGAGAGGCAGAGAAGAGAGCTAAAAGAGAGTTAAAAGCAACTGCAGACTTAAAGAGAAAGAAAAAAAAAAAGAGGGACAGTTCATCATCCTACATCAGTCCTACATGTACTTTCTTAGCAGTGAGCAAATGCCAGTCAAATTCTCTGAGGTCCTGGAGATGAAGTTCTGGACCGGGGAAAGGGAAATTCTTATTTCACATGCCCTGCTATGCAAAAAACAGCTATGATTCTTCTGTAGGTTGACTGACGTGGAATGAGTGATGCCTCATATCATAGTGCAACATCTTGGCAGGGCACCGCCTTTTACACCTTGTTTCATCTGCACTCACACTCTGGAATAAAGTATCAATTACACCTTTTAAGAAGTGTCAGAAGCAAAATCCGCTATGTACAATATAGACAAATAGGAATAAGACAAATCAACCCCAACTATTGGTAGATTCACACCAATTCAGTGCCTAAATCCAGCACATCCTCATTACCACTATAGCCTCAGTTTCTGACCATTAACAGCTTAAGGACTCCCAGGCTGCAAAGGAGATAAAATCCTATTGAAGTTAGGATGTGAACTGTGGGATTCACAGGCCTAAATATTAAGCCATGGATAGTTCTTAATGCTCTCTGGAGGGCAAGGATGACTCAAGCAAACAATTCAGGAAAATGAATATAAAAGGCAGGAGTTTACAAATACAAGCTCACTGTTAAGGTAAAGTAGATCAGAGGAAAGATGTTACAGTTGCTCATTAAGTGTAAAAAGAACAAGATTCTAGTTATTTACAGTATTCATTCACCTAGTATTTAAAAAGCAGTACAGTGTGATAAACAGCCTTCAGAAGAAGTGCAGAAACTAACTATCCCATATTCGTCCACCTTCACATCATTGTTCAAATCTCCAGGAAACTTTACAAAGTTTAGCACAGACTGAAACCCCCATGAGTGAGCAAAGTGTCACCATGTAGTCCTCACTTAAACAACATCATTCCTCTAATGACGGGACAACCCGTGGTTACTACCACAAGTGAACTGAATGTTGACCTCTACATTATTACTGAAGTTGGCAGTACACTGAATTTCATAACAGAGTGTGGTGGGTTGACCAAGGCTGAATGCCAGGTGCCCACCAAAGCCGTTCTATCACTCCCCCCTCCTCAGCTGGACAGGGGAGAGAAAAAATATAACAAAAGGCTTGTGGGTCAAGATAAGGACAGGAGAGATCATTCACTAATCATCGTCATGGGCAAAACAGACTCAGCTTGGGGAAAATTAACTCAATTTATTACAAATCAAAACAGGGTAGGGTAATGAGAA
>JANZLQ010000079.1:34747743-34770627 GCA_026212715.1 Elanus axillaris
GGGTGGCTGGGGGAAGATTTCATCAGAATTTTTCATCAGAACTTCCAGCCTAGAAAAATTTCCATTCCAACCTTGTCAAGACTTGGGAAAAGCACATATGAAAAGAACTAAAATAAAAGGTGGAGCTGGAATGTCAGTGGAGCTGGTGGAGTTACATTTAGGGTATGCTTAGTTCTCAGTAGAGGAAAATACCATTTTATTTCAGTTTTGATTCAGCCTCCACTATTATAAATCCATGCATGAGCTTGAAGTGGGGGAGAGATCATAGGAGGAATACTAATTAGACATCTGTAATGGTACTAGACAACTCCATATATATGTATCTGATCTTTCTTTCTTTTCTCATTGTGATGGGTTGATCCTGGCTGGACACCATGTGTCCACCAAAGGCGGTCTATCACGGCCCCTCTCAGTTGGACAAGAGAGAGAAAATATAGCAAAAAAGCTTGTATATTGAGATAAGGACAGGGAGAGATCATTCACCAGTTACTGTCATGGGCAAAACAGTCTTGACTTGAGGAAATTAGTTTCATTTATTACCAATCAAATCAGAGTAAGATAATGAGAAATAAAACTGAATCTTAAAACACCTACACACACACACCCCTTCTTCCCAGGCTGAACTTTAGTCCTGATTTTCTCTCCCTTCTCCCTCTCAGCAGCACAGGGGGACAGGGAATGGGGGTTGCGGTCAGTTCATCACACGTCTCTGCTGCTCCTTCCTCCTCGGGGGCAGGACTCCTCACACCCTTCCCTTGCTCCAGCGTGGGGTCCCTCCAATGGGAGACAGTTCTCCATCAACTTCTCCAACAGGAGTCCTTCCATGGCATGCAGTCATTCAGACACAGACTGCTCCAGCGTGGGTCCCCCATGGGTTCTCAAGTCCTGCCAGAAAACCTGCTCCACATATCCACAGGTCCTGCCAAGACCGTGCTTCAGCATGGGCTTCCCATGGGGTCACAATCTCCTTTGAGGACCCACCTGCTCTGGCGTGGGCTCCTCCACGGGCTGCAGGTGGAGATCTGCTCCACCGTGGACCTCCATGGACTGCAGGGGGACAACCTGCTGCACCATGGTCTTACCCACAGGCTGCAGGGGAATCTCTGCTCCAGCACCTGGAGCTTGTCCTCCCCTCCTTCTTCACTGACCTTGGTGTCTGTGGAGTTGTTTCTCTTACATGTTCTCACTCCTCACTCTTGGCTGCAGTTGCTGTTATGCAGCAGCTGTTTCCCTTTCATAAGTCCGTTATCCCAGAAGCATTACCACTGTTGCTGATGAGCTCGGTCTTGGCAGGTGGCAGGTCCATCGTGGAGCTGTCTGGCATTGGCTCTGTCAGGCACAGGGGAAGCTTCCAGCAGCTTCTCACATAAGCAACCCCTGTCCCCGTCCCCCCCCCTTTGAAAAAAATAATCTTGCCACACAAACCCAATATACTCATGTTCAGAATTACAAATTACAGTCATTGTATGGAGGACACACTCTGGGAGTAACACAGCTGAGAAAATCTGCAACAGTCTTCACTAAGGTTACATACCCAGATACTTTCATTAATCTGCCAGGTTGACAAGGGAATTTTTTCTTGTCACCCTCCTTGAATTGCCTTGCCTTTTGGCTACACAGACCTCAGAGGTTTCTAGGGCTGCCACACAGCTGAAAAGAATGCTCCTCCAGCCTTTCCTACACTTCTCCACATGAAAAAGTACTCTTTAATGTGTTAACTTCAACAGGTGGTAACAGCTGGTTTATGAGAGGTGGCTGTATTCAGTAGCTTTGAAATAACTTTAATCTCTTACCAGACTGGAACTGTCCTTTCAGGTCTAGATGTGGTCTTGTTTGTGAACGGAAAACTTGAGCACTTTGGCCCAGCCCAGGATCAAGTGAGCTGAAAAAGTGTTCATGCATCTCTAACTCCTGCCCCAAACCTACACATGGTCTTCCCCCTGTCTCCAGCAAACCCTTCTGCCAAAGAAGGACAGTGAAGGGGAGAGGGCTTTTCCTCTACATCTCTGTTGTCCTTCTCTGGGGAAATGTCTTGAGTTAGTTAAATTGGCTTAATTTTGAAGCAAATGCACCAAATTACTTGCACTGTAGTAAGCAGATGAATTGAGTCTGGCAGATTTGTATGAAAATAAACCAGACCCTTTTTCCCTAGGACTAAGAGAAATATCCTGTCAGGTCACCTGAGCAGCTCTTGAAGAAAGTAGGAGCAGGGGAGGAAGAAAGAAAGGGAATTCATTGACAATTCTAGGTGTCAGTCTCTGTCAGCTCAGAAGCCTGAAGCTACGTCGTTATCCTTATAAGAGAAACACAGCAGGCACAGCTGTGCAGGACTGCAGTCTGACAGTCAGCCAGGGATGCCCAGGAAGCATTTTGCCTCCTGTGCAATGACCCCAAGGGCAGCATTGGAATATAACATTGAGTTATTATGTTTCAAAATACTGGCAAGATTGCTAAGTCAATCTCTTGGAAATTATGAATTATGAGAATTAAAGTTGGCAATATAATTGATTCAGCAATTCTGCCTTACTTGGAACTGCTGTCTTCCTGACATGGTTACGTGTTACTTTTTTTCCACTGGAGCCCTTTCTACATTTCTCCATGCACTTGTGGTCATTTTTAAAGCCTCTCCTTTCACATTTTCTGCTTAAAAAAGAAATAGAAGGTGGCAGAAGAAATTTGCATGTTCAAAAATAGAAAGAGGTAAAAGTTGTAAATGAATAGTCAGTCTAAGCAAGTATTTGTAAAGTTGGAATGAAAGAGTGAGTTACCTATTCCCATTCTAGCAACCTGTTTCCCCCACTTGGTCGGATCATCTGTTCTGAAAACCAAACCCAGTCCTTATTTCTAAGTCCACAATTCCAGTACTTGGGCAGATGGGCATGCTGAATCTTACAAGAGTTCATAGTTGTGTTGCTATTATTTTCCCATGGGCAAATTCTGTGTTGCCAGGGTGAGATACCTGATTTCATTGAGGGTCTCAGCACTTAATCTGGTTTGCACTAGCTGGTTTAGGCACTAGGTAGACCAGTACCAGCTCAGTTAGAGAGGAGGGTACACGAGTCTATGTTAACCTGGGTGCTTACCAGAACATGAGCTGACTACTTTAAAGCTGCTGCTGGAATGTAGGGAATAATATAGTGCAGCATTTGTGATATATAAAATTATAATCTTGCCATTTTAATTCTTTTTTTCTTTTTTCTTTTGTTTTGTTTTTGTTTTTCTGGTAATGGTTTCAGTTTTGTTGTATCATACTATGGTCTTAGAAATTTTTGACACATCTTCTGTGGTTCATTTTTTATATGAAGCAAAATAAATCATTCTGTTTCCCCCACTTATTATAAAAGAAGACAGTTTTTAAATTACTTTAAATTACATATTAAGGATGGGGGGGAAGAAAGAAAAAAAAGAAGCCTTTAATAGCTAATTGCTTTCCAGCAAGTACTGGAGAAATTTCTGTCAGAAACACTGTGGTTTTGGTAACATTTGGTATTCCATTAAGTTAAAGATAACAAAGATTCTTCCTGTTTACAAAAGGGCTGTTAAATCTGTTAGATGTCTGCCTTTTACTTTCTGCACGCTTTTTACATTTTGATTGATTCACTTTAGTATCGGCTCAATCTATCTGTTTTATAAATGGCAAGAACTTCCTTTCTTTGTGAAGTGTAGTGAGGCTGTTTGGAGTAATTAGCCCAATGTTAATGATGTAAAGTCTTCTTTTGTCCTTGAAATGCAAAGAAGTAGTGTGGTGCTGAGCAGCATTAACAAGAAGGAGCAGGGTAGATTTTGTACTCAAAGCTGGCCACAGAATCTGTTAAAGTTTGCAGTGTGAAGGAAATGGCTTTTGGGGAGTAAGGCAGGGTAATGCAGAATGACTAATGTGTTATAGCAGTCCCATTAAAATTTAGTAAGAAAAGGAAGGCTCTATACTTATTGTTCACAACCAAAGCTGACCAGGGATGAGATTATGGTCCTGGCTCCTTTTAACTTTCACGTGGTGAAAGCTTCAGTGTCCTGCCTTGTTCTTATAATGCTGAGTGATAAAGTCCAGGATCTAATCCTCTCAGGCCATGCTGTATTTGACAGACTATGGTGATTTTGTGGACATGCCGTGGAATTATTTTTTTCTGGAGTTTAACAAATGCTTCCTCACTGGGGAGCTGCAGCATCCACCATCACAGCTACACAGCCTAGGAAGAAACAAAGCAGTTTTAAAATCCTTGTGTTTTAATTGTTTTAAGAGTGGCCACAGAAAGGGTGGAAATCTAGGAGAATGCAGGAGTAGAAAGGAAAAGAAGAAAAGAAGGGAGATATTCGGTTGTCTGTTTATTTATTTATTTTTACTGAAGTTTTTTTAGGCTTGTCTTAAGTCAGTATTTATGTCACCCTATTAGAGCTGTGTCTACTTTCAGGGACATGCTCACTGTGACATATGAAAATGCTCTTAGAGCCTGAGTACTTTCTCTTCTGTAGGAGATGGCTTATAACTCCTAGAAACAAAGATTTGAAAGAAGCAGCCTGAGGGAAGCATGAACACTGGTGAGAGATGAAAGTTGCTAAAGATAAGTGGGAAGGGGGATGGGGGCCCTTGGAGCCTGAACGAAGTACCCTGAACTGAATTACGCGGGCCTTGTGCTCAATGGGCTGATAAGGCTACCCACGCAAGAGGAATAGCAAAGGATGCGGCTGGCTGGCAGAGAAAGCCCTGTGTAAGCTAATTACTCCAAACAGCCTCACCACACTTGACAAAGACAGGATGGTTCTGCTCTGGTGCAACTTGTGAAGCTTGTTATCCTAATGAAGATTATGGAGATCATGCTAAACATATATGACTCGACTTTCAACCCAAATTGTGCTACATGTTACCTGGGGGAAAGGGAAGAACCTGGAACAAAACTGCCACCACAGCAGGAGAGTGGGTCATACTGATATGGCAAATGTAAGGGGGGATGATAGGACAGGTGCCACTGGTGGGGAAGGTGCGGAAGAGCTCTCTTATGAACCAGAGGCACCCCACTGTTGGCTGGACCAGTGCTGGAACCAGGACCAGTGATCTCTTTATCTCTCTCCCCAGCTCCTTCTGGTTCTTTTTTCTCTTAGAGTTGTTAAGTAACACAAGGAGTACTTTACCACTTGGTATAATTTGTTATATACTTAAACAATTATTGGAAAACCTAGTTTAAGACATATATTAATCACTGTGGGAATCTAATGAATGTTTCTATATGGACCTTGAGAGTTGTCTCACCTTAGTCCATGCCACTGGGGATTTAAGAATCTGAGTCATTCACCCTCCTTTTTTTGAGTGTGTCATGACACCTTCACTATCTTTCTGTATAAATTTAAATAACTGAATAAGGAGTTAGCCAAACTGCTGGGAAGGAGTTGACACCACGACCCTGCACACAAACCTGTTAAATGGTGTCCACTGCAGTTCAAAACAGCTTCTTGCAGACCTGAATTCAAAAGGCAGCTTCCCTCCTTGATTTGAATATATCATGATAGCTGTACTACTGCATTGCCAGTCTCTTGGTTACCCCATCTTTCAAACAAACTGAGTACTGCCAGGACAGCACAAGTTCTGGGGAGGCATGACTAGAGCTGATAATTTCAGGGACTTTAGTTTGTAACTGAGTTTGGGGCTAAATGGTTCATGCTGGCTGAGAAGGGGGAAGGAGAGGAGCATGGTGGCATAGCTCTTCCTGGGATGGCAGGTTGGCTATAGTTGCAGTTGATCACCCACGATGGTGAAGATCCTAATGGTGAAAAACCACTTATTTTTTTCTAGGCTCTTGCTGCATCAACAAGTTAACTTGTTACGATTTACCTTGCCACTTAGAATATAATTGGGCAGTGCAAGGGAGTACTGATTATACCAGTAATGGATGTGTCAGATGGAAGTAAATGGAAGAGAAGTACTTTTAACTTGCTATTGTAATTATGGCACTGATGACAGATTTTGGCAGGTTATTAAAGTCAAAGAAATGTATGAGTACAGGAAAGATAGCTTTCATTTGTACATATTTGTTTTCATTACCAACTTCTGAGGCAGTAAAAAACAAACAAAAAAAAGATTATTGCCTCAAATGTATGAAAAGGAATGCAGAGACTCAGTTCAGGTCATAATGATCAGTTCGTTATCCTCTAAGACCCCCGTGGAGAAAGGCAAACAAATAACACAGGGATGTGGGAGACCCTGAAGAACCATTTTGCGTATATACCTCATGTCATACTAGTTGTGATTTGTTTTTTGATGTTCACTGAGATTCTTTTTACAGGAAAGTAGAAGAAAGAGAACAGAGGAATTCTGCTGAAAGAGATTCTATGAAATCGATCCTGAGCACATTCAGATGCACTGAAAAGGAAGAGAACAATAAATACAGAGAGCCAATTACATGTGCCTTTAATTTACTATGTTTAATTTCACTGAGTGGCCCAGCTGCCTTAGTGACTCAGCTGTAGCTATAAAAATTGCCTTAAGGTCTGCACAATACCATACTTGATTTCAGCATGGCTCTGTTTGGCTTACCACCTTGCAGTATTCTAGAATATATAAATTAAAACATGAATGAGTTTCATTTTTCCAACCTCATTTCAACAAGTTTACAGCAGAGGTCTGAAAACATGAAACTGAAACCTGCATAGAAATTGGATACCCATGTTTGCTTTGGACAATGTCTTAAAGTATCTTGGTATTTTTCTTGGTTAACTTTAATTGCAACTTTCTTCTCTTTGTTGTCAGCCTTTATTTCTTGGGGTTGTGACAATGAGGTTAAACCAAATGTGCTAAGAATATATGCTTCACAAATTAACACACTCTTTCATTGAAAATTCAGTGCCGCTCTCCTTGCTCTCATTGTTTGCCAGATTTTCTGGGAATAGCAGTGGTGAGATTTAATTCATAGGGTGATGTAATTATTCCCTTGAATTGCTCTTAGCCAGCTTTTGCAGTCCTTCATTAAAAAAAAAGAGGCCGGCTGGCACACCATTGATGCAAAGAGCCAAGGACTATGCAATCTGTTTTTAATCAAAATCATGTCTAAAATGTAAAAGAAAAAAATTCTATTTGTTTACTAATAGAAGATCTTCAGAAATTCTGCCGAATCGTCTAAGACTCAGTGAGATGGGATAATAAATTTTTTTGGGTTGCCTTGTTTTTCTTTATAACCAATCATTTCCTTCCCTTGATGTCACATTTGGATTCTTCTGTAAACAAATCTCATAAGAAACAAATCTAACCTTTCACACTGTGGTCCCTAATTCTACATGACAGATAATTACAGAGGTTTCCCAAATCAGTGTCAGAAAGTATATCTGAGAACATCACATGTAGCTGGGAGGTATGAATTAAGCTGATAACAATAAACTAAAAGTCAGCCCAAGCAAGGAAGTGGGAACATTAAAAACTGTGGATCATGTTTTGACATTTCCTCAGAACATTCTTGTACATTCATCATACAGTATCAAAGTGGGGGAGTCCTTCACCATCTAAAAGTCGTAGGTGAACACTTATAAGACAAGAAAGAAATAAAATCCCCCTCTCTCTCTTGCAGCTTAGGACTTTTAACAATTTCAAACTGTAGGATGAAGCCCTCTCAGTGAAGGACTATTTCCAAATCTCCCTCCTCTGTGGCTGACACACCTTAACTCTGAGGCTGTAGTAAGCCATCTACAGGCTATTGGTCTGACTGCTGCTTCCCTAAATTCTGTTCAATTGTTATGGGCTTTGGGTTTGGGGGGTTTTCCTTTCCCTACAACACTTCCAAAGCCAAATAGCTAACCTGGCAGTAATTAATTTGGTTTACCTATATGATCACTTTTTGTCCAAAACAAATTTCCTGAAAACTCTAGTGGAAGCCTACATTGAGTGTTTGATATTGCAGCAGATTAGCAATATATGAATTGTTTCTGTGCTCTACCTCTCTGAGGTTTTTTAAATTAATGGGGAGGGGTGTCATGGTTTAACCCCAGCTGGCAACTGAGCACCACACAGTAGCTCGCTCACTGCCCCCCCACCCAGTGGGATGGAGGAGAGAATCAGGAAAAAGTAAAACTTGTGGGTTGAGATAAAGAGAGTTTAATGGGACAGAAAGGAATGAAACAATGATGATGATGATGATGATGATGATGATGATAATAATAATAATGCTAACGATAATGATAACAATAATAATAATAATAATAATAATAATAATAATAATAATAATAATAATAATAATAATAATAGAATTGGAATATACAAAACAAGTAAGGCACAATACAATTGCTCGCCAACCGATGCCTGGTTAACTCCTGAGCAGCAATCTGCTGCCCCCTTCCTGGCCAGCTGCCCCCAGTTTATATACTGGGCATGATGTCATATGGTATGGAATACCCCTTTTGCCAGTTTGGGTCAGCTGCCCTGGCGGTGTACCCTCCCAACTCCTTGTGCCCCTCCAGCCTTCTCACTGGCTGGGCATGAGAAACTGAAAAATCCTTGACTTAGTATAAACACTACTCAGCAACAACTGAAAACATCAGTGTGTTATCATCATTCTTCTCATACTGAATACAAAACATAACACTATACCAGCTACTAGAAAGAAAATTAACTCTATCCCAGCAAAAAACAAGAGAGGGAGGAAAAATAAAAAGAAAATGAGAGGAAAGTATTTTGCTATGTTTTGGTTTAAAATAATTTTTTGTTGTTGTTTTTAAATAATCCTCCTGCTTGCTAAAAGCTCTTTGATCTTATAAGTCTACTGGAAGAATTTATAAAAGCTGGAGCCTCCAGGTCATTGGCAGACTTACACCTTTCCAGCTCTCATAAAACTATGGTCTTTCAGCTTAATTTTGTTAGGTTCAGTTTGCTCCATGAAGCTGAACACCTCCTGCTTCTCCAGTCAGTCAGCATGAAGCCAGAAAATGCCTTGAATCACAGAAGAAAACTTTTGTCCATGGTGAAGCAGATAATTTAAACAATTACTATGCTGAAAATGCTACGTCCTTGATAACAGCAGTCTTCATGAAATAAGCTACTTTCCTTCTTATTAGAGCTTCTAGTTTCTGAGATATGGGTTTGTCTGAGCATGATGTTTCTGTTTGGAATATACAAGAAGAGAAATGTTTTCATTGTCACATACCTAAAAACCAACTACATTTGCTTATACTGTAGAATAGCATTCATGTTTTAAACAGAAACCAAGTATAGGAAATGTTGGTCCCAAAGACATGTATTAGGGAAAGTTAGGAGAAACTGAAAAGGAACAACTAGAATAAAAGTATCACTTAAGCCTTGGTTGCTGTGATCTGCTTTAGAGCAGTATAATGATGTGCACAAAAGAACAATAGATATATATTTTTCATTTATTTGTAGGACAGCTAGTCTTCAGCAGTCTATTGTACTTTATGTCAATGCATTTCACTGTATAACAAATAACAGTAGCAGTTACTGCCACAGAATCATACATATCATAAAAGATGGACAAGAACTGTGTGATTATGGTTTTAATGGCTGTGTGGCTATGGGATTTTCACCTGCAGCAAACAGAAACTGGAACAGCATAACTCGCCCAGGCCTGAGGACATGCATTGTGATTAGCTTAAAATGAAGAAAACTTCATATGATGAGCCGTTTCTTTTCTTTTCAGATTATGTTTAATATTGGATAAAGTCACAATCTCTGGTTCAAAGTGTGTTATAAGACTGTAATGCATTCTGACAAGTGTATTTTTTTTCTGTCGAAGTACTGCTGTGCATCTATTAAAATTTCTTGTGTTATGTGCTCTTCTAGAGGAATAGTATCCCCCAGTTTCAAAGAGAATCAAGACAGGCCTCAAGATGACATCAGCCACCTTCCCAAGCAGTCATGGGTGCATCCCATTCATGGGCTTATATCTAAAAATGTCTAATTTGTTTGTATGCCCCCTAACCTGATTTTCCTACTTCAAAAGTAAGTCTTCCTTGCTCTGGACTTCACCACTCGTCTTGGGCCTGGGATTTCTGAAATAAAATCTGAAGTTGTAGGCAAAGAAGGTATTGAGTACCTTGAGCTTTTCAATATCCTCTGTCATCAGGTCCCCTGCCCCATTCAGCAATGGGCCCACATTTTCGTTCTTCTTTCTTATGGTGCTGATATACCTCTAGAAACTCTTGTTGCCATTCACATCACTTTCCAGGGTAAAGCCCAGGTGGCTTTAGTTTTCCTAGCCCCAACCTCACTCTCCTCTATGCTTCCTTGTTACATTTGAATATAGTCAGGAACTCCTCATTCACCCCTGCAGAGCTCCTGCCACTTTTGCTTGATTTCTTGCTCATGGGAGTCTTGAACTTGGATAAAGTGATCCTTGAAAATCAGCTGGTTCTTCTGAACTCCCTGTTCTCCATGACCACCTCCCACAGGATTCTTCCAAGCAGGTCCTTGAACAGCCCAACTATTGTTGTTTTGAAGTCCAGGGCTATGATCCTGCTGTTTGCCTTGCTCCCTCCTCCCAGGTTCCTGAGCTTCAGCCTTCCTTGATTGCTGCAATCCACCTTCCTTCATCTTCTCCTCCATCACCTGTCTTAGGAAGTTATTAATCAATTAACTTCAGATACTTTCAGAACTGCTTGTGTACTGCTGCATTGTCCCTGCAGCAGATTATCTGGGTGGTTCAAGTCCCCTGTGAGGACCAGGGTCTCCAAACGTGAGGCTTCTTCCAGCTGGCTGAAGAAGCCTTATGTACTTCTCCCTGATCAGTTGGTCTGTAGCAGACACCTCCCACAATGCTGACCACACTGGTTTACCCTCTAATCCTTACCCAATAAACTCCCAGCCAGCTGACAACCTGTCCCAGGCAGAGCTCCATGTGTTCCTGCTGCTCACCCACATTCAGGGCAACTGCCCCCGCTCACAGTCCCAGCCTGTCCTTTACAAAGGGCCTGTACCCATCCATTGCAGCACTCCAACCATGTGCGTTTTTCTACTTGTGCTTCTATGATCTCAGTGAGACTGTAGCGCTGCAGTGGCACACAGACCTCCAGTTCCTCCTCTTTGTTCCCCATCCTGCCTGCATTAGTGTACACATGCTGCAGAGAAGCATGATAATTTCTCAGATAAAGTGTGAGAGATTCCCTCACAATGCTCTGTAATTACTGTGAAAACAGTGAAACAAATAAAAAACTGATTTGTTTTTCATTTAGTCTAGAGGATCACTCTTGGATTTTACTTATTGATGTGTATTCCAAATGATGCTTTGAAAGTCATGCAAGTTATTTCATGGAAATTAATTAGGATTTCTTTTTTCTAGATAGAAGATACTCATTAAATCATAAGAGAATTAACTATGCCTGCTTGACAATCTTCAGGGGAAATCAATTCTGATAATTTTATATATATATATATATATATATGTATGTATATTTTTATCCATAAGACACACACACATCACAGAATCACAGAATGGGCGAGGTTGGAAGGAACCTCTGGAGGTCATCTGCTCCAATCCCCTGCTCAGGCATGGGAACCTAGAGCTATATGCACATAAAAGTATTTATATGTTTTTGTTTTGGGTTCTGATGAAGCTACTTACATGGCTATTGCATTTAAATTGGAGAAATGAGTGATTAGGAAAGAAAGCAGTTGAGCAGATTGTGACTAAAATTCTTATTCTACAGAAAACATACTAACAACACTAGGGAAACAAATAATTATGATGGTGATAGAAAGAGGAATAGTGTCTTGGTATAAAGTGATTTACACAAAATGTAATCCGGGCTGCTGATGGATTTGACTTGTGTCTGAATTTTTCTTGAGTAATGTCCTTTTTTATTGCAGGAATGGAAAGTACATCATGACTCCCTGAAGAATAAAAAGACAATGAAGAGGATAGACTATGAATAAATGAGTCAAAGAATGATTTTTCAGTCACTTCTGTAGAAGTGCCCTCAGATTCATGAAAATCCTTCATCTATCAGGGTCAAGATCTTCATATCCAGGAGATCCAGGAGATTGAGTAACAAATGGTTATAAAACTTTTATATCTAACTGGAGTGGTAGAAACACAGGGAATTTTTTCATCTGGAATTCACTATAAATAAAGCTTTAAAGAAAATTAAAAATATGGGAGCAAATTGTATGATACAGAAGGCACAATATATGTCTTTGACAAAAAAATCTGGAGTCAGAGACAAAATCAATGTCATTTCAGCACAGTTAGGAACAGAACAGACATAGATTTACAAATTCCTCAGAGACATCTTTTTCAGGGCTTGTATTCTCTTCTAATATAATAAGCTTTCTCAATCAAGTTCAGTGTCTGCCAGGGTCTATGTCTGTGCTCAGGTAGAGAAATCTGAGATGTTGGGAAAAAAAGATACCGTCTGCACTTGTTCTTTGAAGGTGCTACTAAATTATCCAAAATAGCTGCATTGAAAGCTCACAGGAAGCTACAGAAAGTTCTTTTAAAGCTGCATGACTGTAAATGAGAAGGCAAATGTCATACAGTATCAGTAAGCGCAAAGTAGTACACACAGGAAAAACTAACCTTATCTTCACTTCATAAGGTGCTCTAATTACTTTTTAATTTTAAGAAAGGAACCAGGGGTCCATTATGAACAGTTTTTGAAGAACCAGCTGCAGAGATGGTTAAAAGGGTGAAGAGAGTGTAGGGCTTTCCTGGGAAATGAGAACAATTAAGTCAGAGTACTGTGGTGCTGTATACGCCTGTGGGTCCTAGAAACCAAGGACAAAATCTTCAGTCATCAGGCTGTGGAGTGAAAGAGTATAGAAGAGTTTGGAATAGCACTTAGGCAAAGTAATGGATGCTGTACAGCTATGTTAGAGTATTAAGTGTCTGATGTATCAGTAATTTCCCAACTGTTAGAGACTTGGTAAATATACATTATGCTTCCCCATTTAAGCCACATTTTTTAGTTTTTTTCCCCAAACTCATGGCGGTCAGCAGCAGGGTACAATAAAACAGTTTGTGTGTTCCTGTTCATGATATCTCCAGAACTATTTTACCTCAATGTACTGAAGTGGGAAATTCAGTATTATCTTCTCAATCAAGAAAAGGGCAGGTACCACATCATCAGCCCACTTTTTCCAGTCTTCCAACATATAAGGTCTATAGGTTGTCCTGCAGGGCCAGACACACTTGCCCTTGTCATTGTGTCAAACATGAGGTGAGGGACTAGAAGTGTACCTGTAAATAACCCCTCTTTTCTGCGGAAGAAAAAGGAAAGGCAGTAAATTTAGAAAGCACAACAAAACAAAACCCAGTACATCAACTATATATATAATAAAGAACCTATTAGGAAAATGTCTATTATCACTTCAGTAGGTTCTTGTGATGACAAAAAGGTGAGATTTCAAGCACTTTTATTCGGGAAGGCCATTTTCTTCCATGGCTTCCAAGTTTTAATTTTCAAATTACTTCCTTAAAATGTCACATTTGTTTCTGAAATGGCTTTGATATGGAACATTGTCTGGTTGGGTTTTTTTCTGTATTATGGTAGAGTACTTCATTTAAGGTAATTGCATTTCTTGATGTACTGTGATTTTGCATAATTTTATTAGCCACAGAGTAAAACCATGGAATTAAAAAAAAAAAAGAATCTTTGTGAGTGCATATGACTGCTAATGTTGTCTATGGAAGTTACTGGTATTTTGAATGTAATACCATGCCTGCAATGTACTACAATACAGTTTTGTATTAAAATGGTATAGATTGAGTGCCATACAGCAAATGGAGACTTGATCCACTTCAGTGCAGATTTTAAAATGGTAATGAAAGATGTAATTTTTCTGATCTGTTCATCTGAAAAATAAAAAACAAAAATATGCTGTATAGGGGCATTAGAGTACTTAATATAATACAACACCTAAGTGATTGTTCTGCAAAGGAAATGGTGACATGACTCTTCAAATGCAGCAGACCTGGCAGAGGGAATGATTTTTTAAGTTCTTTAAAGTGTAGCCCTGGGTGAATAATAAGCAGAAGGATTAGTGACTGCTTAGTAAGACAGTGCAAGAGTGTAATGAAGATAAGTAAAACAACTGCAGTTCCCTATGTCTGTGGTGTCCTTGCTGGCATTTTGATATTGCATTCCTATTTTGCACTTAAACAGTCCTAAGAAATGAAAACCAAGTTCTATAGTACATAACTTTTGCAATACATAAAGGACAGAAAAATCCCAAACACTGGTACCATAACTCTTAATAGTCTGAAATACCTTTAAAATGTGTTTTCTTGGCAAAACACTCAATTTGTGTTTCACTGTTGTTCTTTTTACCTCAAAGTCATGCACTGCATATGGATACCTCTTAGAGCAAAATTATGTCCCCAGGAGGCTGTCGTTCTTCTCTGCAAAGGAAAGTCCCACTTAGCATATATATTACTCCTTTACACCACCTATGCGTTTGGGGCATCTGCACTGGGAAATCCCACAGGAGTATGGCGTGAGCATTTTAAAGGCAATGCCTAGTGAAAATAAAAGGTGTGCTGAGGGTAGATTCAGTACACATTTTTTGAGTCTCTAACCCTTTAGAATTAGTTTATATCTTATGTTATGTCCTATGATGAGCTGCATCCTATACATAACAGTTTTGTGCACATTTGGGAATAACCCTCTGAAACAAGTGGGTCTGGCTGCCCACGGCTTTGCAGCAGGATGATAATCCATCCAGGCAGACAGTGGACTCACTGTCAAGAATCTTAGCATCTAGAGTGAGCAGCACAATTTCACACTGTTAGAAAAGAGATTGGTCTCTGCACACAAAATCAGGTCATTTTCTATACCTGCAGTTACACTTGGCTGTATTTGCAGCAATAGGCTGATAACAGAGATACTGAAATTTATCAACCTGGAAATAAGGCAAAACTCCCTGAAGAGCTGTGGTTAGTGTTACATATGAATAAATAAAATTTAACTGAGAAAAATTTTTAGGAAGATGCCATCTCTAGAGCTGAAAAAGTCTTTAGTTGTAAGAAAGGGGCAGATGCTGGAGATCTAGTATTAACATTGATTTAGAAGACAAAATTATTCAGATCAGTTATGTGCAGTTCCATAAATATTTAAGTGTTCAAGTGCAGTAGCAGTTCCTGTCTGTAATTTTGCCAAATAAATTGGTACAAAAGACATACAAATGCAGCACATTTGGCTGACCTCTTACTGAAAATCTTAGACCTCTGAACTACTGTAAATTCTTACACCTAGGAAAAACAGTTGTTTTGAGACCCTTACAGTAATGCCAACCCGGGCCAATTCTTTGTGAGCTTCATCACATATGATGGGTTTTCTTCTTTCAGCTGCCATTCATGGATTCATGAATATGAAAGGCCTTGCACTGAATTAATAAGGAATCAGGTTTGCAACAAAAAAAAAATCCCACAAATATACATGAAAAGCTGAGCTTGACAATCCTGCCTTCTTATGCCGGATCAGATCTTTTGCTATATCAATCATCAGTTCTCAGTGAAATCTTTGTGAAACTATTCCCACTCCCAGTGAAAGGAGAAAAGGGAACGTATGTGGAAAGTTGATTTTCTTTTCTTGCCTTCGTTAGTGCAGTATGTTGTGCTGCTTTATCTTCTGCTTCTTCTTAAGTTGTATGTTCAATATTCCATAAGACAGAGATCCTGCTGTACTATTCAGCTCACATTTGGTAAACATAGAGAATAGTTTACATAGTTGCCTGTTTATGAAAAATAGTAGTTAATTATCACCATACATTTCATTGGTGTTTAAGTGTGAAACAGCTACTCCTAGTTTTCACAAGAAACAAGGCAGAGGCCGGAGCATGAAGATTTAACAAGGCTAGAGCAAGCATCGAGAGGCCTGAGATTTGTACTCCACCAATGCAGTCTTCCCTATCTAGCAATACCCTTTATAACTTTGCCCTTCCTTTCTTATTGTCATTTTTGCCTCATAAAGCTTTGCAAAGTATAGCTTCCATACCATAATATGAAAAGCAAATTCTCTCCTGGCTTAGTGGAGCTGCTCAAAACCCGAGATCAAGTATTTTGTTCTTTAAGGAAGGAACTTTATCACAGTTTGGTTTCTACATGAAGTAAAAGGATAATACAGTATATTACAGTACTGATGTCTTCACCAGTTAAGTGTCTAATCTAAAGTAATACAATATTGATTTTCTTACTGCTATATTGAATTTCTCTTTATTTGTATACACATACAGTAAATCAGAGTCAAAGAGGTAATTGCTAGAGACTTTTTATCATCCCATTCATATACCTCAAAGCAGCTAGGGTAAATTGTTATGTATGTGTTGAGGATGATTGATATGGCCTGAAATCACTTTGCAAATAATTTCCAAATAATTTCTCCAACCTTCATCTAATATCCAAAGAGCAAAGTGTCCAGGCATGTTCACGTTAGCTTGACATCATAGCTTGACAGCTATAGGAACTGCTGTGAAATATCCCTGTATTATCAAAATCCAGGTCAGAATGGTTTTATAATCTCAAAAGGAATAGCACATTGACCTAAATCTAACAGCTTAGTAGCAACATAATATCCTGGATGCTTAAGACACCTTTGATTTGGGGGAGAATTAGGGTATTTCTACCAATCTTATGTATTTTCCAATTTCAAACTGGCAGAACAAACAGTTCATTTTCCAATGGAAGAGCAATCATGCACATAGTAAATAATGACAACAACCAAAAGGAGACCTTTTGTCTCAAGAGTCTAAGCAGTCTCAGAGAGGGAAATGAGATAATCTATTTTTATTTAAAATGGAGGTCTCCATCTGTAGTGAAGAAATTATTAAATGGAATAATCAATGACAGTGTTTCAGACACCCTTGTTTGTACACCTCCACATTTGACACTTTTTGAAAGAGAGAGTGTTAGGTCTAAGAATGATGTCAAATCTTCATATGGCTAGCTTAGGACAGCTAGAAAATATTACAATAAATTACATCCATGGGTTTTTTTGCCCAGCTTGTGCAGTATTATAGTAATTTGGGAGCACAGCAAGGAACAAGTTTCCTTTTCTCTTTCACTACACAAAATGCCCAACCCCAAAACATGATATGTGCATATTTTGCACTTGTGGCTGCTGATGAAGAAGGTGGGCAAAGGATCCTGCGTCATCAAGGATTTGTGACCAGTAATATCATTTACATCCTCTGCTCCTCCTTCCTACTGCACAGTGACTAAAAACAAAACAGAGACCACACACTGCTCGTTTTGGTGCAGCAGTGGGGACTGACCACGTACAGGTTGCACTCTGCTATGCAGTGACCCTGCTGTTCCTCTGTATGGGCATCTGCTCTTCTGGTCACCTCTTACTGTTCTCTTTTGGTATTTTATTTGTTCTAAGAGGGCTAGATGATGTTGTAATGCATGGTTAATAGATGCAATAAGTGAAGAAACTATTAAGATTTGAAGCATTAGATTTTGTCCTTGAAAGACTGTTAGAGAATTCAAAATGGTGAAGATGTTAGCAAATATTTCCTTTTTGCATCCCTTGTAGTAAAATAACTCATGTGGGGATGAAGTCTATTTAGTTGTTATCTCTGATAAAGCTAGCTCTTGCTAAAGGCAGCTACTTATGATTTAACTCCAAACAACTTAAAGTTGAGGCAAATACTTAAGCAGCTATTTGAAGATTAATCTTGCTACAGTGCTTATCTGAGTGTGTGTATGCATTTGATGCTCTGCTATAAGCTATGTTTCTGAGAGCTACTTCCCACTTAAATAAACTGAAGGGGACACTTCCAGTTGTCCCTTATTTTGCTTAAGCTATATTCAAGCAGGTTATGCAGAAGAACTCCATTTTAATAGAGAGATGCCAAAAGAGAAAGAAGATGTCATGATTACAGAAAAACAAACTGGTTTTATGTTATAGTCTATAGGACATGAAACAGATGCCTGGCACACAAGGCTTCTGCCATTCCTTTTCATTTTGGCCTTGGTTGTTTCTGTAGCCCTGAAGCAACAAATAAAGCTCTCATACAAGAGGCATTTGACATAAATAGGAGTGGCACACTCTACCCTGTATGGAGTTAAAGCACTGAGTAATCCACATTTTTGTGTATCGCTACTAACTTGTGATAGCACCAAGCATAGAACATATCCATCAATTTAATACATTGAAATAGATATGCCATGGTGCCTTGATAAATATGAAAAAGTAAATCCATGGATGAGAGTGTATTGTTAGGCTGCAGTTCTCAGGTCAGAAGAGTCACCCAGTGACAATATTTTTTAAACAAGCTTCACTCTGATATTTCCCATCTTTCACATAGCATCTATCTTTAGCCTAACAAAATTAATTTAAAAAGAGGCCAATTTCTGTATGGAGTAACAATAGTGTGCACAAAGCTCTAAAGTTTAAAACAAAGTTTATCCAAAGTTTATGAAGCTACCCAGTGCACATATAAAGAGGACTGAGGAAATGTTTAGATAAAAGGAGTATATCACACCTCTTGAGAGTGAAAGTAACAGCTTTCTCAAAAAAAAAAAAAAAGGGGGGGAAGAAAAAAGAAAAGAATCAAGAAATAATCAAGCCATTTTAAATAAAAACAAAATGTAAATTTAGATCAAGTTGGTGATGATATGGAGATTACAATTCTTTGAAATTTTCAGTGAGAAAGAAAGTTCGAGATCAAGTATTTTCCATTTACATAAAGGGGTTTGCTCTCCATATCTGCATATGGAGGTGAATGGGACATATTCACAGTAAGGCAAAATGGCACCAAATTAAAGCTGTTTAATTGGCAGACATGATCAACATTTTTTACACAAATTTTGATTTGGTGTCTGTTGTTTGGATATTGTCTTTTCTTTCACTGCCCTTATAAACCTCTTCTAACTTTTCAACAGTAATCATATTCAAACCAACAGGGATGTGGAGATTAAGAGATCTTTATTGTTCCACCAGATGGTACTAATGTGCATATATAATAAAAAAGAAATAAAAAAAGAAAAGCAGGGGAGTTTTTTTTAACTTCTTTATCACCCAATATCACCTAAAAAAATTTATTAATCTCTCTGTATTTATTAAATATGCAAAAGAAGATAAAAGATAGTTTAATGATTGCAGTCGTAGATATAAACAGCATTTTAATGGTGTCCCTGAACTATCCTAAAAGGCAATAGGGTAAGGCCTGGTTTTCATCTCAAGATGATTAATTTTATTCAAAACATTAATTTTTTGCCATTTAATCTGTTTTATGTGGGGTGCCTAGGTAACATATTTAAAATTATCCTTTGGCCATTTACATGGAATATGAATACAATTTGATAGAAAGTAAACCTCAGAGAGAAAAGAATTCAGATTTGGGCCAATTATGCAAATATCATGAAAGTAAGAAATATGGATTTAACATTTCCTTATGAAAGTGGAAAAGAAAGACATTTTTCTTAAAACAAAGTAGAACAAAATCCACTGTAGATTAGAGGCCTGACCCATCTATATTGACAGTAAAATTTCTGTCAGCATTCAGAGCAGTAGGGTAAAATGAGGAATTTGTCTTCTTTCTCTTCAGTTTGTTTTCTCATGTAGGCATTTATTTAACATGAAATACTAGTCCAGGCCACGTTACAACTCAATATGTAACCATCCACTGAAACACCATTCAAGTTCTGCAACTCTTCTAGGAAGTGTTTGATTTAATATGAAGTATGAGCTGCCTTCTACACCATTGTGTACCCATGCAAAATTTAGTCAAAGCTTTGTGCTGACCTTTGGTTTTTTTTTTTTGTTACACATGTCCAGAACTGCAATGTTGAAATACAATATATTATACAATATACAATACTGGAAGTGGAGAAAATTATACTTTAACCACCTTTGAGGATTAAACTCTTAAAGAACTGAAGATTAGCATAATAACAAATCAATATTAAATCTCAGCTACACTGTGTTATCTGTGACACTGTGATTAAAAAAGCCCACAACATCTGCAGAAGTTTTCAGCTAAGGGTTGCAGCAACACGCTCCCTTCTCCACCTTTTCGGCTTAAGCAATAGCCACCAGTGGCAGCCGTGATGGCTGCATCTGGCTCAAGTTGGACTCCACGGAGACAGATAACAACACAATAGCTAAGGGCCATAAATCTTGCTCAACAGCTGAGGGCTAGTTGAGCATGTGCCAACTGAAATACAGCTCATATGCAAATATGACTAGAAGTCAATCATCTTACTCCATAAATAGTGGACAGCCCAGGGCCCGTTGAGCTCTCCTGCATGGCAGTGGACTGCACACCAGGATCTCTCCTTGAGTAGGGATGCCACTCAAGGCTACAACTCAAGGTTCAAAGAATCCTTATCGTGTCAGATACTCGGTAAGTGAATTGGGTATAAAAGCTCTGAAACTTTGAAATCTTAGCTAGCCATATCAGGGATTGATTGTGCACATATAATCCTTTAGACATAAACCGTTCACCAAGTCTGGGCCTAATTCTGGATCCAGCCACATCTAAACTGCTCTCTGAGGAGGAGGTTAGAATGCAAGGGGGTCCTTTCTGAACCTCATGACTCAACAGGAGGGTGTCCCTGACAGTTTTGCCTGACCCTGCCCTCTATGCAGCAAATACTCAACTGAACCTTGCCATCACATCTTGTTAAGCCACTGTTGCATTTAGTGTCAAACTTTGTTAAATCACTGCTTTATATCAATAGACATATTGCTACTTTTCTCTTATGAGTCAAGTGAGTCACTCCATCTGCAACAAGTGTTCAATACCTTCCCTTCTACCAAAGTAAGCACATCCCAAGAGGCCTTTGGCATTTTCAAGGCCAGGACTTTGATTTTCCAATTTGGTCTAATCTTTGAACTGAAGTACTTTATTTCTGTAACAGAAATTTTCTTCCTTTAAGAAGCCAATTTATATACTTGTGTATTTGTACACATTGTACATATACGAATGTCAATGTATATATGTGAAAAATACGAGCATAATTGCTCTGATTCTCTCTACATTATAGTTTTCTTGGCATAATTTGCAGCGAAAGTGTGTCTTAATCGTTACTGGTTTGTGTATATTTCTGATTTTAGACACTGCCTTCGGATTTAAGAAGAATTTCCTATAATTTTTAACTATATTTTTTAGTTCTTTGGGGTTTTAAAATATTAGATATGCTGACCAATGATTCTCCAAGTATAAAAGCATTCTCTGTGTATGGCAACTAGGGACAAATGTTCTTAATCTCTGCAATCTCATTTTATGTACTACAGCATAAAGTGCATTTTGCTTAATTAGAATTCCTATTATTGTTAAATGCTTTATTATGTGGTTGTGTAACAGCAGTGCTTTGAAAATTAGGATCTAACTGAGACTTGGGAGCCCTAAAAAGGACATTTTTCTGTCCCTAGCTTACCTCCATTCCTATTCAGGAATGTGTATGAGGAGCTGGTTAACTTAAAATCCAGCAAACTGATCCACCTGAAAAGTCCTCCTTTTTTTTTTTTTTCTTTTTTTTTAAGGCTTGATATTCTCTGAATTAATCTGGGTGACTGTGTGATCTCGCAAAGGCTACTGGTGGCCCATCAGAGGCATGGCCAAAGTGACAAGGGGCAGCAAGCAATGACCCCTCTTGGGGCATTTTATGGGTGCAAAGCCACTTGCGATAACCCAGCTTACATTTTTGGTGATTTAGAGTGGATGTAAATGCTTGGGACCTGGTCTCTGGGGGTGCTTGCAGTGTCATGGCTTCCACATTGCAGGTGGAGGTGGACACTTGCATACCCAAACATGGTGCAAGCACAGCTTGGGAGATCACCTGCCTTCTTTCCTCATCAGCCTCCCCTGCCTTATGCTTGCCAACACACCACACCTTTTTGGGAGCAGGGATGACCAGCTAGAGCATGCTAGGAGCTGGTCACTTAATTAGGGTGGGTGGGTGGAAACCGAAACTGTCAAGCTGCAGGTGGAGAAGACGGCTGGAACAGGGTGTGGGAGATTGCAGGGCTGGTACCACTTCTCTTTGCTTTTTGTGTGGGTTGCAGCATATTGGTCTGAGAGCTCATCTAGATGAGGATAAGTGTGAGGGGAGCAATTTGGGTTGGGCAATGTAGGTTAGGAGAAATAGCATAAAGTGTCTTTCCGACCTCTAGGAACTAGTGCTTGAGTAAACTAACCCTGTAGCTTGCAGCAAAAGCCATAAAATGTGCAACATGCTTTTGGCTGAATATGAAGGCGTACTGGAGGAAAACACAAATAAAAGTAAAATATAACCTCTCCTGCCTTTCCCAGGTTTGGTAGAGTGCTTTCCTTCTCCCTAATTCTTCCTTCTTGTAAAGAGGATTGTGCTATGGGTGGCCCCTTGCAAAGCACAGGGCACTTAAAAACCACAGGGCAGTTCAATAGCTGAGCTGAGCCCTGTCCTGATTTATTTTCCTATATGATCAGGAAATAGGATTATAATTCAGAATTGTCTTGAGTAAGGGGTGTGGGAAGAGTTTTTGCCAAAGGGTGATCTTAGTAAAATATCAGTAGGCCTACTAGATCTCATCCAAAAAGTAGTTAAATCTTCTTGTAGCCAAAAACTTCAAAACAAAAACTGGCTTACTTGCCTCCCGTGCTCTTCACAAAGAGCATGCTGTACATTTAGAAGAGTGCAAGGGTAAGAGACAGGAGTCAGGCTGCTCCCATACCAAAATCTAAACAGATGATTAGCTTTCCCCAGGTGAGGAATAATAACATTTAAAAATAATTAATAATGTTATAATTGCTACTGGCACTCAGTTCTTAAACTGGTAACAGTTATGTTACCAGCTAACAAATAGCATTTATAAATACAATGTGGTTGTGGTGTGTAGTGGGTTTTTTGTCTTTTTTTTTATTATTTTATTATCAATGGGCTTCATTTCTTATGATATGTAATTGTGATGGGTTGACCATGGCTGGATGCCAGGTGCCCACCAAGTCGTTCTATCGCCGCCCCGCCCCGCCCCCCC
>JANZLQ010000079.1:34779738-34802107 GCA_026212715.1 Elanus axillaris
ATGAGTTTTACTTCTTTTCCCGATTTTCTCCCCCATCCCACTTGGGGGGGGGTGGGGGAAAGTGGGTGATCAGCTGCGTGGTGTTTAGTTGCTGGCTGGGGTTAAACCACAACATCGCAGTAGTTGGAGGAAGAAGGCAGGGATCAAAGCTGAGGTCAACAAGGACTGGGAAGACTTCTGGAGATACAGAGTGTGTGGGCAGTACTTTAAAATGATTGACTCTCAAACATATATCATACCTTCCCCACAATATCTTGCATGCTTTAACCTCTGGGGCCTGTGCCATTTCCCCCCCCCCCTTGAGTTTTTCTGTGGCAAAGACATACTTGTTTAATCAATGCAGTATTATAGCATTATAGAAACCTATTCATGTGCAATAAAGAAAAATATTTTCCCCATGAAAATTTTCATCCAATAGCACCAGTTAAAAATTAAAAATAAATTAAAATTTTATTGAATGTGAAATATAGGTGGGAGATATGTATAACATGAGTGAAAGGAGGGGAAAAACATTTTCTCAAAAGTAACATGAAGTCCATTATTACAGAATAGATGGAGATGTTGACAGTATTCAGTTCATTCAATGTTAGGTGATTCTGCATGTACCCTGCTAGTAATTGTTGCCATGAGTAAAGGGTTCAGTGAAACTTCAAATGGAAATTCCAAAGGCACTTGTGGGAAGTAGCAACCAAACCAGCAAATCCTAGGAAAATGCAGATATCCCATGTCTTTGCATTGTGAAAATTCCAGTTGTTAGATCTGTTTCTTGTATGGACACAGAGCCTTTTGGAAATCGAATCAGAGGTCACAGTACCTCAAAAGGAACACCTAGGATCTCCGTTTAAATTTTCATACTGCAACTGCACTGGCATAGGCCCAGCATATGAGTCTGGTGTTCAACAGCTAGTTTTCAGAGATAGGAACGTGGTCTTGAAAGAAGCCATTTGAGCCCTGTGGAATTGCAAGGCATTCAGTACTTGTTAGCTAACACTTAGAAGTTTTGCAAAATTTTCTAGAAAAGAAAGGATTTACTGCAAAATGTGACAGATGCATGCAAAAACTGATGTGATTAGGAATTGATTACTTTCAGTGGAGCTAAATCTTTACTTCTCAGTAGCAGTTAAAAATGCTGTGCTTCTCATTTAGTAGCTACAAGCCACTTTCTCCCTGGGTTGCTTTAAATATAATTATAAATCTAATGTCTTCAACTAAGAAAAGTGAGAGTTACTTTCACTGTGTTGGCTAGATTAAAAGTATTGGCTAGATTATAAAGAAAACATTAATAAAAAATAAAATAGACTGTGTCTGGTGGAGGCTGGCCTTTTCTGAGCAGTAACAAAGATGGCTGAATACACACAGGAACAAGGTGGGCCACTGTTTACAGCAGAAAGATGAAAACATCTTTCTTTGTGAAGGCTTTTTATGAAAGCATGTTTGAGCTTGAAGTTGGACACCAGATCCAGTTTATTACTGTTCAACACAAAGATTTAGGAATTGGTAAAGGTTCTATGCTGGTTTCTCTCTCTTGCCCTGATGGACTGCCTATTTCACATTCCCCTAACCTTTCTCCAGAGTGCTGGTTGAGCAGTTTCACAGGCAGTACAATTAAGGTCCATCATTAAATGACTTAGAAAGTGATAGTGTTTCAGCTAAAAAAGGTGATGAAGTTAGTAAAGGCCCATGGCATTAATAGTTCTTTCTCTGACAAGGTTTTTGTGTTGATCAGGTCTTTAATGGGGTACTGCATTTGAAAAGTGATAGGACTTGTCTGTAGCAGGCAAAAAGCTACTGTGCTGAGGCTTCTGGACATAACAAGGATTTTGTGACTCATTCTGACTTGTAGTTACTTAGATTAATGCTCAGGTAACTCCATGGCAAAGACTGTCCCTAAATTTGTAAGCAGTCATAAAGCAGGGTGCTGATTCTGCTTCCAGGCTCATGATATTACCTGCTATTTGGAAACCACCAGCAAAAGGTAGCTAAATACTGTTATATTACAAAAAGGAAGATAATTGCAAGCATGGGTTAATCTAACAACAACAACAGCAAAATCCTCAATGAGATGACCTCTGAGGATAAGCTCAATGAAATGTAACTTCCTGTGAAAAGGACTAGGTCAGGCACAAGAGTATTGTCATCCTTTAGTTCAATGTGTTTAGGGTTTCAACTAAAGTACACTAGGAACAGATCAAGGCAATCAGTTTTGTTAAAAAAAATAAAAATAAATTGGGATATTCTTAGCAAAAAAAAAAAAATTCTTACTTTTAAATGCATGCCAAAACTGAATTAATTTCTCTTGAAATAAAACTACCTTAACTGCAAAAAGACCTTATTTTGGAATTGTTTGTGTGTGTGTGTTTTTTGTAGGCAAAACTGGCTGTGCATGTAAAAGTGAGTAAAAAAGGATAGTTCCCATTTTCTGACAAAAGATTGACTAGACAAGTTGGTGAGGGATAACAGGCACCAACAGTTTGATATTCCCTGGCAAATTTTTTTTTCCCAAGAGAAACTGCTCAGCCTGGGATCTTTGTCAAAGTATTTCCTTTCCCACAAATCCCATTCAAAGTTTCTCTTAGTAGTGTCAATCCCAGAGAAAACTTAGCAGAAAATCTTCATTGACACAATTTACCTGAGAAGACACTGAAGTTAGAAGTCAGTTAGGTGAGGGAAAGGCAAAGTTCTAAGCTAATTATTTCTTGGCCTTAATCCGCATGTCTCAGCTCAGGATTCCTGACGTTGATCTTGGCATTGGCAGCACATTGAGAAGATGCTAAGAAAATAAAAGGGTACACCTCCTTTTATTGACAGCCTTCCCCCTTAGGAGCTGGCAATCAGCTCGGTGCACTTGGTGCAAGGTGCTATCATGTCTCTGAGTATTCAATGAAGTTTCTAGGAACTCTTGGATTCAATGCGCTTGATTCATGGAGTGAAAAGTTACATCTTCTGGTGATGTATGAAATGGATTTTGCCCTGGTTCCGCCTGGCCAGCTGACCCTATCAATAAAAGCCTGTCAGCTCCAGGGTTGTCCCCGTTGGAAGCTCTAGCACCAAGATCTGAATGTGCACAAGGACTGAAATGTAATTCTGTCTCTGCAGGGGAATTGTGGCTTCTCTATATTATGCAGCTACAACAGGTGCATGGTGCCTGCTCATGGGAGCAACAGAGGAACTCCAGTTTGGCCTATCTCATATGTTACCAAATGGTCCATCTTTGTGTGTGTACAGGTCCTACAGTGAATCCTTTGGAATAGCACCTACTATTAGTATTAGTTGTTACACTGTAGAAATAATCTCAGAAATTTAAATTAAGTGTACTTTTATTTAGCCACACTTTCTTCTTCCTCCCCAAAATCACTGATCTGATTTTTACCCTAAGACTATATTATATAAAAACCCTGTTAAATGGAAAAAAACTGCTGGCAGAGGAACGTAGCAGAGAGTGGATGACTTGCTATTTCAGCAGTGCTGCCACGATTGTAATGAGTATTTGTCCCCTGAGATTAAATAACCACATTAGAATTTTAAAAAACCTAAATGAAGGGGAGGGGGGTGTCCTGTTTTTATTTTTAGCATGAAGTGCAGTTTATTCTGAAGTCTTCTGACAGCCATGTTTCATGCGACCTTCCAATGTGGTAAACAGTTCAATTAACTGCTGTCTTGAAAGTCATTCAACACAAGAACAGAGTACTCATCTCTATCCCATCTCATTTCCATAATCCTTTTTAACACCTAATGCATAATAGGGAAAAAAATATTCAAACAGTATCTAGTCATATAGCATTCACCCCCTCCTTTCTCCTTCTACTGTCATCTTGCTATTTTGTAGGGATGATTTATTCTCTAGATGAAAGTCTTACTCTTTAATTACTTTAGGGAGAGCTTAACAGAGATATCAATAATCCAACAAAAAGATATTTCCATTTCTACAGCTATTTCTTGTGTTGTCAACAGTTGACTTGCTAACACTTGCCAGATGCTTGCTTATGAGTAAATGAATAACTAGTCCTTACTGATGTCAGAAGAAATTTAAGGAAACAATAACCCCAAGATATAACATCTCTGTTTCTATAAACACCAGTTTACTACATCTGTTAAATGAAAACTTACCTGCTTCCTTATTAAATACATTATATGACACCAAAGGAGATATTTCATTATTACATAGGTATGAAAAACTTCCAGGAAATAAGGCCAAAGGAATAATAGGCAAGTCCATCCTCTAGGATAAAGCTTGCCTTTAAACATCATGGTATTTTATTCGTAATAATTTTAATTTTTGTTATTTAAAGATATTAAATATAAGTCCACAAAATAGTTTGAAGTACATGTTCAAGGAAGAATCATGTGGTGTAATTAATAAATTAATAAAATTAAACATCAGACACAAAGAGAGTTATTTAAGTTTTAATATGAAATAAATCTTAACTACATTTAGTTGCTATTTATGCTAACAAGCAGAAAGCTTCCACTTAGAAACATAGAATATCCTGATTTGGAAGGGACTCATGAGGACCATTAAGTCCAAATCCTGACTCCACACAGGGCAACCTACAAGTTAAAGCTTATTACTAAGGCAGTTGTCCAAATGCTTCTTGAACACAGACAGGCTTGGGGCCATGACCACTTCCCAGGGAAGCTTGTTCCAGTGCTTGATCACCCTCTCAGTAAACAACTTCTTCCTAATATCCAATCCAAACTTCCCATGACGTGGCTTTAAGCCTTTCCCTTGTCACCCAACACATGAGGTCACCCCTCAGTCTCCTTTAAGCTGAACAAATCTCATATCGTTATCCATTTTTCATAAGTCCTTTCATCATCTTTGTTGCCCTCTTCCTCCACTGCACACTGTGTATGGTGGAAGAGTCAATGAGGTTTTGCAGCCTGAGGTTTTTTTGTTCAGTATGGTTTGGGTTGGTTTTTTTACCTGTCCATCAGGATGATTGAAATGCAAAACTTGTTCTAGCAATGATCATTTTGCCCTTGATGCCCTTCAAGTAATGTGAAATGCCTGAAATACATTGCTGTGTATAAGAAGAGTATTATGAAGGCAATTTGTGTGTTTAATTGTATGTGTACATCTCTGTATGTACATCTATATATATAACATAATAATTAAAAAAAAAGTCTATAATTTGGTCTATTCCACTTTTTTTTTTTACTTCTAAATTTTTTCCAAACCAAGATAATGCTGTAAAATATTTATCAGCAAGCACTTTGCTGTAGAAGGATTTACTTTTTCAAGTATGTTCTAAAAAATACAATCAAAGAATCATTCCTGGAAGCGTTGATACTTTTTTGACTGTTTTCTTAATCCAAATCCATTGATCTCAGTGTTGAGAGGGCTGACAATCTTGAGGAAATTTTCATTTATTCAATATTTGTTAAACCCCATTCCTATATCCTATACACATTCCATGTGTAAGACAACAAATATTAACAAGCATCTTAAAACACCAGTCCACACACTATTTTATTGTATGGCTTAACTTCTATAGTATTGCTTACTGTGTGTCCTGTTGTCATTCTTATGAAAATTGGTATACAACAAACCACCAGGGCTTTTGAGTGATTTGTCAGCATCACTAAATTTTGATCCTATCTATGTATTCTGAATTAATTTAGTAGCAGATCTGCTCATCTGCTGAGCCTTAGCTTATGTTACAGTTCACACAGGTGAACTAAAGCTTCTGGGTAAGAATAAGCTGAATTCTATCTGTTATATACTAGTTTTAAACAGAGATAGATAATTAAACATCTCAGGAAATTTTAAATCTTTAACTAGAAGTTGGATCTGTTGTTTCTTTATTACAGAATATAGTAACTGTTTACATGCTGAAAGAAACACCAGGCATTTGGTATCTCCCCCACATTAAGAAATGTGAAATGCTATATTGTGTACTTAGGTAAAGAAATCAGGGGGTTTATTTTGTAACAACTATGGAGTAAGATGGTTTTTTCAACAGAAAAACTGCAGTATGGCAAAAACATCTTTAATTCTTCAGCTTATGTTTCCCAGGATTTAACTTTCTTACTCACATTTGCAACTTGGAAAAGTCTGTGGTTTGCTTTCTAAATTACAGTGTCTCTGATATCTCTCTTGACTATTAGTCCAAGATCACCCTGGCAGATCATCACTCTTGATTTTCCCTCTTACTTGTCTATATTTGCTGTCATTCCAAAACACCACCATTTTGTGTCACCACTGAACACTGAATATCACATTCGTTTATCTCTCTTTCTTCATCTTCTCATATGGGCTATATCTGAATCTTATACTTTATTCAGAACATTTTAAGGTGTGACTTTTTCCTATGCATTGCATAACTAAAACTCAAGAACTCCCATCTCAGAACTTCATGCTTGCAATGTATTCTTCTCTGGCCTTAACAAAGGCAAGGGTAGTACTGGGAAGCAAGCACTATATGAATTTAACTAACTTATTTAATTACTCAGTTCAACTGGTGAATTCTGATTGTTGCTACAACTCAGCAGATGACTGAGAAAATTGCAGGGGTGTCATTATTATTTTTTATATCCAGTTAGGACTTAGTCTTTTCTGACCTGTGCTAACTTATGCAGGTTTTTTTTTCCTCTTTATACCTTCTCAACAAAACAGATTTCTTGGCTGTAGAGCATCCATCATAAAGATCCTATGAAATGCATGAGCATGTATGGACAGTAGCACTTAGCTGAGGATACAGCCATAGCATTTCTTGCATTCTTGCTTCTGTTTTCACAAAGGTGGACTTTCAGTCATTTTCTTGTCTGCTACTGGCATTTTAATTTGAAGCACTGGGAGTGATGAGAGCTGGTGCAATTTACAGCTGCACTTTCTTTCCCACTCCAAGACTCATTATGGCATATAAATAATTGACAAAAATCTGCATGCTACACCAAACATGTGACACCCCAAAGAGCTGAATGGTGCTTCAGCTGAGCTTATTTCACATACCCCTTCAGTGAACATGGTCTCTTATATGTACCAGAGTTCAGGGTTCAGGCACTGGCAAGGGAATTGCCTGGTCTTGATAATGGTCTAGTCAACAAGCTGACAACAACAGCGAGCATCAGAAGCAGGATCTAATAATGTGACAACCAGCTACTCTAATGGGATGGGAGGAATGTAGCAGTAAGCTCTGTACTGCTGTTGCTAATTCTGCCCTTTCAAATGACTTTAAAAAGCTGCTTCGTCCCTTTGGCTTGTGATGGTAACACCACTCTTAATATGACAGGACAGTAAGTAAACTGAGAACTTTCAAAAAGACAATTCAAAAAAAGAATTAAAAAGTTCAATTTTAATTCCCAAAGCAAGTCACTACCATTTCACAAGAATTTTACACCGAAAATCTTGAAGATGTTACATGCTAAGCATTTCATATTGCAGCCACAATTTATTAACAAGGGAATCCAAAGGAATATTATGAGCTGTGAAACAAATTGGTGTTTCATCCCTATAAACCTAAAAACATTATCATACTTGAAAGAAAAATGTGATTTTTTTTCTTGTTTTCTTTGTGTTAATTCAACATTGTAATTCTCATTCTCAAACTGGTCTTAAATGGTGGTATCACAGCACCATCAATCTAGTAGACGAAGTGCTCAATTTCAGTGCCTAACTATACATGCATAGAGAGAAAAAAAAAGGCTCATTGTAAACAGATTTCACATTATATAGGTTCAACGAAATAGAGGTTTTCAGCAAGAAAACTTGCCTCTGAAGCAAGCCCTTTGTCCATAGTATCTGCTGTGTTTATCAGATACACTTTGCAACATTACCCTTCTACCACATTTAGCCCCTAAACTACGTCCTAAGAAAATGCCTATTACGTAAGTGAAAGTTGCCTGGAGGGTTTATGCACTTGTTGAGCTATATCTTTTCTGGGTCTGGGTGTTGTTTGTTGTTTTTTTAATTACTAAGTTCAGCCTAAGTCTTTAAGCCTTCCCTTTCTTGCTTCTTAGTTCTGCATATTCTTTTCAGAAAAGAGCTGAAAGTTTTAAAGCACTCCAAGGATCTAACTTGCTGAACACAGATTTAATGACATATAGATTGAAGTTTCATGTTCCATTACTGTTCTATTTGACTTACAGATCTTGGACTTACTATTTTGGGTACTTTTCCCAGAGGGATCCAGCTTGTTCCTTTCAATATACTTGAAATGTGCTTTGTTGCAGTGGAACCATCTTGTCCGTGCACTGATGGCTCTATCAGCTTTTCCATTCAAAGTATTTTAGGTTAAGGGTTTCAAGCTCAGCTATAGACTATAATTTGAAAACATAGCCTCCTCTCAACTCATTTATCAACTTACCTTTCATAAACTTAAACATTGGAGAGTCATTCAGATTACTTTTATTATTTTAAAAAAGTATATTCCAGGAATTCTTTTTATTTTTTTTAATCAACTTCATTTCTTTGAATGAAGTTTCGGTCAAAGGTATTGATTGTTCTGGTCTTACATAATTTGCTGAAGGATGACATAAAGCAGTGGAGAATCTGACTGTTGAATATTTTATAGATACTGACAGCTTCAGGGTTATTAGTCCCAACATTAAGAAAAGACAAAACTCTTACTCCATTCTCTTAACATGATAAATTGATTCTATGATGGAATTTCTAATGTATGTATAACGATGGAATTAATTACTCTGCAGTAGTTTACAAATAGTGCATGTTGACCTTGTTAATTGTAGTAGTATGTATAGTTATTTTCATAAAAGCATTGTTGAGAGGAAAACAAAAAGCAGAAGGGAAGGCAGTGTCTCAAAGTCTAAATCAAAAATTAACTCTTAGCCATCAAAAAATTTTGTGCCAGTGGTATGTGAATATTGCATATTTTCATGAGGTGCAGTTCCACAGGCAGCTAAACCAAATTAACAGCTTGTTGCTTCCAAAGTGGTAAATTCTGTACCCCACAAAACACTTCACAGCCTCATTCTTTCTCTTGCACTGGCTCTTGTGTTCAACAGCAGTCAATTGAAAATTTACACTAATTGGAATAAAAACAATAGTTAGCCCCGAATTTGTAAGATGTGTTAAAGACTGTAACTGATACATTAAAATAATTCATTTTCAGTGAGTTTATTGAAGTTTAAACTCAGGTGAAGCAGCCTAGTGACTTAGGTGGAATTAATGTTTAATTTTATTTCAGCTTTACTACCTACATGAATGCACTCAAAAACCTCACAAAACTTGCATGATAATTGCTATTTCAACTAAACCCTGAAAAATTAGATATTTTAGTATAAAAGCATGATCACTTTTTCACAGACTGCAACTCAGTTATCTCTGTTTGGAGTGGACCCCTGTGCATTTTCCATTCTGCATTGCTGCACTAATATTGCATACAAAGGAGTGAAATCATTCTCCGAATTCTCAGTTTGGTTTTGGTGGTACTGACAAGGTTTCTGTTTTAACCTACCACTTTTACATTTACACAAAACTTTCTTCTCCTTCAAATGTTGATCTGTGAGGTCCATCCAGCTATTAACATGCACTTCTGTGGGGCAGTGCGGTCCTGAATATGATGTCAAAGAAAAATTCTGTTTTCCTCTCCAAACATCATAAAGTCAACAACTAACATTACGGTAATATCTGTATATAAATCTCTCCTCTTTGAAACAGCAGGAAAGACTGATACATAGGAAAATGTTCTTAGATTCTCCTGAATCATGTATATTCTCCACCTGGGAAAATCTGGTCCTTACAGTTTCCTTCACACCTGGGAAAATCTGGTCCTTACAGTTTCCTTCACTTTTCTTCTCAAAGCTATTTTGCTCCTAGTAGGATGGGGAAGATTTTACCCTTCATTTCCTTAATCACAGTCTGTAGGTAAGAAGGGATAAGCTATACTCACTACTAAAACAATCTGTTCCTTATTGGGACATTATATCTATTTTTCTGAGGCTAAGCAAGTCATAAATGGTCCATCAGCTACCCTAGCTGAAGGGCATACCCTAATCAGGATGTTCCCTGTTTTTTTTTTTTCTGTGCATGCTAGAAGTTAGATTTCCTATGCATCATTATACTGTTTTCTGAGCAGACTTGCTACCAGCAAGTATCCATAATATACTGTGTATCAGTAGTGATCCGTCAGAAGAGAGTCTGGCATTTAATTAGCATTTATAAAGCAATCGGGGAACCATTACGATTACCACTCATACTGTGTAAGAAGCAGAAGATGACCCTTATTATTATTTCAAATAGTCAGTCAACCATATGTCTCAAGGCAGGAGGTATCATAATTTTATATATGTGGTAGCAATGAGAAGCTCCTCTTGCTCATTAAATTACTAAAAGAGGTCATTGCTGTGGTCATTTTTGCAGAGAAAGTACTTAGGAAAAACAGGCAGTACAAATTATATTAATCATAAAAACATCCAATCTCCAAATGATTGCAATTCACTTTGAGATAATAGTAACAGCTATGGTTGATTAGCTTTTGATTTATGTTATGTTTGTCCAACCATTTAACAAATAGTAATTAAATTTTGTGTTTCTTGATTTACCTATTGAAATTATTCCTAAAATAGATGGGCTTTAAACTCTTTATGAGCTTATTTAAATATCAGCTTTATATTTCAATAGGAATCTATCTATCCATCTATTTGAATGTGGTTTTAAAAGCTTAAAACAACTACAACATATATGATGAAACTGAAACAGTGAGCAGTTCAGAAATTACTTCTATTGCCTAATCATTAATGTATATATAAAACAAATGCTTACTCTAAGCTTGTCAACAAGGTAGGCTTGTTTGGTATGAGAATAAAATTCTCTGCATTTGGTTATGTAACCCATATACTAAAATCTTTTTTTATATATCTTTTTAAAACTAAGCATAATGCTTCCAAAAGAATGCTTTCATGTCATATGCACATTTATGATACATTCTTTCTATGTTGTATTTTAAAATTACAAAAGACAAATGCTCAAACAGTATCAAGACTAATGTAAGCAAACAGTCAATAATGAAATAAATACCAACACAGGAAAAAATAGTAAATGGTGCGAAGCTCAGGTTGCAGAGTTTGCTATCATTTCTTCATCTGGAACATGCATATAATAGCATTGAAGAGCTGGACAAAAGAAAAGAAGGGAGTTGTTCTGAACTTCTCCTTTACCAGAATATACATTTTAATGTGCTGAAACAGAATGTTGAGGCTTATGCAGAATGTTCTATAATGTCACAGGTAAAGATGAATTCAGTCTAGATTGAAAAGCAAAATTTTAAAATTTCCCTCTTTGTGTGGAATTTGAACAGTTGGAGAAGGCAGAGCAAGAGGTTGAAAAAGTAAATCTTTCTCACGTTCACTGTGGAAGCCAAAGCCCATAGCAAGTGATTGCAACCTGGCTGATGTTGATTACTCTGCCAAGGTCTGTAAAAATCTCTTCCCACCAAAATAAAAAAAAATTTAAAAAACCAACCAAAACCCCAAACCTGTTTAAATTACTGTCCATTTCAAACGAACATGCAGATCAGTCAAAATGCATGAGGACTATGTCTATAGATCTGTGAAATTATTTACCCTTTATTCTGAAATGTCAATGTCTGGTCCAAAGATCAGAAAATGCAATAACCTCTGAAAGCTTTCCATTTGCTCCACTTAAACTGTCATCTTGGCCATTAAATTCTTCTTGTTGTCTTTGGAAGGAAAGAAAAAACGTCTGCAGCCTGGATTTCTAAATCCTTGTCTGGTCATATCTGAGGAAAAATGAAATACATGACACTAATGGACTTTCTATTTTCATTTCAGCTTACCATCAAGGCATCCATTTGAACAGCTATTGCTCATTCTTAGCCTCAGATAAAACAGTCCTAAGAGGATGCCAAAGTGGCAGTATGTCCAGAAAACTTGGTCAGCTCACATTCAGTGCATCTTCACATCTATAAACCACAAACCTGGTATGACCCTGAAGCACTTCAAGGCAATTTGACTACATCCATTACAGCTTATTTCACATGTTCAGATGAAACAAACAAAAAAAGAGTATCCATCCTAACACTTCTTGGATAAGGCACAGGACACAACAGTTTTCCTCAAGGTGATCAGCAGATGCTTAGCAAATTTAAAATCTTAGGTCTTTTTATCTAATAATATACATTGAATACAGCATAATAAACTAGTGCTTTGCTGTTGCTTGTTATCACCATTTAAGTGCTCACATACCACAAAATCTAAATAATGGAAAATGCTGAGAATTAAGGTTCCCAGCCAAAATCCTTAATGAATCTGACATTAGTAAGTTGCTGAAAGGTCCCTTCAGCCTTTGCACAGCTTTCTTGTACTATGAGTTTTCTTTCCACATCCTAAGAAGGCTCAAAAACTTGGATTGCTATGTTGGAAACCAAGCCATGTTTAGAAAGTCAGGATATTATGAGATACTGAAGATCATTTTGTTCAAGTGGCTGTGATAGACTGCCTTTGACCTAGGCAAGTTAGGGCAGGACAGCTCATACGTTTATCTACCAGGTGTCAGCACCCATGTAGTCCATGGATTTCTTTGGTGGGCTTTGCCCATAAAGTCCTGTCTCACTTCCCTGGATGAAATCATTAAGACATTTATCCCAAAATGATAAGATCTAAACTGTCACAGGGTTTTTTTAAAGAAAGTGTGAAATCCCAAATTATAAATGCCTGAAAGACTAAAAAGAATTCAGGCAGAGAAGCACAGCACAGAAATTAATTAGTTATGCCACCAAATTATGCATAATATCAACACCTTTGGAGTGGGTGGTGAGTTGTACATGCACTTTCTTTAAAAGGTCTTTGATATGGTGAGGAATAAACCTTTTTCTGCTAAGAGTAGTGTCAACAGGCTGGATGAGCTTCGCTTTCCAGAAGAGAACCAGTCCTGGAGACAAGTGACTTACATCTAGCAGTGTTCCATGTTTTCACTTTGTCAGAAGTTTAGTATAACAGTTTGCACAGCTTTTGTAGGGGGACTGTAGAGGCTTCAAAGAGAAGACTAAAATAATTCATCAAAACTTTCCTTAAGCTCTTGAGAGGATTTTCAGAATGAGGAAAAAAAGAGCAATCAAGGCAGCTTTCTTGGCCAAGCACCTTTAGAAATCATGCTGCTGAAGAATTCAGGGAGTTATTAACATGGCTTTAAAATTATCATCCAAAACCAGCCTTAAGTCATCACAGCAATACTTTTTCCTTCTCTTCCCTTCTAAACAGCAACATTTATAAAGACAGAGACTGCAAATGTGCTGTTGCACCAGTGACAGTGTGACTCCTCTCCTTCATGTGAATTATAATATGGATTTTTTTCATTATCCTTCTGTAAGTAAGTGCTCAAAACCTCTGAAAAGTCAAGGCCTCTAGAAATGATACTCATTCATCTTTGACATGAGAAGGGGGATCAATATACCAGTTTAAAACTCTACTGCAAAATTCACCTCTGATACCCAACTAATTATAACCTGTTTTCAATGCACAATGCTTCATGTGTGGCAAGTGGCTGACAAGCACAATCTTCAAAAATCCTTGAAGCCTAAAGCTGTAATAAAATAGGATGATTTTCAAAAGAAATCAGCTTCTTATTGACAGTTCCCAAATGCAGCACAGTAATAATCAGTATGTTGTTAAAGCATTCAGTCATTTGCTTCTCCAGCTTCTGAATGACTTTTTAATGCTATATTTTTAACAGCAATTAGAAAAAAAAAAAAAAAAAAGAAGTAACACTGGAATATGTGATTTATAGACCCAATTCCTAGCTGGTATAAAAATAGTTCAGAGCTTTAGTTCTAAAAAAATACTGTTAAATAGTTCTTTGTCTCTTGGGCACAGACATTGTCCAAGTCTAAGAGGTTTTTCTATTTGTGTAACTTCCTGTCTCCCAATTTGAGTTTTCATGCTCCCCCTGCGATGCTGAAGCTGATTTAGTGATGTTACTTCTGAGTTCAAACAAGAGGATATTGAATGGAAAGACCTATTGAGAAAGGAATTAAAAGAGATTAAAAGCTCTGCCATTACTGGATATTAGTGATCATCACAATAGATACTGTTGTTGCCCTGCTCTAAGCTTTTTTCTAAATATTCTTTTTGCTAGTAAGAGTAGTGTTTTATAGGGCCCCAAAGTGTAGTAGGAGCTTTGCCGACATACTAAGAATTTTTAGAGCTAGCAACTGTAGACTTCTATTTGATTTCAAGTAATAACACACAACGGCATGCTGGTCAAGATGTATATAAGGGAAATTAAGAAGGCTGGGGGGGTGGATATGGGGAACCCAGAACTAGAGGCAGGAGTTTTCCACAGGTGAAGTCAGGGCAGACAGACCTGCCTTACAGTTTATTTTGTTTGTGTCCATTGTTTGTGAAGTTGTACTTGTTTTTCTTGTTTCTGCTGGCCAGTCTTTTTAAATTTTATTTTCACGTCCAATGGCACCTACCATTTTCACAGAAATAACTCATCTAAACCCATGCTTTTCATTTTGATTTTCAAATTACATCAAAATATGAGAAAGCTCAACAGTTCCTGTGTATTGCTCATTACCCAGTCTACCTGCCCTTATGTCAGGGCATAATTTAAGAAGTGTCATTTTGTTATCTGATCTTCCTGTGAGTCAGAGAGCTCAAAAAGCTATAATTATCTAACTACTTTACAACCCCTTATTAATTTCCAGGATGAAGTCAGTTTGTTAATAAGAAGTTTACACTCAGAGGGTTGAAGCAATCAGTGCAAAAATGATCTCTCTACCAATCTCATCTGACAGATCATTTGTCACTGAAGAACTCCTCAATGGAGGGAAACATAGCTTAGAAGAGGCTTCATATTTTCTTCTCTCTGCACTATTGGATAACAATAACAAGATGAGAAAGAATTTTAGTTTAAGTCCTGGTTTCTACAAGGAGGTAAAAAAAAATCCTTCAGTCTCCCAGCTAAATGATTTAGTAGGCTAACTCTCCAGCCTAATATGATGCTTTTTTTGAATGAGTTAAGAACCTATCTACATTTCTAGGTATGCAATTGGCAATTAATTTCTTGTTACTTTTCCCTGATAGTATTTTAATGCTATGTTTTAAAATCTCTTCTGTCTGCTGCCAAACATATCTGTCATTTTTTAGCTTCCTGTCCTGATGAGACTGGTACTGACGTGAGTGACTTCTGAAAAACAATCTTCTGACTCCAACATGATACTGGATCTCTCACCCTTGTGGATGTTTTTATTAGCACTTGAGATTCTAGTTGGAACCCATAACAGGTTTTGACTGCTTATGAAGACATTAGGTACTTACATTGCAAATTTAATTTTTAATTTTTCTTGAATTTTGGGCAACCAGCCACAAACTGACAATATTTCATTTCTAAGTAATTTTCTAAATTGGTGACCAGGAATATACATAATGTTCATTTATTTGGGAGTCAAGAGTGTTTCTTTGTTCTGACCTCACACTGAGTGATCAAAAGTACTTTTATGTCTTTTAGCTTGGTTTAACTACCAAAAATAAATTTGAAAAAAGCAATGTTTAGAATACTTGTTAAGTGATTTAAGCACTGCTGAACAAAACATATCACCTAGCATAAGGTGATCCCATATTTTTATTATAAATACAGGGCATAGTTGTCTGGATTTTATACAGTGTTACTCAGCATCAATAATTTCTCTAATTCCAGCCAGGCGTGTTGAATTCACATTGCTTCTCCTAATGATTCAAATGCCACCAAGTTTGTTGTAATATTTACTTTTTCAGGTATCTTTTTCAGGTATCATCCTCTTCAGATGTCTCCGTCAGATCACATTTTTTCCAGTGGAATCTAACTGTCTGCTCAAAGTGAGGAGCAGATTTATCAAAGGAATCTGTGGGGGGCTCACTACCAAAGCCAAATTAAGAAAGACTATGTGAGGTCAGTCCACAGCAGCATCAGCACCTGAACCCTCTTCTTCTCCCTGGTCACAGAGTAAAAACTAGAAATGAGAGCCAACACAGTCTTTCTAGGCAAAATTCTAGTTTCCAGCAATCTCTGTTTCAGTACTCCCTGAGCTGGGAGTTGTAGTAACATTCAATCAATTTAATATCTCTCTATTTTTCTACCATTCACTTACCTAACTGATGATTAGCCTACTTACATTCTGATATCCTAAGTATCTTCCAGCAATGAGTTTAACGTGGTAACTATATACTTTCTGAAAAAGAACTTTAATCATTCTTTCTTCTCTCCTTCAAGAATTTGTAGACCTCTGTGATAATCTTCCCCAGCTGCCTCTTCTTCAGGATAGGAAGTCTTGTCTATTTAATTTCACTTTATATAGAAATTTTCCCACAACTCTAATAATTCTGGTTGCTCTCCTTTGTATATTTTCATTTCTAATGTATGCTTTTGACATTAAGTAATCAGATCTGCATGCGGAATTTAAGATAAATGGAATGTATATGGTAGTATAATTGTTTTGCTCTCTAGTCTTTTCCTCTTGTTACTATTTTATTTTCCCTTGATTACTATAAAGAAATTAGTAGATATTTTCAGAGTTCCCTAGATCCAGATCTTTTTTTTTTTTTTTTTCCTTAGAGTCATAAAAGCCAGCTTAGAAGCAATTGTTACATTTTTATGGCTGGCATTGCTTTTTTGAAAGGGAAGCTAATTTATAAAAAAAGGATGATAAATACAATGGAAGCATCTATAAACCTCACAGTATCTTCAGCAAATTACCTTAGATTCGTTCACCCTATTTTCCAGTGTGTTCTCTTCCACATACATGACTTGGTATTATATCACTACCTACATGACAACACAATTGTACACAACTTAGCCACTTCAGCAAGTACAGACCCACATGCGTAATTCCCTCGTATTGCAACTTATATTGATCAAAACCAGGATTGACATGGACAACACAAGTATGTGTTGCTTGCCTGTAATTCAAAATATTTGAGATAATTTCTCAAATATTCTAGAAAACAAGCTCAGAAATCCAAATCTGCCTTTTTAAGAATGTCCAATGTTAAAAAAAATCAATCTCCTCATATTAAATAATCCCCTTATAATAAAGAATTAAAAGGTAACTTCCCTCTTAAAACAAAGATAGTGTTTAATGTTGAAGATATATTTCATGCAACAAAAAGTAGGTTTCAAAACATATGTGGAATACCTTTTATAAGCACTTATTTCTCCCTCAATGGGCAATTCTGTAGTGTGCCATAATGCAAGTTAGTAGAAAAGACAGACTCCAAGTAAATGTGTGTGTGTGTGTATATAGTTTTGCCTTTCAAAGAAGCTGTTTTTCATTCCCAAGGTTAGCTCACTAGATGTTGCTAAATCATCCTACTGGCATTATAGAGGTGTAAACTCACGTCTTCCACTTAATGGTGCTTTGTTTTCACAGACTTTGTAGCAACCTTCTCCATTTGCAGGACTTGGAAAAAAATCATGTATGGCAGATCAAATGGTGCTGTCTTGGAGAAAGAATATTGATTCAGTAAGATTTGCAACTGACTGGTAATATCAACTGTGAAACTGGGGAGACAATCTTGTTTTAACTTTGTTATAGCTAAAATTAAAGAATGAGAAAGAAATGGGAGAATAATGTAGATAAAACCCCCATGTTTTCTAGTACTTTGCTGTGATGTTTCAGCAAGCTGGCAGAACTAAGAGGAAGGTAAACACAGTGAAAATTAACACAACTGAATAACAACTCTTGTCCCGACCAGAATCTCTACTTTGAGTGGCAGTCCATAATTAACTTTTCCTTGAATAATGAATACCAATTTTGAGCATCTGAGTACATCTTCAAACTAACTTTCTACTTCTTACATGCATTCTTCAGAAATATTAATAAAGGCTTCATTGACAATCCCCAAATATGCTACCTGTTTTATTCAATGAAACATATTATACAGGTGTTGGAATTCAATTTACAAGAGAAGCAAATTTAGGATTTGGGAATATATATTGCATATGTCTGAATATATGATGTAGAGATATGGTGAACTGAAGCACTTCATATAGTCTTACAGCTCAGTGGAAAGAATGGATTCTTGACTTGTGTAATATCCCCTGTTGTCTTTAAAGTTAATGACAGGAACTGTAGCAATTTATATAATTTTATAACCTAATCTCATTAGTTTAAATATATTTGTCACACTTCTTAGAAAGAAAGTCTGGAATGAAATGAAGTCAGCAAAGTTTTTTATAATTACAACGTTTCCCAGTAGGGAGAGCTTAAAAGAAGTTGTAATCTGGGGTTCAAACAGCAAGTTAACAATGAGCATTTAGCTTCATCTCAACTATTTACCTGTGTGTATCCAGTTATTTGCACACATTTTACAGTAGTCTAAAGCCTCACTGCTTACCTCATTGGTTTACCACTAATCTACGTTCTCCTTTACTACATATGTGAATTGACTATATTTCTCAAGAAATTCTGGCAGCAGAGTATTTAACAGAACTGGTTAATGCTAAATCCTGAATAATACATGCCATAGAACACTTTTTGATTATGTTAATTAATATTAAATATCAAACTTCCAAACTAGAATGTGGCTCATTTTAAAGCTAATGAAATAGTAAATTAGTGTAGTGCAGGATTACTTTGTTATTAGCATTCGCACATCAGTCTTAAATTAAACATCACCCAAAACACTTCCTGTATAGTACAATAATTTGTCTTAACTAATAATTTCGGGGTGAATAGCCCTCATAAGGGATCACTCCTTAAAATACACAGTTGTTTTCACAGCACCTTACTCTGGTATTTCTTGCACTTGAATACAAGAAATCAAGCAAAGATAAAAGCTGACCTTTTGGTTACTTCTGAAATAAAGACAGTATTTGAGCTCTCTTAAATTTTTCTCTATGAAGACAGGTATAAGTTACAGTATTTTAATTCAAGGAAAATATTGACATTAGCTCTTATAAATTCCTAGATATGTCTCATGGTTTACAGTATGCAAGATATATCATGAGTATATATGATAATGTAGTACGTTCTTTTCAAAAACTAGAATTTGTATGTAATAAATACAGCTATATTTGAAAGGATTAATAACACCAATTTACTTGTTGGCTGTGGAAAACAAGTAGTGTATGGAATGTTTTTACTAATTGCTTTGCACTCAGCAGTTTAATCAGCCCAAATTAGTGAATATTCTGTAAGCTAATCAAATGATTTATTTTCTGTATAGTAACAAGATAATTCACACCATTTAAGGGCTGTTAGCACAGCTTATAATTCTGCATAATGTTTACCATACAAAGTTATATATTCCATATCTTGTGTATGCTATTCTTAATACATCTCATGCCCTACAGATTTTGTAATTTCTAAAAAGTATGTTTTCTTTCCTTTCCAGTTCTTAAGCTTGGAGCTGATGTATCAATGACTGAAAGAATGTACAGCAAAAAAGCAAAGCAGTGATTCTTCATGTCACTTAAGTATTCCTTAGTCTACTTGAAATTATCATGGAGGTAGTAGCTTTATTAGTGCTCCTCATGGTACAAACTTTTTCTCAAATACTTTCACCTAAATTTATACAGAACAATTACTGTAAAAATTTTGGAGGGTCTGTGATGAATTAGAGTTGCCGCCCTAGAAATGGAAAAGTATCTTTTCTTCTATAAGGAGACTGGACTAGGACTGCCTATTTCTGGATGTTACAAATAAATATGGAACAGCTAAATAGAGAGGTCTACAGAAGGGAGATAAGACGTTGTTTTTTCAACCACACATTTGTATTCAGAGGTTTTCCCCATCATTAGATTTTCTTCTTTGCAAGCAAGAGTTACTTTATTTATGTCTGGTCCATGGGTCTAAGGATCTACAGTCAGACATGTTTTTATTGTGGTTGCCAGTAACCACAGGCAACTGTGACTGGCATGCTTTAGTCTGGGTCTGGGTTTACTCTACTAACAGGGAATGAGAAATGACTCATTCTGGGTCCAGATCACTTTTCTGCAGCTCCCATGTATGGCTTACTATCACAGTCTCCATTGGTGACTCAAATGATTTTTTTGTTTCTCAAATACTTGTACTAAAAATGACTGTTTCAATTATACAGCTGTGGCTCAGTTCAGTGTGTTTTCTTGCTTTTTCACTCCTTGCTAAAAAATCTGGTAAGCATGCTGAGAATTATTAGCAAAGAGCTGGCATGTGTTGTCTTCCCATTCTTCAAGTTTCTATAACCCTGTCTGAAAGTGCCTTAGGAGTATCAGTTCCCACAGATGAGAAATCATACAATACTTGCTTTCTCATGACTATATGAAGAATGTTATTAAGATTTAAGTTTTTGATCTCTTTGAAGTTAATGGGACTCTCACTCTTCACTTCTCTGGGACCATAATTTTGTCCCCCAAGGTCAAATCAAACAATTCTGTGTGGGTCTGAGGAAGCTCTAGCAGCTTCTAACAAGGGTGGTCAGCTTTCCTTGAGCAAGGGTGCCTGGAGCCTTTGTTGCAGGACGCCCCTGATTAGGAAGAGTCGAGCACCATTTAGCCAGTGCCCAGGAGGAGCCTATGCAAGAGCCAAGCCTAGAACATAGCTCATGAAGGCAACCAACAGATGCAGCATTTTGCGCAGAAAGGCATGAAGAAGGAGGCCTCAGCTGAGTTTTGTACCAGTGTAAACAGTGTCATGTACAGTGGTTACATGCCACAGGTCAGTTCATTCCCCCAGCAAGTGCTGGAGCAGCTGTACCTGCCAGGGCAGATTCTTTGACACAGGCAGAGCTTCAGATGGCAGAAGCATCCTTCCAAGCCACAGGCTGTAGGCAGTGCCGGGGGCCTCTCTGACACCAGGAGAGATGGCTCTCTGTCCTGCAGGAGGTGTGCCATCTTGGAGGAGCTGTGTCTCCAAGTGGAGGAGCTATGGGAGGAAGTGCGCAGTCTGCACAGCTTCAGAAAATATGAAAGGGAGATAGACAATCATCTTCTCTGAGATGCAACACCTTGAAAAGCCCTGGACCCCAACTGCTAGTAAGGTGCAGGCAGCATCCACCTCTAGTATAAATGCAACCTCTGGAGAAGGTGAAGGGTGGAAATTGGTGGATTTAAGCATGAGGAGGAAGGCTCCTGCCCTACCTAAGGGCTTACTACTACAAAATAAGTAAACTGCCCTCAGAGGTGAAGAGGATCCAGATAGGCCTTCAAGCAAAGGAACTGGGTTACCTGACACTAAACCATGCATGACCACCATGAAAAAGCAGTGATTGATTGTAATGGGTGACTCCCTGCTGCAAGTGACAGAGGCCCCAATCTGCCAGCCTGACCTATCAGTCATCTACAGGTTTGCTGCCTGCTGGGAAACCAGATCCAGGATGTTCTGGAGAGACAGCCAAAGCTTGTCTGACCCTCTGACTGCTACACCCCTGCTTTTCTTCAATGTGGCTACCAATGATACTGCCAGGGGTAACCTGGACAGTATGAAAAGTGACTGCAGAGCTCTGGGGGCTGTAGTCAAGGGTATGGGGGCCCAAGTGGTGTTATCCTCAATCCTTCCAGTGAGGGGAAAGGGTGTCAGAAGGAGGGCACTGATAATGCAGGTCAATAATTGGCTGTGGAGCTGGTGCTGGTGACAGGGTTTTGGGTTCTACGACCACTGGAGCCTTTTTTTGCAGACTAGGAGATGGGCTCCACCTTACTAAGCAGGGCAGAGGTATATTTGCCAGTAGGAAGTCTGAGCTGGTAAGGAGGGCTTAAAGCTATGAATGATGCTGACGGAAGAGAGTTAGTAGCAGCCCCGGAAAGAAATGATGGACAGGCTCAATGAGCAAACAGCACAGAGCGATGTGACAGGAAAGGATCAAAAAATCAACAAAATGGGGCTTAAGTGGGGTCACATCCACCATTTGCATGTAAGCAAGGAAATGCCTACAAGGCACTATTATGGAAAAATCTCCAAAACTTTTCTGGGAAATCAGTATGCTGGGGTGACTCTCTGAAGAGCCTGTGTGCTAAAATACACAGCAAGGGAAATAAGCATGATGTGTTGGAGGTCTGTGAGCAGTTGCACAGCTATTTTGGGATCAGAGACATGAGGTGGGATGGATGCCATGAGTGAAATGTTACAATGGAGGGCAACAGGATTTTTCAGGAAAGATGGACTAGGAAGATGAGGAAGAGGAATTGCCCTTTATGTGAGAGAGCAGCTGGAGTGAAAGGAGCTCTGCCTGGGGGTGGATAGGGAGTCAACACAGTGATTATGGATGAAGATTAAAGAAAAGACAGGTAAGGGTGACATTGTAGTGGATGTCTGCAATAGGCCACCTGATGAGAAAGAAAAAGCAGATAAGGCCCTATACAGAGAGGTAAGACCAACCTCACATTCACAGGAACTGGTCCTTATGCGAGATGTCAACTACCCTGATGTTCACCAGAGAGAAAAAACAAGCAGGAGGTAAGCAATCCAGAGGTTCATGGATGGCATCGGTGACA
>JANZLQ010000079.1:34804571-34827789 GCA_026212715.1 Elanus axillaris
GGAGGAGAAAATCAGGAAAAGAAGTAAAACTCATGGGTTGAGATAAGAACAGTTTAATAGAACAGAAAAGAAGAAACGGATAATGATAATGATAACACTAATAAAATGACAACAGTAATAATAAAAGGATTGGAATATACAATCACAAAATTGGTATATAGACGACAGCTCCAATTGTCTTTCTAAGGTAAAGGTTATTTTCTGGTTTCCTACATATGACAACTAAAATTGCTCATCTTGCCATCTTGAAAATGAGTATCCTATGCTAATCTTCCTTTGTAAAATACTTAATAATAATTATTCATCCACATATGCGCAGAGAAACACACAAGTCAACTACACAATTTTCAGCTGAGTCCCCCTCAGCCAATGGATGTTAGAGGTGCCTTGCAGAACAAAGGTATATGTTGGCTTTCTGTTGCCAGGGTTTGCATCTCTGTTGCACAGCTGGAGCTCCAGCTACTGCAGCAATGGCCAGTGCATCAAGTTCTTGTGTAGCTTGAATGGCTATTAGTCTTCCTGCTCTTCAGAACATGAACACAGGCATGTTTCATTGATAACACATTATTGTACTGTTTTTTCTAAGTAAATGATTCAGTAGTTAATCCATCAAATTGTGATAACTTATTCCCATGTATAATGATTGTATGTGATAGTCTCTCTGATGTTTTAGCTGCTCATAATAAGGCTTTCCTCTCCTTCTGTTGTAGAACTGGGCAGTTTTCTTACAAAGAGGATCAAAAAAATTGACATGATAGAGAATGAAATTATTATTTTTAAGAAATTAACTGAATCTTGGAGATCATAAATGTTACTTTTTTTTTAGCTGTAGTTTTATGAGATAACACCCAGCACTACTGTAGAACAGAAACAAAGGCCTTCTCCATTTCCATGTAAGTTTGTTACCCAACATATTAAAATCCCTTTTGATCATTACTTAAATTCATAATTTCCAGAAGCTATAGGTATTAGTTTAGGAATAACCACTTACCTTTACTGTTTTCCTTCACACTACCAGTGCAGAAACACACCTTGTGTGCTATTACAAATCTGTTTTCTGAGAATGCATTTAACCATTTTTAGACACATCTTATATTTATTTTAAATATACCATGATTTTCAAAGACGATTAATTATTTTAAAGGCTCTATTTCTTACATATTAAGTGGGATTGACACACACATTTAAAGCAATAACATGGTCGTCTGATTTTTGGTGCCCCAAATTTTGAGGCATGCTGGAGAACAGTTCATTTCTGCAAATTGATTTGGACAATCTAAATTTAAACATTTTGTTGGTAGTTTTTTTGTATTTAATAGTATTTTGATTACTTAAAATAATTTCTTTATTTATCATCAAGAGTATAATTTTTTTTCATTCCCTTAAAAGACTGCATAAAATTCCTGCAATTACTAACAACAGCTGAAAGCCCTTTATTACCCTCTAGTGATCTTATCATGGAATATTAAAGTGATTATCCAGTATTTTTCTGCAATGGTTCTTGTAATTTCTGCAATGCACAATCAGGTAAGTAATTAGCTTATGACCTTCTTTAAGCAACTGCTCATTTTTGAGGTTAATAGAATCCATTTTGATTCACTTATGAAAGCACTGCATATGCTTTGGCTTTTCTTATACACTTTTTATAGTCTCATGGCAAGGCAATGCACTCAGAAGGAATGACTGTGTTTTTTCCTTTCATAATAAATAGCTGTTAAGAAAACATAAATGGGTACTAGAGAAGACACTCATCAGCAAACAGGAGCTGTGACAAATCACCAAATGAATGAATGGGAATGAATGAAAAGATAAATCCAGTTGAAGCAATTCAGCCCATGTCCTACAGGAAAACTTCTGGCCAGTTTCTACCTGTTTGCTGGAAAGCTCCAGGGGTCATCTTATGAATATGGCATTTTGCTTCATGCTGGGGAAAAAAAGTTGAACAGCAGACTGTGGCCTTTTAAACTTTGTTGGGCAATGCTAATAAATGTTGCTTAGAAATTGGTAACTGGCTCACCCATTTATCATTTGAAAAGTGGAAGAAATAGAAGTGTAAGTACCTCTGCACACCCTAGGGCTGATAATTCCAAAGCTTGTGAAGTACAAACCATCTCCAAACAGAGAGAAACTAAAGGACCTAAACACTCTATGGAGTTTCTGGGGTTTAATCTAATGTAATTCTTATATAGTAATAAAAATATTAATTTAATATCAAGTAGAAAGATTTTTTCTGATTCAAGTTTCCAAAGAGATGCACATGCATTGAGTTTCAGGTATGTTTTATGTGAGCCAGTAATGAATTTTCAAAGTTTGATACTAAATTATTTTTCAAGTCTTCTTTTCTTTTCCTGCCTATATCTCATGACTTTTAACAGGTAAGTAAAATTATTCCACAAAATGGTTAAGTACTTGCTGTGGGCTAAGTGTTAGCTCTCTAGGATATGATTCTTTACAGCTTATACATTGAGTGTCTTTTCCTCACTTTTTCCATTGTCCTTTTTATGCTCTTAATCACCACTTTTTGTTTCCTTCCGTATCCTGATTTTAATCCTTCCTTTCATATCTGCTCACTTCCTAGTGTCTCGTTCCCCATTCTCAGAGCCACATTGTTATTTATTCTCCTGTGTCTATATGAATATTTCCATCCCTTTTCCAAGATCTTTTTCTCTGTTGTTTTGCTGTCTTCCCACTTGCTTTTCTATTTCTCATTCTCTTAGTAGCCCTGTATTCCTTTCATAGTGCTAAAGGCCCCTTTCTGGGGCCTTTCTTTTTTCAGGACTAAGTATATAGTCATGGACAGATATGAGTCTGTTTGGTGGCTATGTGCATGCTTCCTCAGGAGGCAAGCTATACATTCTTATAAGCTCAATTTCATTATCTAGCTGATTTTTACCTCCTGTGAGTGTCATTATCAACATTATGGTAAAATCCAGCAACAATCATTGTTCAGAGATTCAGTTTTTGAGTCCTATACCCTGACAGAGAAAAATAATTTTCAAATCAAATACCATTTCTACTGCAGTGCCCTTCAAAAAAGGAGGCCACATTGAAATTAATGAGCTTCAAGATGTCAGTAATGGGTAAAATAAAACCATATAATTATAAACAGGAATTTCTGATTTTCTCTACAGAAATATTCCTTCCAACTTCCAGGTTACATTTGTTCACCTTATCCATTTATTTCTGTCAGTTGATGAATTGCCACATCAATGTTGCTTATTAAAATCAGACTGTCACCTCTCTGGGATCTTTACCAGTGGCACCTAAAAATGATGCAACAGATTTAGTTAATGAAGTGACTTTTTAAGGCAATCACTGTTAGCAGAATAACAAGTAAACCCACTGCTAGAGTTAGGAATAAATTTGCAGAGGCTAAGAAAATTCGAAGTGAGAGATTTCTATACTGCAAAACTGAGTAAAAGAGACACAGTGGGCGGGTAATATTGGAATGCTGGATTTCTTTTTAAAATTATTTGTCCAAAATTAATTGTTCTTGACACTGTACAAATGGCTCAAGCATCTGCTATGTATTCATTCAATGCATTAATTTAATACATATTCTGTAGGAGAGGAGAGAATTACTTTTCTCTTTAATGTATTGTTGAGCCCTGTATGATAGTGATTGTAGTTTGAAACATCCAAAGTGTGCTCTGCTGCTCCTTCTGAATTTGACAAAAAATTCTTTTTATAAATCAAAGGTATACAGGCTTTAGTGAGATAATTGTACCTAATACAAGTAACAAAGCCTTCAGTTTCATTTTCACTATACTTACTTTCTCTTCTAGCCAGAATTCCTTCAGATGTTGCTTTATTTTTTTATCACATACCGTTGTTTGTTTTCACCAATTTCCTAGGAACTAAGTACTGCAAACACTGAATCACAACAATCCAGCTTAATTTTAAAATACAGCCAATAGGCACAGTGTAAACTCTGATTGGCAGGGAAGTTAAGATTTTAAAAAATGCCACAATAAATTGTCATGTGGTTATTGTGCTATGAGAGTGACAAATTACATATGTCAGATAAACAAGAGATTGATCTCTTCATGTCTGTTTAGTACTAGTGCCTAGCTGTTATGATGATTGGCACCATGGGAGTCTGAGCAAGAGCATTGTTCTAGCTGTCTCCCAGTCATGTTGTTCCATTTGTATTCTCAAACTAAGGACAGTGTGTCATCCAGGCTCCTATGGTGTGCTGGTAAGTTTATACTGGAATTTGATGGGCCTGAGTATACCAGCATTTGTGCCTAACAAGATCGTTTTTAAAAAAAAAAAAAAATCCAGCTTCTAACTGAGTAGTGCCACAGTAAGTGGAGTTTGCTGTCTGTCATGGTTTAATCCCAGCTGGCAACTAAGCACCACACAGCTGCTTGCTCATTCTGCCCCCTTCCCCCCCCCCAGGGGATAGGGTGAGAATCAAAAATATGTAAAACTCATGGGCTGAGGTAAAGATAGTTTAATGGGGCAGAAAGGAAAAAACCAATTATAATAATGATATTAATGAAGATAATAGTAATAGTAATAATAATAATACAATAATAATAGTAGTAAAAGAATTAGAACATGCAAAACAAATGATGCACAATGCAATTGCTCACCACCTGCCAACAGATGCCCCATTAGTTCCCACACAGCGGTCCACCCCTCCTGACCAACTCCCCTCGGTTTATACACAGGATGTCATGTCACATGGTATGGAATACCCCTTTGGCCAGTTTGGGTCAGCTATCCTGGCGGTGTACCCTCCCAATTCCTTGTGCCCCTCCAGCCTTCTCGCTGGCTGGGCATGAGAAGCTGAAAAATCCCTGACTTGGTATAAACACTACTTAGCAACAGCTGAAAACATCAGTGTGTTATCAACACTAATTCAAAAGGAAGCATCTCCCAGTGTAGTCATATGTGGTGATACTGCTCGATTTAGGGTTAAACACAATGCATTGTCCTTTAAGGACGACCATTACTCAATAGTTTCACTATGTAGGCCTGGTTATTCTGTATAAACGATGCAGGCTTTGCCAGCAACTGTACCCTTGAAGAAGGAACTAAAGACTGATAAAAAGGAAACATCCTGCTCCAGAAGGCACTGCAGGCCAGGTGATTGCCAAACAAGCATGAACTAGGGGAAAAGTAAAGGCGGCAGGGGGAAATCGCGACCACTGACTCAATTCAAGACCTAGAAGACTTGCCACTTCCTCCCACCCCTTGACCATGCGCTGTAGAATAAAAGAACACTGTACCTTTAATTCAAAGCAGGGAAAACCTTAGCCCAATAGAAATGGTGGTGGATAAGTGACTACCAAAAATTATTCTGGTGAAGGACTTTGGAAATTAAGTGCATCAGTATAAATTGCTTTCTTATTTAACTGCACGGTGTGCTAGCTTAGTGAATTACCACCTGCCACCCGTCTTTGTGCAAATACGAAATAAAAAACATCTCTCCCAAGTGTGTGATTATTGGCTTGTTGCACACCAGGTAACAAATGCACTTTTTGGACAACACCAAGAGCTAGTGGAAGAAGGCTAGGGCTCCTCATGACTGCTGCTGCAAGGAAACAGCCCCCTGTGTGTCCATGCAGGGAGAACGAGTTTCTCAAGGGTGAGCTCAGAGCCAACTGTGATAAGGCTTGGGGCTATGAAAATCCTTTGCCTTATACAAATAATTAATGAAGAATTACAGCTGCATTGACCAAGATGTAGTCAGTCATTCCTGAATGAGTTAAATTCATAAACATCTCACCTAATTAAAGCATAGTCCAAAACACTGTTATTTTCTTGCTGATTACCTGAGACTGTATTGCAAGAACAGTGGAGAAAAAGCCAAATTACATGATGTGATAAGTCATAGCTCAGAATAACGTCCTTCCTTACACTGGTTTCATATGGAGGGAAGCACAACGTGATAGAGTGAGTGCTGAGGCATTAATGAACAGAGAACTGAAATTACTCACATGCTCATGCAAGTGACAGATAATAAAAGACTGTAAGCAGTGCTGAATTTAGCCTTTCATAATGTCTACAATTTATAGCGGTTTAACATTTCAATCATTTCTGCATATTAGGCTTTATTTTTCAAGCTGGCAGGAGTCATTACACCTTTGAACCTTCACAAGGAATAAACAACAAAAATGGTTCTCCCTCACACCAGGCCTAAAAAACCAAAGCCTATGGACCCAGGCCAAAACCCACTGAAGATAATTTTCCCATTTGACTTAAAAGCAAATTTTGTTCTTGTTTCACCCACACAAGAGAACAATAATTACATTGGCATTCAGGATTAGGTCCTCATCAGCTCTGAATAAAGCATTTTAGCATGGGCCTAATTGCTATTGTTGCAACTGAAAGAAACCTGACACGAGCTTTTCCCTGGATGTTGGAAATGTTTTGCTACAGTTTTGTCCAGATTGATATATTTGTTTTAATGTAAAAAATAAAGGTATTTAACTAAACTTGAGAGCAAAAGCAAAAGTGATACAGAAAACCTCTGGTGATAAATACAGCAGGATGGCTATGGCTCAGCCAGAGCTTTGAGGGAGCGTCTCAGTGAAAGCCTGTACTGACTCATCACCATCTGCACACCAGGCTGTGGAAAGAGATCTCTGTCGGTCAGTTGTATTAGGAGCCAAAACTAAACCAGCAGACTTCTGCAGTAAAGCAAGCTTCATCTTATGGTTAAAGCAAAACAAAAGGATCTGAAAACAAGTCTGTCTTCTGTATCCAGCTCCCAGGCCTGTCCTCAAACACTGCAGTCCCCCAGGAAAAAAACCTTTTTTTTTTTATTCTCATTACCTCTAATTTTGGAATTCAGAAATGCAAACATTAAATATGGTTTTGTTTCTCCTCAGCTGACCTGTTGCACTCACTGTAAAGCTTCTGTTCAATGCACAGGGTAGCCTTGCAACCCACACAATTTTTAAAATGTTGATTTTGCAGCATGAAAGGAATTTAAAAAACAGTTTGCTAATTCAGCTTTGAAACAGGAAGACTGCTGAAGAGTACAGCTATTGTTTTTGACCCAGTTTCAGTCCAATTAAAAGTTTCCATGTAGACATGATCTAATTGCTGTTCTCTGGTACTTCAGAGTAACACTGCAGGCAGCCAAGAAGGAAAAGCTGTGCTTCATTCTCAACCAGAGGATGAAAAAGAGGAGCTAGGAAAGTCTCCTATGGAAAAATAGTAGTCCTTTGTGCAAAGGAGATCCTCATTTTCATTTTAGTTACACAGTTCTTAGTGACAACTTGCAAGTAAGTTTGGGGCCCATAAAGGAGTTTATGCGTTCTTTCTATGCAGGTACTCACCTGAATAAGTCTTAGGTAATGGTTACCAGACAATGCAAACCACTGCCTACTGCCATTCCTTGAATTCACATATGTTTTCTCCTGAAGTGGGTCAAAGCAGACCTGAGTATTAGCAAGGGTTGGCCTAGTGAGGCTCTCTTACATGCTCAGGTTTTTCTTCATAGTAGGTCCATAACTGAGAATCACCTAGAAGCACATCTTTGGCAAACTATTCATACAATAGAAAAAACTTCTTAAAAGCACCAATGATAAAAGCTTTTCTCCTCATTGATATGTGCTGTGAGACTCTGGATATAGCAACAGGCCTTTGGATAGCTTAGCTGCATACCAGTTCCCCCATTTTCTAGACGGAATTCAATCAATTTATGCTATTAAAATAAGTGGTGCAGATCTGAAATATGAATATCACGCTATTGAAAAGAGAGACAAATTGTCATAAGTAATCTTGTTTCCAGAATGCATTTAGTTTCATTTTTAAACCCCGGAGCAACTTTCAGGAAAATGGACATTCTGACAAATTATGTTGTACCTGCAGGAAAATTCATTGATTGATGACACCCTGTACGTGTTCCTGTCTTCCCAGGCCTCATGTTGAAAAGCTTTGCTTGTTTCACAAATGTACCATTTCAGACTGATTGGGTACCCAAAGAGAGTACACATCATTGTGCTTTCAGGTTTGACATTGATTGATTGATTGAAGAGGTTGGGAAGAAACAGTCAGAAGCAGCAGATACCACCAAAGTATCCACAGCTGCCAGGAACCAACCTGCTCAGAAGTCAGATGATTTGGGGGATGGGGGTCAGGAGGCAGAGGTTGTCTGTGAGAGGGGGGAAATTACTTGGCAAAGATCTTATAGCTGTGCTTTCCTAGATCAGAGAGTCTGGTATGTGACCATATCCAGGTACAAGAAACAGTGTTCTTTGTTCACATAGTGGCTACTGAGGGCCCTGGATTGTCTGTATTTCCACAGGTGGAAAAAAATATCTAAAGGGTTACCAGTTGTTCTGCAAAAAACTTACATATTTGTCTTTTTCATGGGTTAGAAAAATGTCTACACAGTTTTGCTGTTGTGTCATTTTTCTCTGTAATCACTCAAAACATACTATTTTGTAATGTGAGGCTTTGAATGCAGTTAACATACCCAAACAAAAATTTGCTTTTTTCCCTGCATCCTGTAGATGCTACTGAAATTTACGGGACTCTCTGGGGCACAGTAGGGTACATCACTCTATGGTCTACTCACATGATATGAAAAAAATGGCCAGATATTTGGATATGTAGAAAAGACCACTACATCCCGAGACACATTTTCATAACGTGAAGAAGAATGTTTCTCATTAACTTGTGTGCCCAGGTGCATGGGTGCATAGAAACTAATGCATTGAGAAAAGAATGAGGATAGGGTAGCAGAATAGCTGACATCTGTCAGGATGTAAGCACATCCTTCCATTATTCTCTGGTTGCATCTTAGTGAAGTATAGCAACTGTATTTTGTTTGCCAGCTGCTGGCCAGACATTTGAGTAGACTTACTGGATAACCAGTGTCTGGAATAAGTAGGTCAGAAGTGTTGCCTAGGTGTAACTTGGACAGAATTTTCCCAGTGCACACATACAGATTTGATCTGATGTAAGGAATAATTCCTGCCTGTAGTTCATGTGCCAAGGAGTCTCTCTACAGCTCTACCAGCAATAGCACTGCTGCAACTGCTGTTCTTCAATCATGCAAAAACATCTTATAAATGGCTTGCAATATCTAAACCTTTTGAGATAGTGCTGTCCCATTTTCACTTGCTGAATTGCCTCAGAAATCCAGCAAATTTGACAAACATGTTTTGTTGCACAAATACCCTTGTACAAGTTTGGTCCAGGGAAATATTTCTGTAACCCTTCACAACCAGTTGAATATTTGATCATAGACTTTTACAGGCAGAGCAGCTGTATCTAGTATAGTTTATCATTACACACAACACAGCTAATCTTTAAGTTTTTAGTGCATTAAAGAACTTAGCCAAAAAGCAAAAGGGTGTGACATATAATGAGGTCATAATCTAAATTCTTATGTACAATAGGTAGACTTCTGCTACTATGCACTTGGAAAGTTTGAATCCTTAGATGGGTAGCTTACATCCGAAGGAGAGATCAACAAAGACATAATTGAGAGAGTTGTACATGAACCTCCTTCCTCTGCATGGTCTCCTGATTTTGCTTGAGAACATTTCACTAGCTGCCTTCATGGTTGTTTCTTCCAGGCGCTGCACAACCTAATTAAATCCATATAAAACATATCTTCATTCTTCATCTGTTTTACAGACCAGACCCAAGCACCCGATAATAAGATAAATTATTTCCAGTATTTTCTTTAAAGCTTCTTTTTATTCCATAGTGCTCACAGCAAATGAGCTGCATTGTTAACAAGCTGGATCTCAGCACATCTACAACAGTATACCTCTGCCGATACCAAATTTAGAAAAGGAGGCACAGGTGTAAATGATCTGTTTATACTCCAGTAAGGAGTCAGTGAAACAGATTAAGCCTGGCTTTAAGGTACACTTTAAGTAAACCTAAATAAGGCTTGTTTTTACATATCATGCTACCAACATTGTCCCCTTAAGTTTATGTCTTTGACAGATAAAACATCAGGCCAGCACCATACAGGTGCCTGGCCTGATACTGGGGTGATGGGTTTGGTTTAGGATCTTCTGGCAGTTGCAGGATAGCTGCATTCAGAAGAAGCTTCTAGTTTAAGCATAGCATCAACACAAGCCTTGTAGCTATATCTAAGCCATCTGTTTGCAATGAATGGTAAACTTTAGGATGGAGTTAGGGTTCATATCAACAGAAGGTATTGGCTTTAGATTAAATGGGTTGTAGAATGACCTTTGGACAGGATAAGTACCCTTTAAAATGATTAAACTAATGATTGAAGGGTCTTGTGGTAGGACAATAAGTCAATGTAAGTAAGATAAAATAAGCTGTGATTTGGAAAGGACAGCAAAACCGAGTTTGAAATGTGGCAGTGTTGCTACATGTAAGTCTAAATCTAACCCAAGCAGGGACTGTTGGTAAGTGCTGACTGACATCAGATTTGTGTTCTGCTTGGTAGGGGCAAATAATCTAGAATCCAAAATTTGTCTTCATACTGCCAAGTTGACTTTTGGGATAGTAGTGGCTATTTAATTGCATCTGAAGCTAGGCTGGCAGACATTTCTTATTTTGAAAGAACTAGACTGTTGACGACAGTGCAGGCTTGGTCCTCAAGAGGTTCCCAGAGTGGGATAGAAGTGGTATGAGGCAGCCTGTACTGCTTATGTCTGAAAGTGTAATGCAGCTCACCCAAGTGCTCTGGCAGAACTGGAAACCTACAGTAGCTCTGCAGCACGACAGACCAAGGAAGTTCCTCAATTAGGCTTGGGATTTCATCTCACATTTTTGTTTTCTTGTGTTGATGCATGTCTCTCCAAGGTAGCTAAGGTGTTCTTTCAGTGTGTTTTACCAAACTTACCCTAGGAATTAGGTCACTCTATGTTAAAGAAAATTTCTTCCCCTCCACTCAGTAGGTGACTACTACAACATTAAAATTCTAATCTTCACTGCAAAGCAAAGATCAAATAAAGCAAAGGTACAGCTGTGCCTCTCCTTTGTTCAAAGCTACAGAGCCTGTATATGGAGAACACCATCTTTGCTTCTTCCTTTACCAAGACTTAAAAAAAATAAATTAAAAATCATTTGAGTTTCTGGTTTAGTTTTGTTTCTAGTTACTTGAGGCTGCCAATCTGCTGTTTCTGTAGAAGGTCTTGCATTAAGGTGAAAAGTGTATTAGACTATAAAATGCCCCCCTGTGGAATCTTTATGCCTCTTCAGAATAACAGTGCAATGTGTTTTCTAAATTACCTTGTGGAACTTCAAATCCAAATAGAAGCATGTCTTTCTCTGCTTTCCTGAGTACATAAATTTTCATCCTACAATGCTCTCCTTTACTTTCTGAAATAACTGAACAAGTGAAAATTATTTTTAATTCATCATTTCTGGTGGCTTGGTAGCCTAGTGAAATAAATTTAGATTTTTAAGTCAGCTGAAATGTCACACCAGTTAAAGAAATAAAAATTGCTCAACATGAATTGAAGTAGAGCTCCATAAGATCTCATCTCAACGCATTGGATTTTGTAGATTTCTTTTCTAGCCAGGGGTAAGATTTCTTCAGGCTGATGGCATTAACTCCCTGGGTATGCACATGAGGAGACTCAGGTGTGTCATTCGTTCTACTGAATATACAAACAGGCAGAGTTAACACCATATGTACAAAAGAGCAGCCACCTGTGATATGTTTCTTGCTGGCAACTGGTAGAAATGATAGAACTTGCTTTCCCTAGCCTCCCTAGGGAAAGGACTGTTAGAAACCTATTGTTGTTCCCTTGCCAACCACGAAATGAGAGTCTGCCCCCTCCCCCCCTCAGTTCCAAAAGAGGAACAAGAGGCTTACTTGCCTTGATCACTGAAAGAGCTCTTATAAACAGTGGTGAGGTAAGGTACTTAATGCACACTGCTAGATGATGAGTCAGCAATCAAAGCATTCCTTTGTGTTAAATGAGCAATCTGGTCTTCCCATTTCCAGACTTCTTTTCTCACCTGACTTCATTGCTATCTGATCAACAGGGGGCAAAAGCACTAGCTTATGAAATGTAATAGCAAATTTTAAAGGGAACTGTTAAAATCCTTGTTAGACTATGACTTACTCAGAGTCTTTTCAGGACAACAGGAATGCTTAAACAGGTAGCAGAGGTGAGGATGCTTGACTCTTGACATTTTTTAAGCTGTGAAATGCTCAGTTATTATTAAGAGTAGAATGGATTATCTAAACTTTCTTTTTTTGCAACTATAAAAATTCCCATCAGTTGAGGAGAGAGGCTTTGTTATTCTGTGTTAGTGGGTCACAGAACATAAGTAAAGTGAGATATATGGCTAGCACAAATTCAGTAGTTTAAAATTTCTCTTGAAATTGTCACCAGCTTTACTGAACTTTATGTTTACAGAGTAAATAAACTCTGTTCATATATAACTTCAAAATAAACACACATGCAACGTTAATGACAATGGAGTAAGTAGTGAATCCTTTGGTTGGCTTTTCTCTATTCCACCCTACCTATGTCATTCAAATGGCTGGAAAATAATAGCTTTGGATTCACCACAGTCATGGCAATAAAGCCCTTTTCTATCTCACTGTCTTTTCACAGGGCTTGCTGCATGGTGTAGGTGGATTGGAAGCTCCAGAAAGAAAGCTGTTTTTTCCAGTATGTGAAGCTCTATGCTACCTGATAATATCTTACTGCAAAGTGCAGGTTTGTCAGTTGAAATCTATTACAGGGAAGCTCTATGGCCTCTTTAAGAGACAGTATGTTTCTCCTGGAAACAGGAAGGGGGAAGGACACCAGCAGAAAGGAGATTCCCTTTTTGCCTTCCAAAAAATTTTGGTGAACTATAATTGATGTTTCCTTACAGAAACTTGTCGCTCTTTGAGGCTCCTCTATTATTCCAGAGGGAAAGTACATTTGCTTGTCAGATAATAATTTTAAATACAGAGTGATAAAGTTTTATAGCTTATTTAGCACTTCAGAATCTAGATATTGCCTTTTCTATTCCTGAGAATGGCTCTCATATGCGACAATAATTTTGCTCTAGCTATACTTTCTAGCAAGTCTGATTTGGATGATTAAAAAGGTGACATTTTACTATATTTTCTACTGTAGCATTTTGCCACTTCAGTGTTTCTAAAATAGCTCACATAATTTATTTTACAGCTAGGTGAACACTGACTAGGAATATAAAGTAATAACCTCATGGCTTCGTCCCAGAAAAAAAAAAAATATTAGTAAAAGTAAATGTTGGAATGTACTAAATGTAAAAGGGTTGCTGTAATAAGTTCAGCTACTACCTATTGTAGGGAACAAAGGTGCAGTGGGTTTGGGGGGGGTGTGTGTTTGTTTTTTTTAATTAATGTTGAATCTCTGCAGCCTTTTAAGGTTTGATAAACTTCTAGTTCACTGTTGAAAATGACAGCAGTGGAACATCAAATTAATATAAGCTGCTCCAATAAGTTTGGCATAATTCACTTGTAAGGCAGCAGAACTGTAGATGGGTTTCTACCTGAAGAATAAAATATGTTGTCAAGGTAAGAACTCCACTTAAAGTAACAGAATTGCCTAAAATTTGCGATGGTTACCCTCCTTGTGTTTCAGTGGATTAAAAGTTCTTACCTCAAGAATAAAAGGATAAGATGATCTTTTAATGTAAAAAGATTTAAAAAAATACATCTGACCTCTATTTTGTAGCAGTGATTACTTTATTTATACAAATTTAAGATAGATTTTACTGTATCTAATAAACTGTAAGGTTGATGGACTCACTCTTGGTTAGGTAAACAAAAATGGATGTCTAAATTGCCAAATCAAACACTCTTTCTCAAATTAGATGAGAGAATTGGTGTGAATGCTTTATATCCTTTAGCTACAGGAGAACTATAAGACTACTTCCATTACCAAATAGAGGTGGGCAGATCCAAATAATAAAGCAATAGCTTAAGTGAAAGCAGAACACCATGTCACACTACCAAATATCTGAACTAGCATAGAAACTGTTAATGGGGAGTTGCTCTTACAAAGCCTTTGTGTTGTGAATACCGTAAAATTACCAATTTAGAAAAAAATGAAATTAAAAAAGAAAAAAAGCTGTGTTCAGTGTTGACTTCAGACTGTATTAACTTAGAATAAATACTGTGCATATTTTGTGATGCTGATAATTGCTTCTTTCTTGAAATGTCATACTATTCAGAAGAAAAGAACAAAGTTGCATATTATGTGACAGTTTCTGTCAATGTCGCCCAAAAGTGTTCTATAAAAAAGAGGTCCTAAATATTCAGTCTCATTGACCTAAGTTTTTGGGCCTGAATTTGAGCTGCTTTACATCAAAATACACCATCAGGTTTAATGGACTACATCATCTTTGAATTGTTTTTTTTAACTAATTCTTCTTATGAAAGTACTGTTTTCTTACTGGTAGATTCTCCAGTTTTATCTGATAATGACATCTTTTCTTTCTTATAGTTTGAGTGATTAATCATCTTGAAAGTAGTGTTTGAAAGATTTTGTTTACCTTTTTCTAGTTCTTAAAACAGAAGAAATTACTGGTTTGGGTTTTTTTTTTTTCATTTTAGTAACAAAGTACAAATGAGACTTTATTCAGGCAGTTCAACTGTTGGAAATGACAATGTTCTTCTTATAAATGCATAGTTTACAATTTTCTTAGACATTTTATGAAAGAAGCTGTATGTCTTTGCAAGCTAATTCAGTTAATTGTTCACCTAGTTCTCAATTTTCTCTAATTTTGCTCAAGATTTAGTTTGTGAGGAAATAAAATTGTCAACATAACAATTCAGAAAATAAGGTGATCTGTGACCTTCTATTTAAACTTATCCATATGAAGTCCAGGGAATATGAAAGGAAAATCTTATTTGTTAAAGCAGGATTGATCTAAGAAAGACTTAGTATCATCAATTTTCTTTAATGCTGTTTTGCCATATTGGCTTTCTCTTGCTGACATGCCAATTCTGAAGTCACTCATATGGGTAGTGTCATTTAACTAAATAAGACTGATATTTTAAAAGTTACAGCACTATCTTAATAATTATAACTGTTTGCAAGACCAGAGCTTAAGTAACAGCACTTACTAGATGCTGATGATATGTAGAGACACTGTAACAGATTACAGAATTTTATTACAAACTAGTACAAATATTTGTTACAACAAAATGTGATTGGATGTGGAAAAGACTTGTGAGGGCTATTTCTGTCCTCTTTCATATGATGACTCAAAATGCTGGAAGTTAGTCAAATTCAACAGAGAATTTAGATGAGCTTAATTAGAAGAAAAGATACTTGAATTGACCTTGCAATTCCTTGGAGTCACTGATTTATCATTCTAGAGATAGTTTACTCTATCTTCCCAGAGAAATTGTGGCTCCTGGGGAAATGGTAAATTAAATAATCACTGTGATCTCTTGTGGTCTTTGTGATGAGCCTGCATATCTTCCCTGTGACTCCCTTCTTCAGTGCTGCACAGGCCTACAATTTAGCTATCAGTCTCTAAAAAGAATCAGTAATCTTGCTCCAGAGCTGCAGAACCTGCATGTGTTGTTGTTTCTAAGTTTTGATGCTCAAATAATTCTGTAGGTTGTTTCCTCATACTTTTTGATATCACAGATTTATGATGTATTTGCTACAGAACTAGAAGAAGCAGTTAGTGACAATGCAGGCACTTTGCTTTCTTAACTGCCTGACTTGTGTGTCTTGCTCCAGGTAAAGCTGGTGAATATGTTGAAGTTCTGGAAAGACTTTCTCTCCATGTAGAGTAACAGGGATCTTGAAGGAATTTGATTCCTTTTACAGTGCTGAGTGAAAATCAGCTGCTGGACTTGTGGTGACAGACATTGTCCGTTGGTTTCTTGACAGCTGTGCATTGGTGACACTTGGTATCTCCTGTTACTTCCCTTCAGCTTGCATTTTTAATTCTCTAAAGCACTGCAGTGCTACAGCATAAAAGTACCTTATCTGGGCAGACTGGCCAGAGAGATCTAGAGGCTCAAGCCTGGTGGTCTTATCAGACTTTTCGGCTGTATACTCTATGGCCATAGCTATAGTAGTCACTTTTCACATGATATTTCTAAAGGGGAATGTTCTTGGTTTTCTAATGTTCCCAATGTTAAAATTTTGTCAATTTAACATATTTGTTGCCATAGCAAGAAAAACAGAAATGAAAGCAAAGTTTCAGGAAGCATATAATGACCTTGTTCAAGGGTTTTTTGAATACCAGACTTCTTAATATGTGCAAGGTCAACATGCAAATTATGGGTAGAAATTTTAAATGGTTGGTCGTTGTTACACAGCCATCTAACGGAAGATTGTATTCTGTAGCCACAGAAAGGGATATAAAGAGAACAGTATTACCACTCAGCCTATTAAGTATATAACTGTAGTGCATTAAAAGCCATGTATTAAGTAGCCCAGTGATTTTGCCCTTCAATCCTTGTCATGTTGGTTTACCTGCTTGTTCATGTGTCAGTGCCTGCATGGTATTAACAAAGTACAGTTCAGCTATAATGCAACTCAGTTTAAGCCCATTCTAGTCGTGGGTCACTGCAATTTGCAGCTCTTAGTTTGCAACTTTACTGTCTTTTATTGTTGTAATTTTTGGCACCTAACTCCAATTTTACCAGATTATTGTGATTATCCTTAAACTCTGGTAATTGCTAGACCTTAGAGTACAGCTGGAAAAAGTCTTAAAGAGAAATAAAGTGGTCCATTTCCTACACTGTTAATACTGTTAAATTAGAGGCTTTTTTAGATGAACTCAATCCAATGGATGGAATTTGGAAAAATAACAAATGTAAATGCTTTGAAATACACATTATACTATTTGGCATAGGAGAGCTGGACAGCAGTTAATTCTGTGCTATATGACTTGTAAGAAACACTGGACATCCTGAAAAGGGATGTAACTTTCTTATTACATTATATTGTAGCTTTGATTTTGCTCAGAAAAGTTTTCCTTCTGAATTATATGGGAGGAAATGTATTCATAGCATGCCAAATACTGTTATGTAGTCAGTTTGTAGAGGAGATTGGGAGAGGCTGCAGGGATCACTGGCTGTGTAGGTAACATGCACATTTCCCTTGCACCTAGATAATTTGGTTTGATGCAGAACAGAGCTGAGTTACTTTATAGTAACAATTTAGCCTGCCTCTTCAGTGATTTATGTTATCATAGTTCTTCCAAAATCCAAAGAGACAGAATATAGAAGGGGAAATAAATGGAGAGCCACAAACAGAGTGGAAAATACTTTCATATATAAGGTAGCGTTAGTGAGAAGGAACTGGGAGATCCTTTCAAATTGAAAAGAATTAAAAGGACTGAAAGAAAAAGAGAGTATATAGAATAGCTGGGCAGGGGAAGATAGGAAAAATAAGCAAATTGTAAAGACAAGGACTAATTTTGCAATGAACTGAATTTCTTTCTCTGCCATTCAAATAGATGTAATTTCTCCTTCTGGAACTTTTTCCCCCATCTTTGTATTGCTGAATTCTGTTGTCTTGTTGCATTTCTTTAATAGCTGTATGCATGTTTAACTTGCATGGACAGTTGGCTGGATATATCTGGAGCCAACAGGTCACCCTGTGTCTCAGCCTAGTACAGTCATGTTGTCAAAGTTCCTCACAAAGGTGAGGTTTAAATGGTGGCTTTCTGGAGAAGCTTGCATTGTATAAGGTTTTATTATGCAGCAAGTTTTTTAAGGTCCTGCACTTTGGGGAGGTCATGACTAGCTACAACTTGTATGTCCGTATGGCTGGTGTGACAGCAGCCCATCTCATGAAGAACTAGCTGCGGCACAGAGCAGACTGAGCAGAAGTGGCAAAGGTACTTAGGCAGAGCTGGTGGCAAAGCTATCGGATGGTGCATGACTATGCATGAGGGCCAAATGTCACGGAGCAGAGTTTTCTGGCAGTAGGCAGGTTTCTGCCACAGACTAACAGCCAGTGATACTTTCAGCCAGGTGAAGTTTTTATTGCAATGAAGTGCGCACCCCACTGTGGCTCAGGCAGATTTATTATTCCCAAATGCAATGGAATCAACATTCAGTACTAGCTCTCCACAACTGAAGCTGGTGCCTGAGTTTTCTTCTTGTGCCACAACAGAATATGTGGCACTTTGAGAGCTTCTGGGAACACTGGTTAAGTTCTGTGGTATACTAAAAAAGCAGGTCAGAAAACTCTGGGGTTTTCAGTAACTATGAAACACCTTTCAATCTTGTTTAATTTTTATTTTTTTTTGTGAAACAAAGTTAAACTTTGAGGGTAGAACACCATTGTTTCAAAAGGAAAAAATTGATATATATTGGAAATTAGCACAGAGATTGCCAAACTCTTTAAAGATCTTTTCTTTAAAGACCAAATGGAGATGGTTGGTAATGAATAATTTTGAAGGCATTTCACATTTGCAGTGGATAGGGAATCAGGAAAGGCATTGTGTCACAGTTCTGTAGAAACAACTTCAGATTAATATAGCCTAACAATTATGACTGAGATTATATAAAGCCATATTTTCAGTATTTTAACTATACTGATGGTCTTATCACAGATGGTAAAGACAGAAACAGGTATCACAGGAGTGAAAGAGAGTATATAGTGATTGGTTTGTATCATTAAATAACTATACCAAGAAATTACTATAGTTAGCTACAAGAACAGACTTAAAAGGCCAAGTTTTACATCTATTTTTAAAATCCCTTGGGAGTTCAGCTTGTAATAACATGTGAGAAAGTAAAGATTTATGCTGATGTTTCACAGAAAGGTGAATGGTAAAGTCCTAATGTTCTGCTACATTAACATAAAAATATTTTTACTTTTGCAAAACTTTTACAGTTCTTATTTCTTGTGATATTTAACTAGTTATACTGTGTGAGTGGCTCTTCTTGTCTCTCAGGTGCTCACTTCTAAGGACTAGATCTTACACTCATTGCATATGAGTACTCAAGTAGGTTCTGCACTTACTCCCAGGAAAAGTCCAATTAAGTCAAAGTGTACCTTGGATCAAATCCAAGCCAATTAAAGCAATTGAAGTGTTTCCATTTATTTCAATGGAAGCTGGATCCAAGCCATCATGTCTGCAGCTCTCCAAAAGTACCATCACTTATCTCAAATACACCTACTTAAATTCAATTAAGAGCAGAATGAAATCTCCCAACATTTTACAAGACATTAAAATATTTCTTCATATAGCAGTAAGAAAGAAAACATGACACTCTACACCTTAGAAAATACGTGCATGTTATGTTATAAGATCTAATATAAAAAAAACCCATATACTATAACAAACATGATGGTGGAGGCAGATGGATCAAGAACTGATTGAAATTTATCAGAATTGCTATCATTCAGGTATTACTTTTTTGCCCTGTTCATTCATAGGCCTTTCATTTACATATATACTGAAATGTGGATACATTATCATAGAAGTTTCACAGGAATTTGCCTGAGTTGATCATAAGAAAGGCTAATGAATTCAACATAATAGCTATGATCTGACTTGAGTTATTCCTAAATTCTAGTTGTTGTACTTGCCTAGGAAATAGTTTAATATCTTTTCCTAAGGATTTTTTTCTACATTGAGCTATTGCATGTGAATGGAAAAGGAGTGTGGATGAAATTGTAGTTATCTGTAGGTGCACGGTTCTTCAGAGCTTTCACAGTAAGATCAATGACAATACCTTTAAGGTTCATTCTTAGTAATCCATGACCTACTAAATGAAATCTCTGCATGTTATTGAAAAGATGCATTAAAAAAAATTAATTGGCCATTGTCGAGTGCTAGACCACTTACTGGCTATTGGGTCAGTAAGTCAGAGATACAGAACTCAGTCATTCCTTTGAAGTAATTCTCTGAAAAAAACCAAGCAAACTAACTTTGATTCTCTTCTGTCCCTAAATAATTTAGGCTATAGCCTACACTATGTGACTACTTTCTCCCATTACAGCCAGAAAGGACTTAAACTGTTTTTCTTAACTTAAACTGGATGAATTTACTTCTGGAAATTAATCTCAGTGAAAAGTTACTCCATTATGGGTATTAAGTGACATCTGAAGGAACCCCCTCAATAAGGTACAATATATAATTAGGTGCAATAAAATTAATGGGGCCATGGAACTAAATTTTTCAGTCTTTTTACTAGAACGTGTAGTCGTGTATTTCAGGGCAGATGAATAACTTTTCTGACATGCACTTGAATTTAACAGCTTCAATTAATCTATTTATTTCAGGGATGAGTAGGATCAGTTTGACAAAGTGCAGGTATGGTGCTGTCAAGGGTGTTGCAAAATCATTCTAATTATAAGAACTCACACTGTAAAGCTCCACAAATTGTTCAGCAAAACATTTACCAGTGAAGTGCTATAGTTCACAAGGAATGGAAGGAAAGAGATTTTGCCAGCTATTTCAACCTAGCACTGTGCAGTTCTTGGTTAGGAGTGCATACCTCCAAATACAGTATTGGTGATAGCTGGTGCGTATATCATTGATATTAATACTAGTCTTACTGAGTATCATTTACTTTCAGCAAGTAATTTATGCTATGAGGCACAGCCTCTCTTTCTGTTTTCAAAGTACCCAGGAGTTATATATAAAGTTTATAATGTTTATAATGTCTATCATTATTTAGAACTATTTACTGTAAAACCTATATGGATGGATCTTATTTTGTGAACCACTCATTAAAAGTTTCCTCTAGGTAATTGTCATCCCAAATTCAAGTTGTTGATTCAACTCAGTCAGATGTGTAGCTTACAAAGAAATAGTGATGTAATAATTAAAACGAGGTTATTTTAAAGGAGGATCTAGACTTCTTCGGTAGCCCAGTCTAATTTGAATAGTATGTCATATAACATAATTGAGGCTGTACACCTAGGAAACAGAAATGGAAGTCACTTTTCCAGAAAGACTTTAGCAAAAGAAAATTGATTTAATAGCTTGTACTATTACCTTGTTTTGAAAGTTATAGTAAAAAAACTCAAAAAGCTACATATAAATAGGAGAATGGTATACAAAAGACGTGAGGCCCATTTCTGGACTGTGTCCAGTTTTGATACACCTGCTGTCCACAAAGTCTAGAACTTCTTTTTAACATGACATTCAGATTTTATTAATTTTCTCCTGAATTATTTATTTTCTTGAAATATAGCACTTAATTTAGTTATATTTAGTCAATGCCACTAGCAAAATGCACATTACCAATATGAGGAAAACATTCTTGTAACATATAACATCTCTACTCTCAAAACTTCTGAAAAAAATTTTGGTGACCATAGTAAAGGTGGCATTTTCTCTTTGTAAAGATTAACAATAAAATAACGCATAAAATGTTAGCCTTATGGAATACATCAGCCAGAATGCTTACAGCATGACAGGCTACGAACAGGTGAAACAGACTTCAACTACAGCTTGTCTGTCTGGCCATCTGTAATATACTCTTATTCCTACTGAAGGTAATAATGGGATAGTATGAAAAGAGAAACATTGAAGTAGTTTATAAGAAGAGCATCCACATTCTGCAATAGCCTTACAAAACTTCCAAGCTACAAATCATAAATATTTTATTTAATTGTGCTGGGTGTCCATTACTAGAGAGGACAATGTACTGGTACAAACTAAAAAAAACCCCAAGATGATCTCAGATTCTAATAGGTGAACTATGCAAATGGTTAACCCACTGAACAGTATGAATACATGCAGATCAAAAACTTTAAAGGCATTGAAGTATTTCCTGAATAATAATGAAAGCCAACTTAATTGACATCAAATGTTCCTTTGTTAATAGCAAATGGAGAAAATGGGTATGATAGATTTAATTCAACAAGTCCGAACAAAATCCAGTGTTCAAATTCTAGGTCAAGACCACAGCTTCCATCCATTTTCTGTACCTTGTAACACACTCCATAGTGTGCTTATTCCAAATACCGGATTTGAATTTAAATTTTGAGGAACTTAAGAACTGAAGTTCAAAGGTTGTTCCTATGGTTTTCCTTCTCTGTTTATATCCTTCTTCTAAACAGAAGCCCAATTTAAACATTCCCTATTGCAAACAGAGCACTAGAATGTCAAAGCAATTCTTAACCTAGCCAAAAGGACCTGCTCCCCCTCTGTGTGTCTTCATTTATACTCCTTCTGTTTCTGCCCAGCAGTAGCTATAATAATAGCATGAGTTCTTTTAAGTATTCCTGGCCATTTCTGCACAAGTGCAGAACTGACAATGCTCAGAAACAGTGTATGGCACTTCTAAAAGAGGAATCCCTTACTGTATTTTGTATTCTTATCTGAGGAAAGGACAGGAAAAAAAACAAACTTCCCTTCAAAAATTTTGTCCTGCAAAGCAAAAAAAAAAAAGCCTCTGCTAAATGAATGGCAGAGAGATTGCTTCAAGAGTGTTTGTTTTCCTGCATTAACATAGCCTTGCCACTTCATATTAATGCACAGGCAAGATGCAGAAGTGGTAATTAGAAGACATATGAGAATATGTCTGTGTATACATTGTGCATACATTGAAAAATCACGCTTACTGGAGAGTGGGCCTGGAACACTAACCACAGTCTCCTTCCCAAAAGGTGTAGTTACATTCTTGATAGTAGGGGTTTTTTGGGTTTTTTTTTTGGGGGGGGGTTAGGAATCTTGCTTTTTATCCTGGAAAGTGCAACAATTGTATTTATAATACCAAATTCCTCAGTACTTTCATTTTTCATCTTAATTCTTCATTTCAAGGACCATTATTTGGGCTGTACATTCTTTGTATGATACACTGTATTTGCTCTCCTAATAGGAAATTTAGATTTTTTTTTCCCAACTCAGTTAACACGATAAGGGAAAAGACAGGAATGTGTAGATGGTTGTCCTATTGTAGTCTGATTTTATGAAACAGTGTCCTGGTTTCAGCAGGGATAGAGTTTATTGTCTTCCTAGTAGCTGGTATGGTGCTATGTTTTTGAGTTAGGAACGAGAATAATGATAACGCACTGATGTTTTCAGTTGCTGCTGAGTAATGTTTACTCTAAAGTAAAGGATTTTTCAGCTTCTCATGCCCAGCCAGCAAGAAGGCTGGAGGGGCAAAGAATTTGGGAAGGAACACAGCCAGGACAGCTGACCCAAACTGGCCAAAGGCATATTCCATACCACAGGATGTCACATTTAGTATATAAATGGGGGAGAGTGGGGGTGGGAGGATCATTGCTTGGGGACTAACTGGGAATCGATTGGCAGGTGGTGAGCAATTGCATTGTGCATCACTTGTATATTCCAATCCTTTTATTATTACTGTTGTCATTTTATTAGT
>JANZLQ010000079.1:34840095-34860085 GCA_026212715.1 Elanus axillaris
GGGAAGAGTGTGATGAGTCCTGCCCCTGAGGAGGATGAAGCGGCAGAGACAACCTGTGATGAGCTGACCTCAACCCCATTCCCCGTTGCCCTGTGCTGCTGGGGGGGCAAGGTAGAGAATCTGGGAGTGAAGTTGTGCCCGGGAAGAAGGGAGGGGTGTAGGGGAGGTGTTTTGAGATTTGGTTTTATTTCTCATTATCCTACTCAAGTTGATTTGTAATAAATTGAGTGAATTTCCCCCAAGCTGAGTCTGTTTTGCCCGTGACGGTAATCAGTGAGTGGTCTCTCCTGTCCTTATCTCAACCTACAAGTCCTTTGTTATATTTTCTCTCCCCTGTTCAGCGAAGGAGGGGGGAGTGATAGAACAGCTTTGTTGGGCATTTAACATCCAGCCAGGGTCAACCCATCACAACAGGGTCAATGCTGAATTGTTCATAAGTGGTGCAAAGATAAGCAACAGGCATGATGGATGCGAGTACCAAATCTACGGATTATGTTAATATCAGCCAAAAAATGGGACAAACATTACCTCAAAACAGAGGGAAGAACTAAGCTGATTTAGACTGAGCAACAATGTGGCAATGATTTAAGATCAGGCTCATTCGTAAAAATAGTACTTACATTATTCTAGAACTGGCTTAATCTTTTTGAGACTACATTGTTTCTAAGCTATGTGTTGTAGAGAAGGGTGTTTTCAAATGGTTGTCTGCCTTTTGTGCCTCTGGCCTCTATGCTCATATCTCCCACACAACAGGAACAAACCCAAACATATCAGAAGGCTTATCATGTAAACTTACAGGAAGCTTTTGAATTCTGAGGCAATGCAAATATAATGAATTAAAATGTAAATGTAAATAAATGTAAGTTTTGCCTTTCTAGTGGCAACCCCCTACAATTAATATGGAATAAGTAGTAATTAAACAAAAGAATTGGCTATATTTACTTGATTTCTGGTTTCTGTGCCTTTTAGGATGCTCTTCATTCATATTTTTAAGATTTAATTTGCAACCAGCAGGTTAACAGGCGCTTTTTGCAAATGTTAGAAAATTCTAAATCCTGTAACTTTGTTCTTGGTTTGAGGATGCTTCAAGTATTCTTCTGCCTCTCCCTTTCATACCTAAATATGCACACATCCATATATATAAAGATTTTTTTTTGAGACAACAATCTCTGACACTTCAGAGACTCTAAAAAGGGCTATAATAAAGTACAGAACTGAGGGCAAAGAGATACAGTGAATGAAAGGTGAAGAGTATGTGATGTAATATTTTGAAGGTCCTTATAGCAGAAACTGATCTGAATGTCAGAATTCAAAGTTGGGTCTAATTTTGATAATATTGTGGGCAGAACGAACAAGGCACTGTTCCCACCAAGGACTGTAAAGTTTGTGTCCCGTTGTTTAAATTTCTCATATTGGTGCCTTAGCACAATCTGCCTAAAACTGAATGGAGCTATATGTACTATTCTCAGTGGAAAAAATCTTGAAATTTATGGCAAAGGGAGAAGAAGTTGGAGATGTACCTTCAAAGATAGATTGGTTTCCCTTGGTTTGGTTATCATACCCACAGCAAAAATTCTTGGATATCTTGAAGCAGCTAGTACCATATCCTGCTAGGGAAAGAGGCAGAAGGGAACAGACCACTTCTATAGTAGGCACATCACTCTAACCTGCTACAAGTGGTATTTTCTTGTACTAGCTTTTAGGAATGGGAGTGTATAAATAGGTTAACTTCAAAGGAAGTAACACACACAAGCTCGGAGATCACTGCTGTGCTTCTGGGCTCCTCAGAATCTTCAGTGATGTAAAAGCTCTCCCTTAGGCTGCTGCATCAAAACATAACGTCCTTAGAAGGGCTATCCAGTCCCAGGGAAAGGATGCAGCTGCGGGCTGCTGGTGACAGCACTTGCATTATGCAGATTAAGACAGCTTGGTGATGGATTTACCGGATGTACTTGGCTTTTTTTCTGTTGGCGGTATGTCTGTGAGCAGACAAAAACAAACAAACAAACAGCTTGATTTGGTATTCACATTTATTATCACAAATGCTTGAGGGCCACCAAATCTTCTCCTCACCTTCAGCTGTCAGCTAAGTTTCTATAAGCTCACTGTGAGATGGGTCTTTCTTCATCTCTCAGACTACCAAGCTTATAACAATTATGACTACACATAAAACCATGGAACCTGAAAACTACAAATCCAAAACATCTTTTCATGGGTGATCAATTATAATATTTCACTTCCATATTCAAATGTTTTTATTACTGTTGGTTTTGGCTACTTTTTAGATATTATGGTAGCTAACGTATAACTGTAAAAGTCTCAGGAAGCGCTGATTTTCCTGTTAAACTGCCTGTTTGAGCATTTCTCTAAAAACTTAATTTAAGAGATATGGGGGAAATAAAAATGGTTTTAGATTGCATACTTCACAAGAACACATCAGAGGATATTTTCTTCTGTATTTCATGTAAAACCATATTTTTTGCTTTGCCAGTTTAACCATGCTAGTAGCATATGCAGCTTGTGGAACAATATGATTCTTTGGAAGAACATATCTATATATTTTAAAGTCAGTACACAGCTACCAAACCATCACCTAAATAGATTAAAACTGCAGCCTTCTGGAAAATATTAACTATCACTACCTCTGTATGAAGAATGCATAGATATATGTCTGCTGAAGATTAAATCTGATAGCATTATCCAGGACAGTGTGTTTTTTAGTCTACCTTTTCCAAAAGCAGTTTCATGGCTCAGGGTTTTACTTTTCATTTTTCTAAAAATGATTATATTGCTGCTCATAAAGAAAAGAAGATGATGGTATGCTGGGGAAAAAGAAGAATGTTGCTTTTTTTATTGAAAGTATGTGGAATAATTCACATAGAGGTGTGCTGTAACTGTAAAGCTGAAATATGTTTTCTATCTTTTCTCCCATCCATTCATGTTCGCTTTCATGTAGAAGGTGAAAAAAGAAATCTTTTAAAAGCAAGTATTTGTTGAAATATGTAGTTCAAGGTTACATGCAGATATATGACGCAAAGCAACACTTAAGCTGGAAGAAGCTTGAGACAATCTCCATGAGCAAGCTGGTCAGGAGAAGTGGTACATATTTATAGTAAGAAAAAGCAATGATAAAATCACAATAATAATATTGATTTTTTTTTTCTGAGGTTTTTGGGGCATTTGCCCAATAAATTATTTATGAAAGTCATTAAGTAAAATAAGTATGCTGGCATCACATAAGGAAAAGAATAAACTGCATACCTAACTGGTTTTTGTAAAGCTGGTTATTCAAATAAATTCAAATAACCCATTTAATTAATTAATTATGCTTTATTTTTAAATTCATGTCTTCTGTCTTCAGAAAACTCATATCCATTGATAAACCAAGTTTCTGTTATTAAAAAGAGCCAGCTATTTTCCTTATTAGTAATTTTTTTCTCCTCTAAACCTTAGGAAAAGTTTAAGACAATATATAAAAAGTTAAATATATAGCCTTAAAAAAAGGCATTTCAAGCAGTTCTTACACATTGGGCTTTTTTGGAAGTATTTGCTGCCAGCATATAATCATAACTAAAGTGGAGGCAATAGGCAGCTTTACCTTTGTCACTTATTAAGAAAAGGTAACACTGCTTCTTAAAAACTGGAGTCTTAAGGTTTTTTTCCATCACTGAAGTGGAAAAGCCAAAATTTTTAGGAAGTTCTTTCATCTATTGGAGGGACTTTTACTTAGGATAAGATTCACACTGCTAAATTTCAGGTTAGATTGTATACTATCTTCAGCATGGATCACTATCTAACTTCTGCCTTCAGTCAACACAAAGGGCAGTTCATCTTATTCTAAGACAAGTGGTTTCGATTCTATGAATTTTTCATTTAGCTTCAGTGATTACCCTAGCTTGGTGCAAATCTATAATTTCCCTTACAGGAGCTAATAGCTTCTCAAGGCAACCTGAGTTCACAGACTGATTAAATGATGTGTTCCTCCTGGTACATTCTTTGGTAGTTGCTAATAAGCAGAGCTCCAACTTAAACTTAACTACAGATGTTTTTAATAGTAAATAAGTTAGCTAATAGCTATTTACTATTGCTACTACTTATTTACTAGCTAATAAGGACTAGATGACAGCAGTCCATGAGAGAGACATGCTGCCTGTTTGTATTTCAGCACAACTTTGCGTTATAATATCTTGCTTAAACTTCTGTTAGATTATGTGGTTAAAGGCTTACCTCCAGCCAGACAGAGCAGCCCAGCATGCCACTGGCAGGTGGGGTGACCCAAGAGCCTCATGAGAGACCTGAGCCCCTGTCCCAGGAAAGTGTCAGCCCCACTGCCCAGGGGTGACACCAGCAAGTCACCCCATCACCTCTCAGTCTGAGAGGTTTGCTACTTACCGCAGTACAGGATTGTACTATGGGATGCAGGGAACAGCATTTTGGGATTATGGGAAATTTATTAGGGAATGCTTAGGGGAGGACCATAGGCAGGAAATGGAAGTATCAAGGTGTTTTGGGGAGGAACAAGGGTGGAAAAATAAAGAGATAAGGGCCTAAGTGTTGGTTGCATGTAAAGAGGTCCTCAGCATGTGTGTCTGTGTGTGCATTTCCATGTGTGTGCAAGGGTGTTCTGTACCAGCAGTGGGAATGGGGCTGCAGCACTGAAGAGTCACGTGCCCAGGTGCCAGTAGCTGGGGAGACCAGGGATCCAGGGGCAGCCGCTGGCCTGACTGAGAGTCTCGGGCCAGGTACTGGAGGGATCCATGCTGTGTATCTATCTGTATATGCATTTTCCACAAACTGACCTTCATCCTGACCCTGACCAGCTGGTGAGGGGAACAGGATAAGGCTGTTGGTGCTGGTTTTGTTTCTTTGAGCACTGACTGTGTCAGTATGTGTTGATCTTTTGGCTGGCTGTGTATATACATGAGTTGTACATAAATGTACATATCTATGTGTTGTACAAGTATGATTGGGGTTGTGTGCCTACTGCAAATAAGAGGTCAGCCTCACACCTGGTCAGACCTGGGGGCATGGAGCTGCAGCAACCTCACCTGTATCAGACTACCTAATTCAGCAACCCCTAACACCTTCTACCACCCAGCAGCTGACAGAGCACAGATACTTACGCACCTAGTATAACAGCATATACCCAGATAGAGTTATTTGGGTCATGTTAGCCTTTAGGTGGCAACAATCAGATAAACAACTCTAGAAATACCTTTGATCCAGCTCATTTTATTTATCTGTAGAGATAGGATGTATTTTTTTCCATTCACTCCTCTTTTCCCCCTTTCTCCACTAACTCTTCAGTTTACTTATTCCATTAACAGTGAACAGAAAATACAACAAATGATAAGCAAGGTAGTTAACTTCATCACTGATATATATGCTTTAAAAAGAAGATATTTCAAGGCAGAATGACAGAATTCACTCCAGAAATTAAAAAATACACCAAAGAAACCAAACCACCTGAAAGGAGGGAGTTGTCTTTCTTTGGAGTTGTTTTGTTCCAGACATTAAGGTAACAAGTAGCTTTGGCTCCTCAGGCAAGGCCTCATCTCCTCTTCTCATGACTCTTCATTATAATATTATACAGTTCAGCATATGATGGATCTCTCTGCAGAAAAAAAACATATAAGAGGAAACTTTTTCCTTTGTTTTTTAAAAAAATCTACAACATCACTGTGCTTAGGAAATATGGTTAAAAAGATACAATAATAAACACTTATTCTATACTTACTTGGAAAATTGCAAGGTAATGATGCTTTTCCATCAGAGCCATTCATATGAGCAATGAACTTAATTGTAAATCTGAAAAAGGTGATTTAGGCATGGAAACAGGAAACTGTAGTCTTCTACTTGGAAGAAAGACAGTCTAGGATTTGCATAGCTCGTAACAAAACAAGATACTGTCTAAAGAATCTTTCTCCCTTCCTAGAAAGCAGGGTTGGATATGCATTATAAAGTCAAATGAGAATCTTTTATTGAAAAGATATGATTTGCATGTTTTAATATTGATGAGTCTATATTTGGTTTTGTTGCATAAAAACACTCTATGTCAGAATATACCATCTGAACAACTAAATTGTGGGGAAAACTAACAACGTTCGTACACATCAGTGTCCTGGATAGGTAAACTGTCTTCAGTAAGTCAGCACCTATACAGACACAGAGGTTTGTGAAGCAGAAATACTTGTAAATCATACAAAAATAAGTAAAACCATATGAAGAAGGCATAAGGGTAAACTGTCTGAAAATGCCTAGTAGAAAGTATTCCTGGCATCAGGGAACTCCTCCTGGTGAGAACACAATGGTTCTGGGTTCTGAACTGCCATGCATCCACATTCCAGAACTGGAAAAGGAATAAAACAGTGAAGGGAAGACTATTCTAATGAACAGGCATTCCCTTTGGTTTTTTTTCCACCTTGCTCACAACAAGAGCTCTTGCGCAAAATAGTATGGTCATTAACACCCCCAACAGTAATCCTCTACTACGAGATTCTCAAAGCACTCTGTAACTTCTGGGTCATAAGCTTCTTCAGTTTTGTTTAGTATTTCATATATTTTTAAGATGAATGAGTCTGTGAAGCCAGTAAATTTGAATGAACTAATTATAGAGCTTTCCTCAGAAACTCCTGTCTACTGACATTATAAAAGCTATATCCATATCTCAAAGGATAGTTCAATAATTACTAAGGCAGCTGTTGCATCCTTTAGGCCTCTATTTGACATTTAGATCATGTGTGCCAGAAGCAGCTCACCTTAAGGGAAAATTTGGTTGCGAACTCATGTGTTCTGTGTGGGCTTTCTTTACCTATTGCAGGTCAACTTTTTTAACTCTGAAGGACATAATCTAGTGCTTATACAAAAAAGGTCTAAACATAAAATGGCTTTCTTGTATATCACTAGGAATCTTAGATTGTACTGAAAAGTCATACAAACATTTGATCATCAAGTTATTTCCTGTAAATACCTTTATCTGGATTTGATGGTTTCATGATCATTGTCATGAATCCAGGATTGACATGTAACACAGTTTTCACTAAAATATATTGGCTTATTGTCATTTGATTTCCAGTGTTTGGGCCCCTGGCAGTGAAGTTTCATCATTGTCATTGACCACAAGTGCATGTTTAATACCTATAGCATTATCCATTTGTAGGAAGGAAATAGCCATTTCGTGTTGCCAGCATTTTTTTTTCTAATTGGGTTGGCTGTGTATAGTGTTCGCTGGATCTAAATCTATCTTTCACTGAGCAATCCAAGTACTAAAGGTTTTCTTCCTAAGTTTTGAGACAAGTGAGCAAAATTATTAAAGGTAGACCTTAATGTCTACGGGGATGTAAAGAAATACTTCAATGTTAAGAAATTCTTAATTAAAAAGATTTTTTTTAAAGAAACACTAAAATGGGAATAATAATCAACTAGGAAAAAACTGGAAACTATTGTGTGTTTGGGAAGATGTAGAAAGCTTGAGGCAATGAAGAACCACCTTAGGGGCTCACCTTAAGTTATCCATTTATTAAAATAAGGTTTAATTAATGCCACTGGACACATGATTGTACTGAATTGCCAGTAGTGACTACAAATTCAAAATGTTTCTGTGAAGGTAGTACCCAAGCCACCATTAGAACTGACACTCCCTGGTATTACTGTCAGCAATCCTGGCATGGAAAATAAGTCAGGGAGCATTGAGCAAGGGGCTGCCCCACAAGATCATGCCCACCTCTGTGGATCTGAGCAGAGGACAGAGCTGGAGCCTGCAGCATCCATGGCATAGCAAGGCAATAGAGGAGCAGGAATTGGGGCTGAGATGTGGATCTGAGGGGTCCACCAAGAGATGGGGCTGAAGATCAGCAGCCCATGGCATAGATTCAACGTCCATCCAGAGAAGATCTGGGTGTCCCAGGCTGAGCTTGCAAATGGGACCCCGGGGGTGGGGTGGGCTGAGTGCCCCAAGTGGGGCTGGACAGGGCCATTAAGGTCTGACACTAGGTGTGGAATATGAAATGGGTTTTTAACTGCTAGAAGGATCCCTTCAAGAGTGGATTTTTACATCAGTGGGGCAACACTTACTACTGCACACTTGCTATACCTATTCCATGAACAAATACCTAGATGGCTTTACTGCTTCAGGTCTTTTATTTTTTATGTACATTTAATTACCTGACTGGGCACAAAATTTCCAATGGGAGGTGCAGAAAGCAGCTGAGTTTTGTTCTGTGGAAAACTGAACTCCTGAAAGTGTAGGACAGTGCACTGAGGAGTTTCTAGATGAGCTACAGACAACACGGTGCAGATCAGGCTAGGAAAGGGAAAATGTGGATAGAGGAGGTTAGCACATGCTGCATCCTCTTACTCCTCTTTGGTCTGGTCTCCTTTCCTTTCAGAAAGAATATGGTTCTTATCCCAATCCTCACAGTACAGTAAGGCTATTACATAGCCCTGAATGGAGTTTGGTTTGGAGAAAGAAAAACTTCAGCAACTTATGCAGCTAAAATGCATTCTCTTGCATATGTGGAGTGAGGGTCTCCTCTTTGTTTCCCCAAACATGCACATGAGTCAGTGAGCGTAAAAGCAAAGCAAGAGAACAAGAACAGATTTAGTGCTTGAAGTACTGTATTGGGTCTGGCTGAGATGTAGTTTATTCTCCCCACAGCAGCCCTTGTAGTGCTGTGCTCTGTATTGGTAGCTAGAAAGGTGTTGATAACACACCAGTGTTCTGGCTACTGCTGAGCAGTGCTGGCACAGCATCAAGGCGCATCAAGGCTGTCTCTCCAACATTACACACCCACACACACCCTTCAACAGCGGGCTGGGGCTGGGCAAGATTTTTGGGAGGGGGCATAGCCAGGATAGCTGACCCAAACTGACCAAACAGATATTCCATACCATATGACATCAGCTTAGCTATAAACACTAAGTAAATGGAGATGGAAGGGAAGGCATTTGTTATTTATGTTTGTCTTCTGGAGCAACCACTATGAGTACTGAAGCCCTGCTTCCCAGGATGTGGCCAGACATCACCTGCTGCTGGGAAGTACAGAATAAAATCTATTGTTTTCCTTTGCTTTCGCGTGCAACCTTTGCTTTTGCCTCATTACACTGTCCTTTTCTTGACCCACAAGCCTTTTGTTATATTTTCTCTCCCTTGTCCAGTTGAGGAGGGGGAGTGATAGAGTGGCTTTGGAGGCCACCTGGTGTCCAGCCAGAACAAACCCACCACAAGTACTAAAAGAGATAGTCCGTGATGGTGAGATTCTTTTTGGCAATATGCCACTTATTATTCTTCTACAATTGATTTTTTTCTTCCTTTCTATACATCACAAATAGTTTGCAGTTCTAAATCCAAAATACATGATTCTGTAGTAAATTATCCAGTGGAAATTATCTGAAAAGGAATTTGTTCAGAAGAACAGGGCAGTAGAAGATCTTATTAAATCAATGTGATTGTGTTTTGAAAGGTCAAGAGTTTGCCAACCTGGAGTAAGGCATCAATTTTATACAATCATGGAATTATAGAATAATTTAGGTTGGAAAATACCTTTAAGATCATTGAGTCCAACCATAAACCTAATACTGACAAGTCCACCACTAAATCATTTCCCTAAGTGCCATATCTACATGTGTTTTAAATACCTCTGGGAATGGCGACTCAACCACTTCCCTGGGCAGCATGTTCCAATGCTTGACAACCCATCTGGTGAAGAAATTTTTCCTAATATCCACTCTAAAATCAATCACTTCAAATCAATTCCTCTTTTTGTAATAATCCCTTTGAAAGTGTTTCAAATGTGATAATGAATCAGAATACTATGTAAAAGACAAGGCAGCGTGGTAAAGCAGGAAGCACACTTTGCAACTACTTTCATGAGAGTCCAGCAGATGCTATATGGCTTTATCAAGGGCAATTTTCTAATACTGAATGCAGAAATACAGCACATGGTGGTAGATGAAATGGTATTGGAGAGACATGGAAAAGTCACAGGTCAGAATCTTTTTTTTTTTTCCTTTTATAACAACCAGAAATATATTAAAGATTAAGTTCTGCTGAAAACCCTGAATGCTGTGGTATCCTAGATCCTGCCCTTGTTCCTTTATTCAGACTGGAGCTTGTGAAGCACAGTAGAAAATAGCATTGAGATAGATCTGTTATCCCAATAAAGCCTGGCTTTAATTGTCTCCATTTATGCTGGTGCAGGCACGTTTCTGTCAGGGTAACGAAGGGCTCTGACAGGGAAACATGCAAAGGCAGAGAATAATCTTACTCCCAGAACACAAAGATAGAGCAGTTATGAGAACAATGGGTCAGATGCTTCACCAGATCAGAAAAATCTCATGCCACTGTGTTAAAGCAAAGCCAGGAAAGCCACCACTGTGCTGTGGGCTAACAATAAGCCAGGTATCAAAATATAAATAGCACATAAATTGCATGAAATCTGCCTGGTTTTTGTACAGTATGTTCTTGCTGTACCCAAGGGATACTGTTCAGTGTGTGCTTTTTGCAGGTGGGGATGCGTTGGCATTGCACTCAAGACAGAGAGGGAGCCCTTCTTTCACTTCCTTCTTGTTCCCCATCCCTCCAACATTTTTTAAATTTTGAAAGCAGTGAAGTTGAGGAGAAAGGAGACCTTCTGGTTACCATGCAATAGTACCAAAACCACTGATGTTTGTCTGTGGACTTTTCTGGAGGAGAAAAGAAAGTTTGGGAAAGTCATGTCTTTGCAAAGTAGAGTTTATCTCAGTTGGAGAAGGTGCTCTAAATCTGGGAATCTAAAATGTGCCTGGCTTATTATCTGTCTTGCTGATCAACACTTCTTGTTATTAATGATAAGTAATCAATCTGGCTCAGGCTGCATGCTCTTAAAAATTACAGTTCTTCATCTTTCTCCTCCCAACCAAATGTAACAAAGAGCTAATAATCATCAACAGCATATATTAAATTTCAGATTTATAGCCACCGAGCAAGGCCAAATTGCTATTTATGAAGTGGCCTGTAGATCTCAGCACATTGTTTAGCTCTGTTTAATCGGTTGGTTTTAGCTGTGGCATGCCCTGGGACTTTGCTATTACAGCATAGTGTGATCATTGCCTCTATGAGGATTTCTTGAACAAACATCTCAACAGCTTAATTTTCTCCCTGCTGGAATCCACAGATATCACTCAGCTGTTGTAGGTGCCCACTTACATCGGGCCACCACCTATCTCTGCTGTTAGTGACAGCTATTTCCCATCAGAGATGGACACAGCCTTGTTTTCACAAATCATTGGTAATTCCTGGAACTTCGTATTCCGAGAATGTTGTTTTACCTTTGTCTATACACACCAGCAGGTCCCTAGCTACCCTGATGTTAATTTCTAATGCAGGCTTTAAAAAGTCAGTGGTGACAAGCTATGTTTCACAAGTGCTTTTCTATTTTTCAACATAACTAAATACACATCAGAGCCTGAATCCATCACTTTGGTAGGACATATTTTATTATTTTCCCACTGTTTTCCTTAAGATATTTTTCATCAGAATAATGGGAAGTAGTATTTCACCTGTATTTTGCTGAAATGTAAGTGTCTCTGAGGTATTTTCATAACAGATAGTTCATCTAAAAAATGAAAAACTTGATATGCCTAATCTCCTATTTACTTGCATTTTAGCAAGATTGTCTCAGCAAAGTTAACAGATACTTAATTTTTTTCTGGCAGCAGGAACCTCTGCCTCTTCCAAAGTCTACTTTTTTTACAGTGTTGGCAATATCATCTATTGTTCTCGGCTTGGGTTATTTTTGGCCATATGCATTTCTCAGTATCTCTATTCATTTGAAGCTAGAAAAAAATTTAGTTATTTGATATTTTTTTTTCAGAACACAGATGATTTTCATGTACAATAAAAAAGATATTTCTTTCATGTTAAGCTGAGGAATTGCCATTCTGATATCCTCAAACAAATTTCATCTTGATTGAGAGCTCCTTAACGGATACTAGTGTGTGGGCATACGCTGTTTGTCACGTCCTGAGTCCCAGTTGCTTTTTAAAAGGCTCGTCTTTAGCAGTGTCTCTGATATCCCTTGATGATGCACAGGCTTTTTGCTTATATGCTTATCTTATATGAAAATTCAGGATCTTGCTCTGCTTATATTAAGGGTTTACAAAATGCAATAAAAATTTGTTTGAATTCAAATATTAATTGAGCTTGTAATTCTGATGTTTGTAACCACTTTATTATTGGGTATGACAATGTCAATTTTGTGTTGCTTAGCAATGAAAACAAATGTTAATTTTAGCTAATTTTGGCTTCTTGTTTGAAAAAGAAAAAAGAAAGCAAAGAAACAAAACTCTCCACCTCTGTGGTTACAGGCCACCCTCCTCCATTTTTCTTTGTTCAAGAGTACAGGTGCCAGGCTTCTAGAACCATAACGTACAAGAGTCCAATTTTGACCATGTTTAAGATAATTATGCCAGCACCTTTCTTGCATGTATCATACTTTTATGTCTTAACAGCCTGGGTGCCTTTTTTAGTGAAACCTTCAACCTGGTTTAACATCTTATTTAAAATGAAATTGCATGTCCATGGGATATCCTTTCCTAATAGTCTTCATGTGCAGATGTACACAATTAGAATGGCAGCATGTTCTTTGCAAAGCTGGCCACCCTAAAAGAAATCAAACTCATATTAGCAAATTAATCAATAAAGTTAAGGTAAAAACAAAAATGAAGCTGATCTGTACTAGTTACAGTATGCATGCTACTTTTCATTATAGATACTAGTCATAGCAGGCAAATAGTACCTACAAATACTGTTGTAACACAAGTGAGGTGGGATTTATTTCAGCAACTGAAGCTGTAAAACAAGGTAGTTAATATTTGAGCAATTTTTTTGAAAACTTTATTTTATAGCTACTTATCTGTCTATCTATATATTACTGGCTTCAGCTGTCCTTCTTGTTCAGATGTAAGAGGACTCTCTGGTAAAGGACAGAAACCTTTTGGAAGGGTGAAAAGGAAAGATATAAGTGGAGATCAGCCCACAGTTACATACCTTCTTGGATAACTGACTCTCTTTATGCACAATAGCAAAAGCAAAGGCTTATGATCTGGAGCATTGATAGCAGAGTGGTACTTCAGTGCTTTCTAAACGGCACTTTAGGCATGACTTCATTCACTTTAAATTCTTGAAATACACTTTACACAATTGTACTTGGCCTTTCCTTGACGGTAATGACAAGGGAAAGGGTTTGGTTTAGGATTGCAATGATGATCAAATTTGTATTTGGGGAATAATAATAAGCTTAGTTTTAACCTGACATTCTCCTATGCAGAGAAGGGAATACTGAAGAAATCCTAGAAATCAGGTGTTAGATTATCAGTTTAACAATTAAATGAGCAATATTTCTCTAAGCACCACTTCATTTTTAAGCCATATTCATTATGACATATTGCTACTGCCAATGGAGTATGAGGACCAACAATAAATGGATCATTTCCATAACTTTGGTCTGGAGGATGAGTAATAACCATATTTAATTGATCCTTGTACCTGTCTATTTAGTAAATATTTGATATAATGCCATATCCTATATGCAAAACATTAAAATGTTCACCTTTATATTTGCTCAGTTGCTGGAATGTTTTTAAGTTGCTTTTAGATAAGCAAGCTCATGCAATGATTATATCATTCTACTGGCAATTCTGCTGGAAAAGGAAATTACACATCAGAAAGGGACCAGTTTCTATAGTGAGGAGCATAGTTTGATGAACGTGTTTAGAATTATTTGTTGTTTCAGAGAGATCCTCACTTCTAACTGCAACACCCATATTGGGCAGAAAGAAGCCCTCTGAAGCAGTGGAAAACTTCAGCAAAGAGTTTTCCAGCTGCAGCATGCAATCCCTATGAAAGCAGTTGAATAAACAGACAGATGACTGAATTTGACTGGAGAGGGAGTACTTTCACATGAAAAATGACTGCTTGAGTTGATAGCAGGTTGTAACACCCAGTCCACACTGTGTGCCAGCTGAGGACTTTCTGTGGCAAGACGCAGCAGTTCAGTGTCACATGTAATACCATGTGCAGTAATCACACCTTGCCTGGAAGGCTCCACAGAAGAGCAAGCAGGCTTTATGTAGGCAAGTAGGTACTGTAATTCCATTTTACAGCTAAGGAAACAGTCTTTGGAAATCTAAGGCCTCTGCATCTCAGTGAGTGCTTCCTAATTTATCCTGGATACATACAGAAGACAGAGTGGCTCATACTTAGCTACCCACAACAGTAGTAAGAAATTTGATTGGAAGTAACAGCAGAAACCTTCACCAGCTTTAACTATGAACTCACCCTTAAAAAACCTTCTGTTATTGTGTATGATTTGAAAGGTACTTACCTCCCATTATTTTAAAAGTTTGGTGATAGATGTGCATTTTACTCTTAAACTTGCCATTTAGCTCCAATCTGCATTGCATGATCCCTCCTTCTTCCCACACTCCCCCTTAAAAACAAACTTGAGAAGTGCTCTCATCCTGTCAGTTTAGTCTGGTACTATGAGTTGAAAATTAAAGCTTGTATAGTCAAAGCCTTGGCAGCTCCAATGATTTTGCCTTTTCAGAACATATTTTATTCTCCTTTTCATGAGTTGACACAGACACGTCTTTCAGATGCTCTTCAACTACAGCTGTGTGCATTTATATTGATAAACTTATCAAATAAACTCAAGCAAAGTTGACTATCAAAGAGAAAGAGATAAGTAAAAAGTCATTTTCCTATGGAAAGAAAAATGAAAGAAAAAGAATGAATATAATGTATTTTTAAAAAGAGGCCAAACCAATGCAAATATTTTCTCAAGTAGACAATAGCACTCTGTAGGGAAGGCAGTTGTGATTATTACTTGCAGTTATTGAATAGCTTTCATCTATCAGATATTTACAATGCATGTAGGGTATTTGGGAACTAAGTATGTTTGAATGCCCTTCTATTATTATATAATATCTTAGAGTTTATGCACAACTGGCTGTCTCATAGAGTACTTGTATTCTGTCATTTTGCAAATAGGTCATCCCAAATACCTGCCAGAGTTTAACTGGGCTGATCACCCAGGCCCCCTGATTGTGCTTGTTTTCTCACCATGCATAGTTTCCCTACCTTGGTTTATGCAGCTTCACTGCTGTTTGCACCTGTGGGAGGATGCTGCTACACAGCGCACCTCACTCTGAGGACTGTAATTGGGAACATTTTTGATGTCCTTGAAATTAGAATGCCTTCTATTTGGTGAGTGCCTGACACTGTTTATGTGCTGCAGACATCTCCTGCCATATGGCCAGGGCACTAGGGAAAAAAACAGTTGCAAGAAACAGCAGCTTCTGCAGATGTGCAGGGGGCAGAAAAAAGACAACCTCTGGCTAAGTACTCTGTCAAAGCTTTCTACCTGGAGCATGTTTTTTCCAGACCAGCCAAGAACAGTAGGCTGTGGAGAGCAACAAGAAGATGCAGGGAAGATTAGCATCTTAATTTAGCTGAACGTGGCAGTGGTCAAAAGAGATGGATCTAGGGAGTATTTTGAAGGCTTTCAATGTACCTTGTCAGCTTATTTGGACACAGACCTGTGCCTGAAAGAAGGGGATACTGCTGCAGCACCTGGAATACTTTAAAATAAGAATCTTCCATGATGACTTCTGAGGGCCAAAGTCCTGAGAGCTAATATAAGGCACTTTGATGGTTATTTTTTTTAACAGTATCTGTTGGGAGCTGCTAAATAAAATAGGTCATAGGATAGATTAAGGTAGGGTAGGAGGCAAGGTATAGATGAAGTAGCCAAAGCTGCATGATAAAGTTGTTGCAGACTTGCAATTTTTTTCACTGGCTGTGACAGCTTGCTGTATGGTCAAATCTGATCCCCAGCAATTTTCTCATCCTTCAGACTTAGGCCAGGTGATTGCAATGATGTTGCATTGAGCTGCATTGTTAGTTGCTGCAAGTTAGCTACACCAAGCTATGTTCCTTGACCCAGTCTTGTTAAGGCAACTTGAGGTAGTTAGTCCTTGCTAGCAGGGACTTCTGCAGATGTAATTTCAATGATCTGGCAAAAGACCCCAAGGTGGAGTGTCTGCACTTCAGTGTTTAATTTTGCCTTTTGGTGTGATGGGCTGAATACTGCTGTGACCAACCAGCTGGAGAGGAGCCAGGCAGTTGCTGATGCACAGCATTTACCTGGAAGGGATACTTTGAGGCATCTCTGACAGCTAAAGCAGTTTGATGGTGGTAGATCATGTGTCAGGGCTATTGCCAGGGAGGTTGATGGTTTTATTCGGCAGCTGGTGATGTTCAGAGTGAAAAGGAAGGCAGTGAGAGGGTGAGTTATGGATGCCTTTGTGCATATGTGGACCTTGTTGCCCTAAGCTAGATGTAGTCACTGTTTGGTAGGGTGAAAGGGATGGATGTACAGCACTGAACATCTTCTCCCTCACAATGTGATCTGTAGTATATGCTGTGTCAGCCAGTGCTAATGAAAGAGTCCACAATTCCCTCAGGAAATTGATACATTTTCCTTGTCTTGCCTGTTTATCTCCCTGGCCAGGGCAAACCCATTATTTTTATCTGGGGAGCGTATTTCATACCATGCTGTGGTGTTTTTCTGCCAGATTTCCCTACATTAACACTCTAATGATCTATATCTGTGATGCCAGGCTTTTTGAAGAACCCTGTTGACTTTGGTGAGGCAAGGAAGAGAGGGCCTCTTCCTCTGGCATCTCTCAGCTCTTTAGCAATATATGATTGCTCGTATTACTCTGGAATAATTCCTTCTAGTAAATGTTTGAACAAGAAAACAGGGGAGAAGTTTATATAGAGGAGTTACGTTGGAATGTGCTTGAGGAATGAGAAGGTAAATGAGATTGTACTATGAACAGGCTGCACTCTTTTCTCACCATGCACCTTCAAGTAGAAAATTAAGAGGCTTGTAAGAGTGTTGACTATCCTTGCATCACTTCTGTTATTAAAATAATTGAACTTCTGGTAATGGTTTTCCTATACTTTGTGAGCTTGTGGAAAGCCAGAGAGAAATGCATTGTTTAAAATTACAATTAAAGAAAGGATCCTCACAGTTTATTGCCTCTGAATTGTGATACTCTGTCCCTTACACCCTCCACTTCATTTTTCTAAAGTGTTTTCAAGAAGTTATTCAGTTACATTCCTGTCTTAATGGAGTTCTGATGGGATGAATTCAGTTACAGAGAAGAGCTGTTCTAGTTGTGACTGCAAGAGTCACCATAACTGTAGCCATCTGGTGCATAAGAAAGGTGGCCAAGATACACCTGTATACCAGGTTATAAAAAGCCCTTAAGCTTCACGCTAATTTTGAGATGAACTCTCTCTTTGTGGAGGATCAATTAGGGATCATCCTGAGTCCATGGCTGCTCTAGAAAATGTTGCTGAAATTGATCTGTAAAGGCTTTTTCATGTTTCTTTCTTCACATTATTCCATTCTCCAAATGCTGACCATGATGTGCTCTCTTTGGTGCTAGATTTGGTAGAGGAGTCACTTGCAAAAGTAATGATTTAATTCCTCAGGCTATAGGCAAAAGTTGAGACCATTAAAGGTGTGGGTTTAGACCATTCTCCTAAGATAACACTAACAAAGAATTACTGTTTAAATAACTAATTTGCAAATATTTGCATTCTGGTCAAATATATCATGGAACCAAAGACAGAATAGATCCCTAAAGAGGAAAAGTGTTCAGTTCCCTGGAAGGACTTTGTGGGGAAGCATGACCCCTCTGCTAGATAGATATGAGTAAGCCCACATCTACTCAAAAGGGAAATTTCTTTCTGTAGAAAACTCCAAGATTCTGATTCTAAAAACTGTGTCGGCATGTGAATACAAGGCACATCAGGACAAGCATACAATAACTGCTCTGTAACACACACCAGCTTTCCAGTCGGTTGCTTCAGTTCTCACATCTGCTGAGCAGGGTCATGTAAGGCAAGGAAAAGTGGATGGAAAACAATATAATTCTTATTACCAGTAGGTGGGAGGCCTGCTGTGATGCTCAGATAATGAGAAACAAGTTAAGAATACACCAGCTTCTTCAAATGCCCTTAGTTATCATTACTCCAGAGTACCACTAACAACTCAGAGGAAAGTCAGCTTCCACTTCTGACAGGAAGATGAAAGAAAATAATCTAAGGCCAAATCCAGCTCCTTGGAAAAGCAAAAAAGAGTCCTAGCAGCACTAGCAAACATCTTCAATAAATAAAACTAAAAGTAATGCTAACTATATGTTTGAGTAAAGGACTGAGCTTTCCAGTGACTGTAATGACATTTCATTGTGTCTATATTTATTTCTTAGCAATGAAGGAAGAAGTTCATGTTAAATTCCAGAGGAGTAAAATTGCTAAAACTTAATTCTGTCACTAAAACTTCACAGTAGATCTCTTACTATTCCAGGTTATTGCAGAGTTTTGAGACTTGATCATCAGTCCTCATTTATAAGTCTGTTGCTTATTAAAAACAAGCACCTCATGTCAAATTCTTTAGAATGCAGCATTCAAGATTAATACTGATGTGCTTTGATCCTGAAATTACAGATAAGCTTTCAGGCAAAAGTATATGTACATTTTTTTGCTAGGGACTCCACCATTTTCATGTTTCTGTTGTTTTGTCAGATAACTAATACCCTGGTGTAAGCACCAGAGCTCCAGGAAAGTAAGTGGCATCCAGGCTGCTGGTCCATTTCCCCATAATATACTCTGCAAACTCTTTCCAGCCACTTCCTTCTTTGCATGCTACTTACTGTACCATGGTATTGTAGCAGCAGCAGCATCTGCAGCCTTGGTACATTAGGCATCATGTGTTCCCCCAACCCAGTCTTTCCCTTGACCCTGGCAAGGACAATTATTCCTAACTCATGTTAGAATGCTTGGAGGAAGTTTCTTAGTTGCTTTCATGTTTACAGCACTCAGTCTCTGGCAATAAATAAGATAACATCTGAAAATGGCTGTCCATCACCTAAAAGTGCTCTTGGTGAATACAGAATTGGCGTAGTTCATCTGAAGCCATGGTTTGCATTTGTGAGTATGGAAGTGAGGGCTATGCACCATAGCTCTTCCTCTCTGGCTAGCTCCATGGCAGCAACCCAGAAACCACTATAATCTGTTCTGGTGATCAGGAAAGAATAGCTATGTCCTGAAAACAATGAGCTTTAATGCACTTTTCTGTTATGCCCCTTCTCTGCTACATTAGACTGCATCTCAACACAGCAGAGCATCTGAACTGCAGTCACTAAGTGCCAAATGTTCCTGTTTTCCCCTCTATGCCATTTTTCAAATGCCACTGACATCCTTAAAACCCTCATCAAGGTGCTACTAAACTGTTAAATCCTATTTTGTGCCAGCAGGCCGCAGTCTAAGTGCTAATGCCATCCCAGAGCTAATGAGCTGCTAAGAGCTGTATCTGATGTTTGAAATCCCAGTGGTGCTGCATCCCAGAGTTTAGAGCCTGAGCTTGATGAAGTCCCAACAAAAAAGATGTATCTCCAAAAGGATGGTAAGTGCTTTAGTTCTCGTGGTGTTCACTTGATCAAAATAGTAATTCTTTGTGTATATGCAAAGATTTGTGTCTATTATGGACCTAGTACACATTCAAAAGAACTCAAAAAAATTACAGTCATGAGGTTTATTTGTAATCATGATTAGTTAAAGTTACATATCAGTGCAGTTAGGGAGATGTCTTATTTGTGGAATATATGCCCTGAGTTAAGTCACTTTCCCAAACTCTTATATTTTAAGGACGTTCATCTCTTTACCTAACCATTATTTATCATCATGCAGGACGTTCCATCTCTTTACCTAATGTCATGGTTTAACGCCATCGAGCAACTAACACCACGCAGCCGCTCACCCCTTACCCCCCCAAGTGGGATGGGGGAGAAAATCGGGGGAAAAAAAGTAAAACTCGTGAGTTGAGATAAGAACGGTTTAATAGTACAGAAAAGAAGAAAGTAATTATAATGATAACAC
>JANZLQ010000079.1:34869976-34886502 GCA_026212715.1 Elanus axillaris
TAAGCAGTGATTTATCTACCAAGACCCCTCTAACCCCAGTAATTTGTCTACTAAGACTCCTTTAACCCCTTCTCTCATTGCCATACATAACTTTGATTTCCCACCTATATAGAGCCTGGAAAGGGAGTGACAGAAAAATCTAACATCTAACAAGTGTAGGTGAATAGCTTTAATCATTAGCAGAAATATTCAGCATTACAAGGAGTGCACAGATTTTAATAAATCAGAACAGAAGAGAGAGGGAATGGGAACCGGGGCTGTTACAAAGCATTTGGTATGGTCAGGTGTTTCCCTCTTCCATAATAAACTGTGGAGATTGCTACAAATAAACACATACTGTTCTGGTTTGCTTTAATTTTTGATCTTCAAAAAGCTTTTTAACCATAAGACAATGTAGAACTATCAATGGCTTTAACCCATAGAAATAGAGTTATTTTGAACATGAAGTGGAACAAAATTACTTCTATTGTTTAGGAGTATTTTGGTAGTAGCAAAAAAGGGATATTCTTGCAACTGTGCTCTGAGTCTGATTTTAACAACGTTGTGACTAACCTGTTTGAAAAAACAACCAAACAGAAAAAAGCCTTACTCTCACTAGTAAGAGCAGTGATAAGCCAAGATACCTCTACAGAACAGCCTGGGGGGTTTATAATATGAGATATTATAATTCATAATAAATGAGATAGATACGTATTTTCTTATGAAGCTTTGCTAGCATATGGCAAATAAGGCTTATAGTTCATATGCACATAAAATTTTCTTCTTAAATTATTTCAGATTAAGTTGTCCGTGTTTCCCCTCCCTAGTTCTGTGAACCACAGTGCCACAAATTCAAAAGGCTGAGTATAGCTCATAAATCGATGCATGTCTTCTCTTGCTGCCATATGTTTTACTGCAGCACTCAAGCAAGTATCTGTCTTGCAGCAAAAGAAAACAAATTACCTTGAGAGATTTGTAGCCTGAACACACATATTCAGGAAAGACCTGCTAGTTCCCACACATTTACACCAGTATCTGGACTGACACAAACTGCTCTACTTGTGAAGTTTTGCCATCATTGGTTTACAGTTTGTCTACACTTTGTGGGCTGAGTCTTAGGTCACGCTGGTTTATATATGCATATTGTTCATTTGTTCATTTTGACTATTTAAACAGCCAGAGGGCAGAGCATTACTATTTTTCTGTCTGATGTACAAATGTATGACCATAGGCTTCTCCTAGCTGAGAACTGTGAAATGTATTAGTCCTTGCTCTTTCTTCCTTTGTAGCAGATGTTATTTCACTATATTTAGAAACCATTTGAAAGAAGAGAGAAATGCACACAAAGGAGCAAGTGTCACATCAGTTTCCCTAGCAGTGGGGTCTTGGAACAGGGGCAGCCAAAGCAGTGTCCTTGTCAGATGCCACCATCCCATCTCAGAGCTGAAACAACTGACTAGCAGCTGCTTATTCAGAAACAGTTGTCAACTTACTTTACAGCCGTTACAGGACACCAGCATTTAATCTTTCTTGCCTCCAGTCAAGTCTCAGAGCTGTGCATTTTGTTCTATTTCTTGTCATCTTTGACTATAAATTAGTTTTGTCACAGCTTCATAAAAACTACAGAAAGCGGCAGTTTCTGGAAGATCGGGCTACAACTGTGAAGGCACATCTTTGCTTTGATGAGACTAGTGTAAAGCAATAGTGTATTGTACAAACTGGCATGGAAAAGGCTCTTTACAAAAAATCACATATGCAACAGAATTAGGCAAAGAATTTCTAAATCCTCTTCCAAACAAACATTCCTGTTCATTCCTGCCAACTATACAGAAATATAACAGCAGAAAGTCCCAATTAGGCTAATGCTAGCTGCAGGGATGGCTGGATGCTTGAGAAACAGCACACTCCTTCTTTGGTTGTTAGGCTTTTCCCAAATTCCCACAGGTTTCAAATCCCAAAAAGTCTGCATAGGAGCAAACTCCACTACAAACAAAACTCAAAAGGTCAATCACATCATGGCATGAGTCAAAAATTAGCATACCTTTCAGAACTACTTCTCCAAAGCACTTCTCAGTAAATGGACTAAGTCACATGCCACTGGGAGGAAGAACACTGCATCCCCTCAGAGGAGAAAAAAGTAAACACTACCAATAGTGTCCAGTATGTTCACCCTGCTCAGCTTACTAAAACCATTCCCAGATCTGGAACAACTTCAGTCAGTGGTAATACTCTGCTCAAGAGGGGGGGGGTTCCTTTCTTTTTGTGCTTTTCCTTTTCCTTTTTTTCCTTTCCCTTTTTTTTTCCTTTCCCTTTCTTTCTGTTGTGCTCTATCTTGCTTTTGCTTTTATTTTTGAAAAAAATTCTACTAATCAAAGATAAAGAGTCTTTTCTGATTTATTAGAGTTATCTCCCTGTCACTGTTTTCATTTCATTAGCATTAAGTGTTTTGCCCTCCCCTCCTTTTGGCTGGTATCACCATGCCATGCCAACGTAAATTCAGTATGAGATGCCAGCTCCAGATGAGAGAAGGTGTTAAAAGAGTCACTGAGAGAAGGGGTTAAAGGAGTCTTAGTAGACAAATTACTGGGGTTAGAGGGGTCTTGGTAGATAAATCACTGCTTACTGATTATCTAGATTGTTGAATAATATAAAAGAGTTATGCTAGTAGATAGGATTTGATGCATTACCCGTTATTGTACAAACCCACTGAAACGGGGAGTCCTGTAATCCCTCACAAAGGACAGTTCTTGATAAGGAACAGGTGTTTGCCCCAAGAACTGGTCAAGGTTGACCTCACGGTTTGGATGAACACCAAGAAGTAACTGAGCTTGTGCAAGATGAGAAGGTTAAAAGCTTACTGTGAGGAAGACCTACAGCCTTCATCTCTACGACCCCCAATGACAACCATAAAGGGGGGCTGTGCAGGCGCAGTCAGGAGGAACTTAGGGGAGTGACCTCTTGGGACTAGTTTGAATATGAAGCAGGGACAGGTCATACATATGTATAGGCGTATTGGGAAATCTTATGTATATGCAACACTTGATTGTTCAAATTTGAAACAAGTTGCTGCATCAGATGCACACGATTTTGGTGGGGCTACCCCCCGTGCTGCCCAGCACTGAATAAACATACCTGCTTTAGTCTCAGTGATTGTGGAGTCTGTTTCCACACGACAAAGAAAGCATCTTCTCTGGGGGATAAGAAACTAACCTGAAATAGGAAATTCAGAAGGAGGGAAACTTAAGCACTCTCAGCAGATAGCAGAAATGACACAGCCAAAATCTATGTATTGGATGACAGTTGAGTAAGGAACTACATAATAACTTAAGTGAAAAGAATGAAAGAAATGAGCAAGATAAATAGGTTATTTGACTAAATTTATAATGTACCAGAACAGGAATCCTGTCTTAATATCAAATAAATTTTCCTGGAAAAGATTTACAGGTGAAAACAACACCAGCAGAGCCTTGAAGCAGTTAAATGACTATAGAAGTTTAGGACAGTACAGTCATTTGGCAAGAAGTATGGTTGCTTTATTTTTATTTCATTTCTGCCATTAACACTTTAAAAGGAAGACTCTCACCTGTAGAAAAGATGGACCACAGAACAGGTTAAAAAGAGTTCTGTATTTGTGCCTGGCCTCCCTTTTCTACTGTAAGAACTGGGACATCACAAAGACCTGCTATCATTATATTTGAATTTCTCCAATGTAATTAAAATCCATTTCAAACAAATTTGCAGATGCAGAATCTTCATCTGTGCTTCACAGGGACATTGTATCCCCTCAGTGTACATTTTCCTCCAAACTCAACAACACATTTATAGCTCCCAATTGTATTTGAAAGATGATTGCAGATTCCAGTAATTTGATCAAGTTAGGAATTTTCTAGAAACAAGCAACACACTATAAACTTCTTCTGAGAATATGGTTCAATGATTACATCACCTTTTGCTTATGAAAGAATCATATAAAATAGTTGTGATCTATAAAATAATAAATATACAGCTGTACTACACATTACTGCCCTAGTAATTTGGAAAAACAGATTTTGGGTTCTTCACTTAAAGATTTCCATCATGGCTGAAATACTTCAGATACAAAAAAACCCTGCACATGATTTATTTTTTCTATGTACATCTTGTAAAAGAAATGCTTTATTCAAAAGTTTGTTATATTCCTTCATTTGATAGAAGTTCAGTTCTTCTGGTAACTAAAATTGATAAAGTATATCAGCTCTAATAGAAAACCTCTTTCCTGACACTGTCCAATGTGCCTTTTTTTTTATATAAATGTTAATTTCATTGCTTCTGTTCAGATCAGATTACAATTTTAATTACATGTTAACCAAGATCATTTTAGAGGATTTTTTGCATGCATCAGATATTCCCCACAACTCTTCTGACTGAAGTTGTTTTTCAGCATAATTCTTGTTAGCAATAGATTTACATAGCTGCTAAAGCACAAACATAATGAAAGGTAAACATACCAGAGATGCAGGTGTCTAAGATGTCATTCACACCTGGAGAAGAAAGTGTCTTGACATATTTGCTTCAGTTGTGATGTTATTTTTCAGACAGACAGGCATTATTACTAGTGTTTATTTAACCAGCTATCCCCTGTTGTTCACCTGAGAAGTAAGAAGTATCACACTTTTATTTTTTCTCATATTGTCCTGGTTTTGGCTGGGATAGAGTTGATTTTCTTTCTAGTAGCTCATATAATGTTATGTCTTGGATTCAGTATGAGAAGAATATTGATAACATACTGATGTCTTCAGTTTTTACTAATTAGTGTTTATACTAATTAAGTCAAGGATTTTTCAGCTTCTGATGCTCAGCCAGCAAGAAGGCTGGAGGGGCACAAGGAGTTGGGAGGGGATGCAGCCAGGACAGCTGACCCAAACTGGCCAACAAGGTATTCCATACCATGTGTCATCATGTCTAGTATATTAACTGGGGGCAGTGAGGGCGGGGGGGATTGCTGCTTGGAAACTCACTGGGTGTTGGTTGACAAGTGGTGAGCAATTGCATTGTACATCATTTGTTTTGTACATTCCAATCCTTTTATTAGTAATGTCATTTTATTATTGGTATTATTATCATTATTAGTTTCTTCCTTTCTGTTCTATTAAACTGCTCCTATCTTAACCCACAAATTTTACCTTTTTCCTTCTGATTCTCTCCCCCATCCCACTGCATGGGGGGGGCAGTGAGTGAGTAGCTGCATGGTGCTTAGTTGCTGGCTGGGGTTAAGCCATGACACTCATATTCATTGTGTGTTTGGTTATGCCATTTCCCATTTCATATCTTAGCACAGTTTCAAAGTCATTGAACTTTCCATTGCATGGAACAATAAAAGTTAAGCTGTACCACCCTAAACTCCAAATGTTGCACTTTATGCCTGAAGTGTGTTCATTCTGAATTCCTTACAGCCTTGTTTTCATGCAAATAAGATTTGATCAGGAGGTTAGGTACCTTGGGGAGTAACAAGCAATCAAAGTCAACCTGTCAGAACAGTCAATGGTCAGAACAGTCTCAAATGACCAGCCCAGCAGAAAGAAAATGTTCCTGTCAGTTTCAAGATAGAAATTAGACTTATTTATTCTCTTCCATTGATACTTTCTCTAACTAGATGAATTTGTTTGACAACCTTTACATTTCAAGGCATATCACAATGCATTTAGCACATACAGAGAACTTCATGATCTGGCAAAAATTAATAAAATACCTGTATCTGCTATGCATTTCTATGCTGGATTTATATCAAATCTTTCACCTGGATTTATAATCAAATGCTTGTGGTATTTATCCATTGTCTTTCACCCATGACTAATTTTTGGTAATAAGTGCTTTAACTTACTACTTTTCTTCTGGTGCTGGTTCTTTTTGTTTAGAAACTTCTGAAAGCATCTGTCACCTCTGATTTTCATGATTTTCATGATTTCAAGTCCTTATATCTCAAATAAGCACAATTATATATTCACCAAAGTTAAGGATATAGGAAGGATAAATTTGCTTGGAAAGTTCTCAAGGACCTTAGAAGGGTAATACCAATGAGGGCTGTCAGTCTCTTAAAGCTTACACTACAGACCCATGAGCTTCTGGATCAACACTGACTGAAATCAGAAAAACATACTAGTATAGATTTTCTTCATGGAACAACATACAATATACTTTACAAAGCTTGGTTATAGTTTCTTATAGCTGACAGCATCAAGAAGAATGTGTAAGGAGCACATCCAGAGCCTGGAGAGCAGCAAGGAACAACCAGAGAGGGGAAAAAGATTTATTGTAGTTTGTGAACCTTTATTTTGCACAAGAAGTAATTTGGGGGGCTGAGGGGGAGGCAGAAGATAATTTCTCTTCCTCTCTTTTGAAAACTCACCCTTTTCCATTTTCATTCTATCACCAAAACATTGTTTGTATCACATTTAAATTCTTGGTATCAAACAGAAAAAACAGTTCTTGAGGAGGTAATAACTTCACAGAAGGGGTTCCACCCCTGAGGAATGTCTTGGCTTTCTAGAGGGACTTCTCTGTCTAAGATGGGGAATGGTGTCAGTAGACACCCTTTTTCTCCTGCCCTATTTCCCATATCGGCTACTGGCTCTCATTTTTTCAACCTTTTGTAATCTGCAAGGAAAGTATTTATTCTAACAATAAATCACAGAGGCAGAGCCAAATAATCACTCAGTTATCATTCTTTGAGTCTGAAAAAAAAAATGGAAGAAGAATATCTGGGGAAGAGGCAGGAGTCTTGTATGAGTAGCCTGAATTGCAAAAAAAAGTGTTTAACACCTACAATACTATCTGGACAAAAATATTAACTGATTCCAGAAAGCATAACCACCCTATATCTACTCATAAAAGCCTGCCATATCCATATAAATACCATGGGAGTGTTTTATTAAAAATATGGTATTAAATGTGAATGCTTACACAAACTACAAATATCTATAACACCAAACCATAGCAGATAGCATAGGGACTCCTATTCTAATTAGGACTATTCACCCTGCTTTCTTTCCATTTTGTTTCAACTAGCCATAGAAATAACATTTCACCAAGTTAAAGTTTTATAGCAAAGTTTAAAGTTTAAAGCAATGCTTTATAAAGAAGAACAGATAATGCCTGCACAGTAAACAGCTGCACTGTACTAATGCCATTAAGAATGGCACTTGTTTTCCACTCTTATTGTAACATGCTTTTAGTACAGAAAAGAAACAACAGACAAAGCAGATCCCTAGTTCTGCAGCTTCTCTACTGTGTGGTCTGGCTGAGATTGTCTCAAAATAATTGCTGAAGTGAAATGATAATTCATCCCATTATAATCTGGTTTGATTTTAAATTGTTCTGGAGTGAGCAACGCCAAGGAGCCTCTCAGTTAAACAGACTGGTCTGGAGACCTGTGGCCCAGCTCTTTCCATTCTACCTTTGACTCAAAGCATCCTTCTCACATGCTGGGGGACACCGAGGGCACACATCAGAGTTATATTTTTATTCAACCCTATGGCTTGCATTCAAAGACAAAAAGAGTCTCCGTGACTGCTGAAAACACCTACATACTTCGTACATATGTTCACCAGGTTGCCTACTGGCATCCTAGAAGTATCTGGGAGATTAGCTATCATGAATCAATAGAGACGCTTATGGGGTCTTAACATTTCAGATGTCAAAAGACAACCAAAATAGGCTAGCCTGAATGACTAACTATAGCACTGTCCTGAAAGACAATCGTGTGAGTTGAGCAGTCCCCAAAAGTGGACTTTCCTAACGATTCATTAACTGTAGAGTGAACTCAAAGAATCACAAAATGTTTGTGATTGGAACGGGCCTCTGGAGATCATTTGGTCCAACTGCTCAAGCAGGGACATCTAGAGCTGGCTGTCTAGGACCATGTGCAGTTGTTGCTCTTTGAAAACCTCCAAGGATATAGACTCCACCACCTCTCTGGGAAACCTGTGCCAGTTCTTAGTCACCCTTATAGTAAAAATGTGTTTCCTGATGTTCATATGGAACCTCCTGTGTTTCACTTTGTGCCCACTGCCTCTGGTCCTGTCACTGAGCATCACTGGAAAGAGTTTGGCTGCATCTTCTTTCCACCATCCCTTCATAGATTTATATACACTGATAAGATCTTAGCCCTGAAGCTTTCTATTCTCAGATCTAAACAGTCCCAGCTCTATAGAATAGTCTTAGAAATTCTTGCCCTCTGCGTTTAGAGCTAAAGATTGTGTTGACATCTCTCTGCAGCCAAGTCAGGAATAGCCAGCCTCCAGCCTACCATCTACACCCATAACAATCAACACATCCTGTAACTTGCTCATGTGCACTCCTCCCAATGGGCTTTTTGCATATACTTTGGTCTAGCCAGATGTGATGAGGGTTTACATTACATACTTGCCTATATGGCTTGGAAGACACTTGTAGAAACACATCAAATGAAAAAAGCATCCATATAGGTAAGATGGTTATGTATGGACATTGTTCAAATAACAGTTACATGACAAGAAGAAACTACAACTCTTAAGTAACATGTATTAGGTCCATAGCATTATAAAAGATGATTCCTATTGGACTATTTGATTAATCTATTGCTGTGATAAATAATGAGCAACGTATGATTTAGTAGCCCCTTTAGCTATACATCATCGTGAAAAATGCCTTTTAAGAGAAAGGTGTGAGTAACACACCTAAATACAGACTGGTGGGCTGAGAAAAAAAGAAAAGAACAAGTATATACCTTCTTAGGGATCTGCAGGAGTGGTAGAGAATTGATTGTTAAACCCCAAAGGAAAAAAATATTGACGTAGATTCAGAATGATGAATGATGCAAAATACTGTAAAAAAACTTGATGGATTCATAGGTCATGTCAGTGCACGGCCTAAAAGCAATCAAACTGAAATGAGACAAAAATATCCCATGTATTAACTGGCTTTTGATCTGGGGGAGAATAGGGGGGAGAAAAAAACTACAACTGCTCAGACATTTGAAATGAGCCTTTTGTTACAGCAATCAGCCAAACTGGACTCTTTTTCTTTGTACTTCAAACAGAATGGAGTCATATTACTGAAAAGCTGTTTCAGCACTTTTAGCTTATCAGAATTATAGAAACACAAGAAATAAAGGGATGGTTCTGATACTAATAAAACTAAAACAGAGCCATTTCAGTAAGGGAGGCTTTAAAAAAAAAAAAAAAGAGAGAGAAAGGAAATAACAATTTAAGTACCAGAAAGAACCTAATTTACCACTGGAAAGACAAATTACTTCCTGGCGGGGGACGAGGTGGGGGGAAGCAGCAAAAATTGACAAGGTGTACAAGTACAACTTAACAACAGGTACAACAAGTCAAGGCCAAGCAACCTTCTCAGAGGCACATCCTCCCAATGACTTCACGTGGGCAGTCTCAGTCTTGTTAATTAATGTCATTTCAGACCAGTTGTCATAGCAACTCTGTTACTAACTACATTTTCCCATAGCAAGCATGTTAACAACAAAATACAGCAACCTTTTTTTTTCTAGTTGGTACAAATTGCAATGAAGAATAACCTGACTAATGATAAAATAACTTTACCATCAGTCACAGAAAATTACAAATATGTTCATCTGTGCTCTGATAATATTTAAGGCCCTTTTGTAACGGATGCCTGTGGCTTTATTAGAAATACAGTTTTCAAAGGTTTAACTCAAAGTAGTTTAAACCTTCATTCCACCAGTGATAATTTTTTTCTTTTTTCTTCTGTTTTTTTTTCTTTTTTTTTTTTTATGCACACAGATTATACAGATTGGCAGAGGGAAAAGAAAAGAATGGAAAATGACCCTCAGTTGCTAATGCCCTGTATTCACAGCCTTGTCATTCTTATTTAAATATGTTGTTATATGTTTTGAATGCAACTTGCTACAAAACGATATGAGCATCTGTTTTAGACAGTATTGACAATGGGTTATTTAGCCTCAGAACGAGCTTTCCTTTATTGCAGTTGATGCTGTTAGCTGTAAAGGCTGTCCAACAGCTTCTTGAATACATTACTATCAATAGAGGATGCTTGTTTTCATTTCAAAAAATAAACTACTGCAGTAATGGCATGAGATGAAAAGATGGTGTAGGCTTATGTATAAACTCCCTTGTAACCTTAAAGGTGGTTAACACAGGGTAGGGAAAGGTATAGCATAAAACCAGGTGTAAAACAGGAAAGACAACAGACTTTTTTTCCTTAGGAAAAAAATAGCACATAAAAAAATATTCCTCATGGGAGATTGTTTTATGAGGTTTAATGGAGGAGAAATTAACATTTTTTTCTTATTTATATATTTAAATCCCTGTCTTTTATATCTCTACCCACCCTACAAAGTTGACTGTTTGAAGAGTAGGAGCAGGGAAATATAAGAAAGTCGTCTTATCAGTGAGGTTATAGAGAGCAAGCATATCGCTCTAGTCATTGATAAACGAATTACAGATTTTGGAAACATCAGCAATTTATTTTGCCTTTTTTTTTCTTTTTTTAGGCTTAATAACAGGGCAAAGTCAGTACAGGACATAATTTGATGTTACATAAGCAACAAACTCATTGTTGGAGTCTGAAGTTCATTCTTGTCCCATCAGATTAAGGTCAAAGAAGCAGGAACAGCAGTACCACAGCTATAGGAGAATCAGCTACTTGTTGCAGGAGAGGGAGTGTAAGGCTGGGAAGTGTGGCAAACATAGTAACAACCTGGACTAGCTCTCCTTCACTAGTAGCTTCTGCACACCAAAAGAAATCACTGTAAAACTTCTCATGAAAAACAATTTAAGAAAGGAGAGGTCGGGGAGTTGTCCTCTGTCAGAAACGGAATTGATAGCACAGAGCTATCCTTGAGGAATGCACGGCTTGAGAGCTTAGGGCTGAAAATTGGAGACCAAGCCAACAAAGGAAACTTTGTGGTTGGTGTGTTCTACAGGCCACCTCATCAAGAAGAGGAGGTTGATGAAGAGTTCCTTCAAATGCATGAAGCATCATGCTCACAGGCCCTGAGCCTGATAGGGGACTTCAACCACCTAGACCCAGAAAAGCAGCACAGTGAACTGCAAGCAGTCCAGGAAGCTGCTGAAGTGCATTGAGGACAACTTTCTAGTACAGGTGATGGAGAGCCCAACCAGAAGAGACGCACTGGACCTGTTGCTCACTCATACAGAAGAACTTATCAAAGAGGTCAAAACTGGAGGTAGTCTGGGCTGCAGCAATCATACCCTGGTAGAATTCTCAGTCTTGAGGGGAACAGGATGGGTAAATGTAGTCAGGACCCTACATCTCAGAAAGGCAAACTTTCAGCTGTTTAAGGTGCTAGTGCATGGGATCCCTTTGGGAAACTGCCCTCAAAGGCAAAGGGGCGAATGAGAGCCAGGAGATATTTAAAAACATTTTTCTTAGCATGCAAGAGCTCTTAATCCTGATGTGCAAGAAGTTGGGCAGGGGAGGCAAGAGGCCAGCTTGGCTAAATCAAGACCTTTTAGCCAAACTGAAACACAAAACCAAAATGCATAGGCAGTGGACACAGGGATATACATCCTCAGGAGATTATAGGGATATGGCCTGGGAGTGCAGGGAGGAGATCAGGAAAGCCAAGGCACAAATGGAGCTGAACCTGGCTAGGGACATAAGAAACAATAAGAAGGGTGTCTTCAGGTGCATAGGACAACAAAGGAAGATGAAAGAAACTGTACTGCCACAGTGATTGAAATGGCTACAACTGACATGGAGAAGGCTGAGGTACTCAGCAATGGTTTTGCCTCAGTCTTCACTGGCAAGTGCTGCAGCCACACTGCCCAATTCACAGAATAGAAAGGCAGAGAGTGGGAGAATGAAGTACTGCCCACTGTAGGAGAAAATCAGGTTCAAGACCATCTAAGGAACCTGATGCTGCACAAGTCCATGGGATCTGATGAGTTGCATCCACTGGTCCTGAAGGAACTGGCAGATGAAGTGGTTAAGCCACTATCCATCATATTTGAAAACTTGTGTCACACTAGTGAAGTTCCCACTGACTGGAAAAGAGGAAACATAATCCTCATTTTTAAAAAGGGACAAAAAAAAGACCCAGGGAACTACAGGCCAGTCATTCTCAGCTCTGTGCCCAGCAGGATCAGGGAAACTCCTGGAAACTATGCAAAGGCACATGGAGAACAGAGAGGTGATTAGTGACAGCCAACATGCCTTCACTAAGGGCGAATTGTGCTTGACAAATGTGATGGCCTTCTATGACAGCGTTACAGCACTGGTAGATAAAGAAAGAGCAACTGATGGCATCTACCTGGATTTGTGCAAAGCATTTGACACAGTCCTGCACAACATCTTTGTCTCTAAAATGGAGAGACATGAATTTGACAGGTGGACCACTTGGTGGATAAGGAATTGACTGGATGGTCACATTCAGAGAGTTGTGGTCAACAGCTCAATGCCCCAGTGAACACCAATGACAAGTGAGGTCCCACAGGGGCCCATAATGGGACCAATATTATTTATCATCATTGTTGGGGACATGGACATTGGGATCAAGTGCACCCTCAGCAAGTTTGCTGATGACACCAAGCTGTGTGGTATGGTCAACACACTGGAGGGAAGGGATGTCCAGAGGGACCTCGACAGGCCTGAGAGGTGGGCATGTGCAAACCTCATGAAGTTCATCAAAGCCAAGTGCAAGGTCCTGCACATGGGTCAGGGCAATCCCAAGCACAAATACAGGCTGGGTGATGAGTGGATTGAGAGCAGTCCTGAGGAGAAGCATTCAGGGCTGTTGGTTAACAAGAGGCTCAGCATGACCCGGCAATGTGCATTTGCAGCTCAGAAAGCCACCTGTATCCTGGGCTGCATCAGAAGTGTGGCTAGCAGGTCAAGGGAGGTGATTCTCCCCCTCTACTTGTTGATGTGGAAGTAATGGACGCTGCACGCAACCAATATGATTAAGCAGATGTCACTTTATTGTTCAAATAACTCAGTTTATATACGTATTCTATTTCCTACTTATGCGCAAGCTATCAGTTAATTGGTTAGCATAGCTGTCCACGTGCCTAACATAGCTGTCTGATTAGTTAAAGTCGTCTGAGCACATGAACGATTCTCTGCACCTACATTCTATTTTCTGTCCTGCTCTTAGGCAACTTTGTTCTGCTTTTTGCACTCCTCTGTTCCGCTTTCTGTGCTTGCTCCATCCAATCTGTTGCAATCGCTGTCCTTGCCTTTGTCCTTGAGGCCTGCTGTCTGCAGAGGCCTTTGGCTCACTGATGAATCAGTTCCATTGTGTCTGGATTGTTCACTATATGTCCATGGCTTTCTAAGTATCCCACAGTACTCTTCTCTAGTGAGATCCCACCTGGGGTACTGTGTTCTGCTCTGGGGCTCCCAAGACAAGGACATGGAACTGTTGGATTGAGTCCAGAGGAGGGCCATGAAGATGATCAGGGGCTGGAGCACCTGTCCTATGAAGACAGGCTGAGGGAGTTGGGGTTGTTCAGCCTGGAGAAGAGAAGGGTCCAAGGAGACTTTTTAGCAGCCTTCCAGTACCTCAAGGGGGCCTACAAGAAAGCTGGAGAGAGGCTCTTCCAAAGGCATGTTGTGATAGGACAAGGGCTAATGGCATTAAACCGAAAGAGGGTAGATTTAGATTAGAGGTAAGGAAGAAGTTGTTCACTGTGAGGGTGGTGAGGCACTGGAAAGGTTGCCCAGAGAGGCTGTGGATGCCCCATCCCTGGAAGTGTTCAAGGCCAGGTTGGATGGGGCTTTGAGCAAACTGGTCTAGTGGAAGGTGTCCCCGCCCATGGCAGGAGGGGTGGAGCTAGATGATCTTTAAGGTACCTTCCAACCCAAACCATTCTATCATTCTATGATTCTAACTTCCTGCCAAAGCCAGAAACAGACACACAGCACAGGCTCTACTTCCAAAACCAAGTCATCCCTCTGAATAAGCAAGAAGTCAAGGTTGCTTTCAAGTTCTTTTCATTCCTCAGAAAGGAGAAAACCCTTATGTTAAGCTACAATAACAAGTAATAAGACCCAACAGGAATGGATTTTAGAGAAAATTTGCTAGGAACCTGATGTCCTCACTATGTTCCAGAGAGGTAATTTCTAAGGAGGAGCTGTAGTTGGGTCCCATGGATTACATATCTAAGTGCCATGGACCTGCTGAGGTCCTGTATCTGTACAGCAACTAGCCTTGCAGTTGCTTTTTATCTACTATTTTTCTGAGCAGCCAGACTTTGAGGATGGAGGGAGAGCTCCAACAGAGCTACCACCACCCACTCCTTGGCACATGTCAGTAATATTCCACTAGATTTATTAAATCCAGGAAAGAGACAGAGAAATTTTATGCGGCCTAATTTCCCTCAGATGTTTATGTTTCTTTTTAGTAGATTAAGGAGCAAAATTAGTAAACTCATACATTTTTGAATAATCATGTAGACATGCTAATACCCAAGGAAAACAGGACATATGTCAAAGAGATGTTTGGGTCTGAATCATAGCTAGCTTTTGACTGTTGGCTTTTATGTAGAATGCAGTGGTATTACAAATCATGTAACGGAATTAATTGTTATCATTCAGCACAACTGTACATTCAGGGACCTACCCCTAATACTCTCCAGCTCGTCTCACAAACTTCCCTGCATCTTTTAGATTGCAAAAAATATGTCTGATTAGGACACGAGATCACAAGTTTAGCATGATATTTAAAAAGCATAAATCATTCTCAATATGGTTTAAAATGAGATATTTTCCAGATTCTTTCCTGATGTCCCATAATCCTGAAAGAAGAGCATGGTAGAATGAATTCAAATTTTTCTGAGTTCAACCTTCATTTAATGTTACTGTCATGATTCCTTTCCCTAGGGATTTCCACACCACTTGACATGGTTACATAATTCTAGATCAAATTCAGGTTTCATTTAGCTGCAATAAATTCTTAGAGTGAATCCTTGCCCCATTAAACATCAATTGCAAAACTTTTATTGACTGCTGTGGGTTTAGGATTTAATCTGAAGTGCTGAAGTGCCTTTATGTACATTTGTTGGAGGCACTTCAGATTTAAACTGAAGTTGCTGGAAAGAGCTTAGCAGTTGTAGAAATGAACAGGTATCTGTGGTCATATGCAGTGTGTACAGGCAAGTGTTTATCCTGTAATAGGGGTTTACTGTTTATTTGAATTGCATTAAATGTCATCTTATATAAACCAAGCTGCAAAACTACAGAAAAATACTTTTGTTAAATTTTAAAATAAAAGAGCTATTTACACAATTAACAATTAACATGCACTAACCTGTGCATATGTTATATGTCAGACATGGTTATCATTTTCACTATTTAAATAAAATATTTATCAAATAAGTTCCCTTGAAAAATGCTAGCTAGACCTAAATATATTTTAAAAATTTTAAGCACTGCTTCTACTCCAAACAAGCCAAATTCCCCAAGGAGAAACTGAAATTACTGATTGTAATACTTGTACTAGCTGCAAGCTAGATTAAATTAAGCTAAATAAAATGCCCTGTAAATTAAGTACCTTGACAGTCCCTTTTATTTTTCCCTGCAAATTCCACAGCATATTTGTTATAATGTAAAAAATGTAAAAATAAATAAATAAATAACACACTGGCACTCCGGAAAAAAAAAAAAAAAAGCACTGCCTAAAAACTACTTCCACTGTGTTCTTTCTGGTGCACTCATCATTATCAGCAAAAGTCATCAGAAGGTGCCTTCTAAGGCCTGGTTACTCACATAATATTGCTGTGGTTACTTCTGTGTTATAAGCATTGCAAAGTACTTACTACTTACTAATAGTCATCCTGTGATAGAAACAAGCCACAAAGTGCCAAATCTTTTTCCAGTTTTAATTCCATCTGTATGTAATCCACATCTTACACACCATACTAACCTTATCCGTGTATGAGGTCAAACTACATCAGCACAGTAGCAGGAAAGTTCCTGAGAAAAAACAGAAACTTCTTTAAAAAAGCAATAGCTTTGGCCTTTGCTGAAGTTCAAGTTGTTAAACACTTCGGTGAAACTTGAACAAAATTGAAAGAGCTTTTGCATAAATAACAGGACAGAGTGTGTACAAAGAAATCACATTGCAATGAGGGAAAACACAGCACATTCTGAAGGAGAATTTTAACTTCCTGTGGTGGGTTGACCATGGCTGAACGCCAGGTGCCCACCAAAACCGTTCTATCACTCCCCCCTCCTGCACTGGACAGGGGAGAGAAAAAATATAACAAAGGGCTTGTGGGTTGAGATAAGGACAGGATAGATCATTCACTAATCACCGTCACGGGCAAAACAGACTCGGCTTAGGGAAATTAACTCAATTTATTACAAATCAACTTGAGTAGGGTAAAGAGAAATAAAACCAGATCTCACAACACCTTCCCTCCACACCTCCCTTCCTCCTGGGCACAACTTCACTCCCGGCTTCTCTACCTACCCCCCGCCCAGCGGCACAGAGGGACAGGGAATGGAGGTTGGGGTCAGCTCATCACAGGTTGTCTCTGCTGCTTCATCCTCCTCAGGGGCAGGACTCA
>JANZLQ010000079.1:34899390-34912542 GCA_026212715.1 Elanus axillaris
AAAGCTGTCTTCTTAGCAAACAAACTTTGGAAGCTTTCCCCACCAAGGATGACAATGATCAGAAGGACCGGTGAGACACTGCCTGGACCTGAGGCCAGAGGGACACCTTTGCACCCGTGGTGGTAGCAATAATCCTCTTTCCTCACTTTACCTCTTTTCTCTCTTTTCCCATCACTCTTTTTTCCTATTGCATGCCACTTTATGGGCAAAACAATAAAGTTTCACTGTTTGATTGAAGCATATCGCCTGTTGCTTGTCTGCCTTTGATTTTTTGCACTTCAAGATCACAGCAAACGAAGCTTTCCATCACGCGTCCATTGAGTGGACTGTGACAATATTCATAGGCTTGCTTTGCCACCAGTCTTGCTTCTTTGCTCAGTTATATCCAGAACTTAACTTTTATTCAAAATCAAACTCTTACATATTATTTCATATTTGCTTTTAGGAGTGGGGATAGGCAAAAAAAGAGCAAGAAATGGTCGAGGGACAAGATGGTCTGATCTCTTTTGAATTCCCTTAAACTCTATGCCTCCCTAATGCTTTAGAAAAGCACATGGCATGCTGATGGAAACCTTGTCTTCAGAGCAGCTAAGTGGCTGTATCAAAGGAATGGAAAACAGTGCATCAGAAAGTTACCACATATCCAAGTAGATGTGAGTTGAGTTTAATACCCTGTTTGCTTGTTTATTTCCCTAAATTGTAGCAAGTCTTTTGTGTAGCATTAGCAATGGAACCACTATAATTCTATGTACATTGGCACACTGTGGAATTTTCGCTATCAATGTAAAACAAGGGTCTTCTTTGCACTTGGGCTAAGAGTTGTACGGTGGCTGCCTTGAAGGTACCACATTCAACTTTGGAGCTGTAGCTTGACAAGAGGGAAGACAATGGTGACAAAATGTACATCTTTTCTGTACCTAGAATTACCATACTTGAGGATGTAAACAAGAATCTTCCTGTTTCTGTTTAAGGGTTGGGTAACCCAACTTTTTTTTTTAAGGGTTTAGTTCTTTTTGCAGAAGGGAGAAGAAAAGTATCAAGATCTCAAATTATTCTGTAAAACAGCATTGTCATTTCTGAGACAGAGCAATGAATTTTTACAGATATAAATCCTGATGCAAAACAGCTGGCCATTGTATATGGATTTGGATGCAGAAAATGGAGAAGCACTGACAACTATGGTATCAAATAAGCAGTCTTCTGTTTGCAGCTGGAAGATCACATAGACTAAGAAGGTTTCTGTTTTCCCCTGTTTGGATAGAACAAACCCACAACTCTGATATTAATGGATGTTGGAAAGCCTGGGTACCACCCACTGGTGGTAATCTGCTTGTGATGGCTATTTTTCACATACTACAGAAGTTCCCTGACTTAAAGACTCAGCATCAAGTGTCATTAGTCTCAGATTTTTGTTTCAATAGTCTTTTGGATTACAGACACAACTATGGCTATGAGAACCTGTTAGTCTGAGTATCAGGATGCTCCCTTAAACAGAATGGCTGTGAGCATTCAGAAAGAAAATTATCTGGGGATACCTGTCTATTATCTGGGACAGTCTTCAGTACTGCTTTTGAGAGCAGAACACCTCAGATGTTTGTGATGGATAAGATTCTGCACAGCAAGTGAAAACAGTTTAGATCAGTCCTTCATTGTAACTCTGATCTACTGCATTTCCTATTGCTCCTGTTTCTAATACTAAGAACAGGTATCTCCCTGCTTGGATAACTGCTAGGGTATGCCTGGTGAGAGCCACAGAACTGCTATTATGCACTCTCAGCTTTCTCAGTTTTAAGCCAGAATGAACAGATGCAGAATTTATTACTTGTGTTAGCTGCTGAAGGTAAAATGAAAATTTGTTTGAGATTCTTTCATTTCGATTTCTTTCCACACCACGAAACCAGGCTTCTGCAACAGCAGCATATTTCCATGCCTCTTGTAATGTAACAATGTTCCAAGGAAGGATTAGAGAGAGTTGTAAATGTTAAGCAACAACAGAAGAGGACAATGTTAATTTCTTTTTTTCTTCTAGTCCATTAAGCTCCCTTTTCTGCTTAGCTCAATTTCAGTCAAAAGCTTTAATATGTTATCAGACTGGATGCTACATAAAGCACTCAGTGCTCTAATTGGCTTCCTCATTCTTCCCTGTTCCCTCCACATTCAGGATTTTGTGAGGTAGGGATACTTCATTCATCCACTCCACTGGACTTTCTAAAGCTAGGGAGATGTAACGCTGTATAATTAAAATTGTGTTATAGAACTGCTTTAATGAAAGCTCAAACTTTTTTCTTTGTAGCACAGGCAGTTTATAAAGGTAAGGGTGTGTTCAAAATACACCCCTGTAATGTAAAATCAAGGGCACATACAATTTTAAAAAAAAAGTCTTCTGCATACTTAAGTTTTTCTTTGAATGTCTTATCGTAAAACCAGATGTATTCAAAGCTAGCAAGCCTCTGCCATTTGGATACAACCTAAATGCATTAGTTTACAGTATTGAAATCTTAGGGTATGACATAAAATGCTCCTCTTCTGTGAACAAAGTGCTTTGTACCTCTCTAGTCCCTCTCTTCCAGAATGTTTTTGTGCACAATACCTCACAGGTGCTTTAGGTAAGAAAGCTATGCCTTTGAATGCTATGTCTCTTCAACCTGGACAAGAATATCATAATGCATAAAGCCAGTTCATTTACTTAGCAAAAAGAGAGAGGTCACTTTCATGTAATGTCTTGGCATTATTTAGTTCCAGTTCATATATACTAGACTTAGGATAGCAGTACAAAAAACTTACAGATAAAATTTGGTTTTAGGCAAAACATGTTTCACAGGTGATGGTCTTATGCTTTAATTATTTGACACAAGTTGAAAAGTAGACAGAAGATATGATTTAGAAGTCTGCATGATTAACTTGTAATTTTACTTTGATCCACAGCTTTAAAAGGTTGTTATTAACTTGATTCTAAGAAGGTGAAGTGAATGCTTCTCTCTGGTGTAGACCATTTCCCTCTGAGTGATGGAAAATCTTTTTTGTGGAGAAGAACGAGAACAGCAAAAAATACCAAGTGGCGATCTAAACTTTTGGTTACCTTGATTAAAAGCCTAGAGAAGCGCAAACTGCCAGTAAACAAATCTTTGCATCTCTGCTCCATGGGCCCCGTCCCAAACAGTGACAGTATAAAAAGTAACTATAAAACACTATTTCCTTCAAACAGCAGATCAGAACCCTTATTCAGACAGAAGGATTATCTCTGAAGTAATTTTGTATCCCTCTAATTTATGGCATATTTCCCAACAAGAACCTTCTCCCAACATGCTTCTTGCTACAGATTGAAAGAAGCACTGTATATGTTCAACACACTTATCATATATAACATGTTCTGACCCAAAATTAGTTTCATTCTTGATGGAGTTGAAAGATTAGGTTCTTTATTTGTATATTAAATCCTTCCAACCATATCAAATTGAATTTGTTACTCACTTGACTTATACAAAGGTAACCTGAAAAGTGATGTATACAAATCAGTTCAATACAATCAGCTAAGCATTCAAGATTTGTTGAGTCTTAGGTTCTTCTTCAAATGTTCTTTCGTAGAATGACTTTCTGTATGAGACTTCCCCGGCTTCTCTCACCCTTGCTGCTGTTGCCTTCACTTTCCTACCAAGATAATTAAGATGTTACTGTATGTATATATTTCAGCACATCATCTTTTGTCAATGAGGTGAAATGTTTCTGAACAAAATCTCTGTACTTAACTCACAAAATGCCCATTCAGTTAAATCTTTGAAAGTATGAATACACTGAAACAATCTAAAACTAAAGCAAATCTCCTTTCATTTACTTTTTTGGGCAAGACTGCCTTATTTTTCAGCAAGTGGCATTACATCTGTCACTGTAATTTCTGCAAGGAAACAGAAAAATAAATAGCTTTGTTTCTCCAATAAAGGTTTGAGCTGTCATTACCTACTCTGTATACTGGCCACAAAAGGAAGCTTTCAGAATGTGATTTATAACAATATCCACCGCTGGGCCTTCTTCCTGGCCCAGCTCCCCATCATTCTAAGCATTATAAAAATACAAAAATTCACATAATGAAAGCTGACCTGCTTCTGTTAATTAGTCCACATGAAAGCCTAATAAGGTGATGGGATTTGACTGTCAAAGCCACACGAGTCACTGCAGCCACACAAGCTCTCTCTGCTCCCAGAAGTAAAGGCTACTACTGGCTGCACACTGCAATTTTTCTCCATAAACTTTCCTACATCTTGACCATGGTTTTGTCACAGTCTTCTCAGATACTGTAGGAATGCCGATTATTTCATGTCTTCCCAGAGGTGAGATCCCCTGGCCTCTCACCCTTATTTCCTCTTCTTCTTCTAGACATACACTAGTGTGCTCTGCAGGCTAAGGATGAAATGGAGACACCTCTCTGCAAGTCTTTACCTCACAGGTAAATGCTCAATCAAAACTGTAGCTATGGTTTTCCACTGAACAATTAGCAAGGAAATATACCTTTAATGCATAAAACAGTGTATGTCTAAACACAGCTGGGAGATGAACCATCCAAAATGTTTATTACACACCATCAGAAAATGTCTAAATAGCCCAGTATCCTGTAGTCACTTGAGCAGTGGATCTGTTTTACTTAAAATGTCATGGATTTAGATGAATGCTACTTGATTTATTCCATCACAAGAACTTTTAGAGGCCAAAAGCAAATGCAACCCCTGACATGCACCCCTTCATTACAATTTTTTATCATTTGAGCTACTAGTTCATGTTCTCACAAAAATCTATTTTAAATTACTTTGGTCTGATTCATCAGCCCCAGAGAATTGTTCTCACATACCATTTTCAATTCATTATTATCTCTGCCACTTCTCAGCAGGCTTTCCAAGGAAAAGACGGTGATTAGCCTTTGCCTGTCAAACTAACTACAAACACAACACAAAGAACTGGACAGTATTTGCACAACAGAAAGGTTATAGTCATAGATAGGTAAACATGAAATAAGAAAATGAATGACAGATCAAGACAACCCTCCAATGTCCTTGAATTTCACAGAGACTCACTCATAACACCCTGTGTTTACTATCCCTTCCAGACCACTGCAGTGTGCTACATTAGGATCTGAAATCTTGAGCTTTGCAAGTGGAACAGTAAATCCCAGCCTTTCTAATAGGCATCCATCCCCTTCCAGCTCTGCACCTCCCAGTTCACATTCATCCCATTAGAGATCAGTGCAAGTTTGTCATTTTTCTCTTCAACAGGTTTGTATCTTGAATATCCAGTGTAGAATGTTCAAACCCTGCTGCTGACTATGAAATCACAGACAGTAGAAACAAAGCTCAAATATTTTTTGAATTAAGTGTAGCAAATTAATTGAAGTCATGATCTGCTTCTAGACACTTGCTGAGCTGAAGAAGAAACTAAATTATGACAGAAATTTTTCAGAAGTAATTATTCATTACATTTACTGAATAAATTGTTTTCTGAGCACAAGAAGCACTAAGAAATAGGAATATGCAAGCAGTCATTCACAGATCATTTACAAGCTTATCCTCCAGTGAACCTGCATCAGAACACATCTATTCACAGATAACCAAAGCAAAAACAGACTGTGAGGATATAAAAACATGGGGATTGAGAAAACACAGTTATTGGGAAAACACTGTCTGAGAAAATCAATAAAACAAATAATGCAAGGACCAAAATATTTGGGTTATTTGTTTTTTTAAATTCCATTAAAATGATCACAGAATGACAGAATAAAATAGGTTGGAAGGGACATCTGGAGGTCATCTGCTTCAAACACCTCACTCAGGCCAGGCCTAGTTAGGTGGGCTGTCCAGGCCCATTCTGGGTATCTCCAAGGACGGAGAATCCCTGAGCCTCTCTTCCAGCATTTGATCACCTTCGTGGGGAACAGCTTCCCAGTGTTTAATCAGAATTTCCCTTGCTGCACTTTGTGTCCATTGTATCTTCTCTTACCACCACGCAGCTTCAAGGAGAATGTCATTCCATCTTCTCTATATTCTCCCATGTCATGTTCCCTTGTATCACAGAGCCCAAAATTGGACACAACACTCCAAATGTGATCTCACATTTTGGGTTTGCAGATGGTGCTTATGGGCATGTCCCTCTTGTTTTGCAATATGGCAAATGGAGCTTAATAATATAAAATTTCTAAGTTATAAAATTCACGTGATCTGAATTGTCATGCATATTTGCTGTAACCTGTCAACCAACAAGTGCCTATATTACAAGACTGAATTCGTTTCATAAAAGTTTCTGTCAGTGTTTGTTGGGTGCCTAAACTTTCATGTTCTCAGTATCATCTTTTTTTTTGAAAAAAAAAGTTTTTTTACCAGAGCACATTTTGCTTGTAATGTCAGTACAAATCATCAGTAAACCTGCCATCTTTTGGAACATTTTGAACTGATTCCTCTGTAAGAAGTTTGTGCTTTTTGTAATCCACTCTTTTGGTGTGGAGATTGTTACAGATATGAAAATTAAATTCAGTACCAATCATACATACCCAATCATACTAATATTATTAAATTGTAACAGAAATTGTGTACCTTTCTTCCCCAGAGTATCTGGAACAAACCAGAAATGTTAAATAGGAAAGCAGATAAATGTAATGAGTTGTTTTCTTTTTGATGCTCTGCTTCTGTGCTGAGTACAGAACTGGAATAAAAATGTGGTTTTGAGGACTATCTTTTAGCTCCTTGGTTCTGGGTATCTCTAACCTGCAAGAGCTTTCAGAGTCCTACACATGCCATAGGCTGGTGCAAAACCATTAGAATATGAGGATTGCTAAACTCATTCCTTTTCCTTTTCCTTTTGCACAAGTGTAGAACAAGTAGGACCTCTAAAGAAAGGGATGGCTGACAAGCCTATTGTTCTACTAGGGGAGAAGAGGAGAGGAAGGCAGGGGAGGGGGGGAAGAGAAAGACTTTTTTCTTTTTTCTTCTCTCTCTTCACACCACTGCCCCCCATTCATCCCAGCCTGCCATGGGTTTGATGCAGACTCAGTTCTGGAATGTCTCTCTTGCCTGGACTCGAGTGCACGAGGCCTTTTAATTCTCTTAAACCAAGGACAAACATGTTGATAGAGAGGCTAATTCTTTAAATCCTCACACTATATTTATATAAGCAGTATATTGTACAACATTGGTTCTTTTCAGGTACGAAACTTCTGTTTCCTTACACATGAAGCTCTGTGCACCACACTAAGGGATGCCTATCAGTGCTCAGGAAATTGTTTTTTTCTTTCTGGATGAAGTAAAGCATCTGTGTTCCTCATGGAACTAATTTTTCCTCATATATTTGAACACATACATTTTAGAGAAATGAAGGACAATAGTTACATAGATTGGTATCTATATTATTTTGGGAAAGTATTTTTTTTAGAATAACAAATTATGCAACAAAAACTAAAAAAGTAAACACAACATAATACATGGAATTTAAAAGCAATTTCTTATTTTTTTAATTTTGTGGTCATTTCTCAAAAACATCTGTGGTGCAGCAGTAACACTAGTAACAGTTTTTATGAACAGGAAAAGTAAAGCTATAGGTATTGCACCATGAAGCCAAATTACAGCGTACTTAAGGATATTTAACCACCTACAGATACACATAAGTCTCCGGCTTTTTGATAGTGTCTGCATGAGTAGACTTGGACATAAATGGGAATTATATGCCTTAGTGTTTTAGAAAGTTCTGTAGGAATTGACCTGCATGATTACACAGCAAGGAATTTTTGCAAAACTTTTTTTTTCCATTAATTAAAGTTAGGTAGAATATCAATGCCAATGACAAGAACCTCAAACAGTGATACAGTTCAGCTAGATCAGATCAATTACATTTCACTGAAGCCAGGACAGCATTTTCAAAAGGCCCACAGTTCTACTTTTGAAGTAATTTGTGGACTTGGAAGTTCAAATCCCACTGAAATGTAACACAACTCCATTTCAGGAGACTTTGAAAGTTTGCTTAATAAGCTTCCAAAGCCCAAATTTTCAGAGATACCTAAATGCCAAAGTCTCACAAGTTTCAGTGGGAGATTGTTAGGCACTCAAAGGCTTTTAAGCAGCGTGGTACATATTCCTTTGCTGAAAAAGTGATTGAGACTGCTTTGAAAATGTACATAGGTCTCAACAAGACAGTTCCCCAAAGTAGTATGAAAAGAAATAGTACGAGAAACAAACCATTCTTCTGAAAGCAAGTAACTTAGCACTGGCTGTCACATAAAGAAAGAGATCTTTGTTTGATGTCTTTGCTGCAATACAAAGTCTTCTGTCCTAATTTAGCTGTGTCAGGAAAATTGCACCTACAGCTCTGCAATGAATTTAGTTCTACCTTCTACAAACAAGGAGGCAAAGGAAAATATTTTATATCATTGACATTAGCAACTGAAATAGCTAAAAATCCCTTAGCTGAGGAAAGAGGTGGTATTTTTAATAATGTACTGGGTCTGTCTGGGGTGGAGTTAATTTTCTTCATATCACCTTTTATGATGCTAATGTTCTGCAATTGCAACCAGTGTTGATAACAGACCTATGTTTTAGCTATTGATGGATAGTGCGCCAATTCCTCCTCCATTTCTCACTCTTCCTCCCCCAAGGAAGTAGGCTGAGGGTGGGCAAGAGGCTGGAATGCAACACAGCCAGGACAGCTGACCCCAGCTGACAAAAGGGATATCCCATACTTTATATATAACATCATGCTCAGCAGTAAAACTGTGGAGTTTCAGTGTCGCCCTTGCTCAGGGACTGTGTGCACATCAGTCAGCTGGTGGTGAGTGATTGCTCTTGCATCACTTGCTTCTTGTTTTGGTTTGTTTCCTTTTTTCCCCTCCATTTATTAAACTGTCTTTATCTCAGTTCACAAGTTTTCTTACTTTTGCCCTTCTGATTGTCTCCCCAGTCACCCTGTAGTGAGTGGCTATGTGGGCTGAGCTGTCTACTGGGATTAACCCACAACAAACCAGCTCATAGTTTTAGGTTCAAAAATGTGACCTTACAAACAGTATTTCAGCATAGCTACCACAGGTCACATCATGACTCGTCATAAATTGCACTACAAAAATCACATCACAGAATCAGCTGATGTGTGGGGACCAGTCTTCACTTTCAAAAAGCTTGAGGGCTAGGGAACATTTCTAATTTAATTGCTATCATTCTTTTTACAAAAATCTCATCCATATTCTTCCAGAGAGCAGGGGAGAGACTTTGCCATTCTCAAATGATTCAGTTCAGCAGTATTTCATAGGAAATTATTTGCTATCTTTTCCAAAATGATAGGAAATAAATGAAAGGGACAAAACAGATGCTCTAGTAAAAAGACTTGTTTCTTTTTTTTTTAAAGGATAAGCCCTTTCTTTGTGGCAATGCCCCTGTTTTCTCCTACTATTTAACAACACCCACTGTCCTGTTAAGTTCATGTTGCTGGAGTTTCAGAGAGATGCAGGTGAGTTTGGAACAGCCTACAGGGCTACTAACCAGAAAAGACAAGACCATATTACTAAAAAAACAGCATATCAAATGCCTTAACATGTGCAAAATGGCTATTTGAGCAGCTGTAGTCATATCTCTCTCAAGACACTATTTGCAGAACCAAATATAGATTTATCCATTGGGGGGGGTAATATTTTTTATCTTTCTTTTCTTTTAAATCTGTCACTATGTTAAAAGAGTTTAAGGGCACAATTCAGAATTTGCTTCTTAGATCCCTGCACAGTTGGTCTTCATTCCCATATTCATCACTCACATCTGTCTAGAGAGAGAGGTAAGAGGGAGCCATGCACAGGAGCTGAGCTGCACTGTGGAGATCTGAGAGTGAGATGACGCTCCAAAAGGAGGAGACAGGGAAGATATCAATGCAGCTGTGTATTGTTGCATCATTTTGTTGAACTCATTTAATCAACCCACTAGAGATCCTGGCTCTTTCCAGCTAAGTAGTTATAGCTTTGAAGTGCTTTTCGGTTCATATGTTTTTTCCTCTTCCAATTCAATGTGGAATAGGAAGCATCAAAAGGATTGAAAAAACCCTCTTGTGAGAATTTCTGTGATTGGAAGAGAGTTTCTCAAATTTCACAGCAGATAATGCTCACATGAGATGTAAATTTGATTTTAGAAAGCAGTCCAGATAGCTCTTTTTAGGGAAGAGCTACTGGCATTTCATCCAAGGCATTTTTGGCTCAGGACTAGTAACATATTGTCATGGTTTAACCCCAGCCGGCAGCTAAGCACTACGCAGCTGCTGACTCACTCCACCCGCTGGTGCAATGAGGGAGAGAATTGAAAGAGTAAAAGGGCAAAAACTCATGGCCTGAGATAAAGACAGTTTAATAGGCAAAGCAAAAGCCATGCCCACAAGCGAAGCAAAACAAGGAATTCATCCACCACTTCCCATTGGCAGGCAGGTGTTCAGCCATGTCCAGGAAAGCTGGGCTCCGTCACATGTAGCGGTTACTTGGGAAGACAAATGCCATCATTCCAAATGTCCCCCCCTTTCCCTCTTCTTCCCCCAGCTTTGTATGTTGAGCATGACCTCATATGGTCTGGAATATCGATGTGGTCAGCTGGGGTCCGCTGTCCCAGCTGTGTCCCCTCCCAACTTCTTGTGCACCCCCAGCCCACTCGCTGGTGGGGTGGGGTGAGAGGCTGAAAAGGCCTTGACTCTGTGTAAGTACTGCCCAGCAATAATGAAAACATCCCTGGGTTATCAACAGTGTTTGAGCACAAATCCGAACTATAGGCCCATACTAGCTACTGTGAAGAAAATTAACGCTATCCCAGCCAGAACCAGCACACACATTTTTTTCAAGTCTCCTGTTTTCTGGACATGGGTGATTAAACAGAATTAGACAAGGTAGGCAAGACCCATCACCTAAAACCTAAGCAACAGAGTGTCTAGCCAACTCTTCTCAGTTTGATGGCTCTTTGGTAGGGGTATGAGTGAAATTATTCATCACAGAAAAATCCAATAAAATCATCCATCTGGTCCTTCAGGAGGGAAAACTTTAGCAGATACTTGCTAAGAGGGAGAAAGAAGTCTTGAAGCACGTTTTTTTCACCAAACTGTGATGCTGTACTAATGGGTTAGCCTTAGGAGCCACCTTAATCATCTTCCTATTATATAGGCACTACCCAACAAGCCTGTACCACTTCCTTACCTGAAGAGATTTTCTCTGATAGAGCTGCAAAATCTTTTTCCTTACTAGATCATGATTAAATAAATATGTATTAAAATGCCTGCAGGCCTCCACTCCACAGCGGCAATACAAGAAAACTGTATGAACACTTTCCAAAGCAGTTAAATTCACTATTTATACAAAGGAATATATCAGTATTATGTGGTTCCTGCAAAACAGTCTCCCTCTAAAGCACAAGCTTACTGTGTCCCACTACTGGATATATCAGCTATGTAAGCAAAAGCTGTAAGTTTTTTTATATACTACTGATGACTTATAATTTCACTGCAGAGCTGGTCATTACAGTTATTCTTTCTTTCCCCCAGAATTCATTAGTTTACACGGGGAGATATTTAGTTCAGGAAACTGTTTTTTCATATCCTTTACTGTTCTTTGCAGCACAGTTCTGTTTATTTAAGCGCAACCATAAAAGTACTGTTTATTCCTCCTGAAGCTACTTCAGTTACCTTGTGCAGCTACTACCAAGTTCCACCACTTGATATTAGCACATTTTTTTTAAACCTGACCAGCAAAATAGAAATGAATTCCTGGGTTTTATGCCAATATTTTTAAAAATATCTTAGCACTGAGTAAATGGTATAGTGTTCTTTAAAAAAACAATATTTACATTGCCCTCTCTTTCACAGGAATACTGTTGTTTAACCTAGTTATAAGGATAGGGCTGAAGTCTGACTGCATCCGATTTTCTGAGATTTAACAACCAACCTTGGAGGTTGCCTGAATTGCCCAGAGTCATGCCTACATAAATACATATTGGTAGTAAGGATCATCTTCAGGTCGATCCAGTATGGATGCAAGATGAATTCAGAAGGGGATGAACTTAAAAGATCTGCCTTTTAATCTCCTTTAAAAGAATGCTTTTAGGGTGTTACTTTAAAGTGTGTGGAGTTGAGTGCAGTGTTTGGCTTGTGGAACTGAAAAGAAGTTTTTATACTGTTGTGTGAGTTTATCAGGAAGTTCAATTACTTCAGCACTTCATTTACACAGGTCCACAATGTGTATAAAATTACAATATATATCTCAAAAACCTGCTGGAAAATTAAATAGATCAAGGCTGAAGTTTTAGAACACATTCCTGAACTTTTTTGTGATCTGGGAAATAAAAAGTCGTTAAATATTTCACCTGCTGTTTGTCAGCTATACTGCACAAACCAGTCTGGCACTATTGCCCACTTAAAATTGAAAACAGAATTTAATTTATAATAGGATGGAAAAATGCACAACTTTAGGAAAAGGCAGATGCTACTGGCCAATCCTAACATATCAAAATAATACACACATTGCAATGAAGGAAATGTACTAAAAAATTACACAGAAGAGTGAGCTGAGATTCATTGCTGAACCAAAGTAATTTGCAGGGGTGGCAAAATTTAAGGCAAGTGTTGCATTAAAATCTTCTCATTCTGCTCATAGAGCTCAGTGGGACATCTTCCATTGCAGAGCCCTATCAATGTCCTGGACATGAGAGGCCACAGGGCCCCACAATTCCTGTTATCAGAAACAAGCGTTGCTCAAAGTAGAGTTGCTCAGAGCCACCTCTGCGAAACATTCATCCTGGGCCCGCTGACAGCCCAGCTGGTCCATGGGACCAACACAACCAGTCTGCAGTTTTGTTTGCCAGGCATGCCTGGAGCAGCGCAGGGATCAGGGTGCCCAGGGGCTGCCCCCTCCCATTTTGGTCCCTAGCACTGCCTCAGCCCAAGGGAACACTGGCTGTAGGCAACCTCCTCCTTATCTAGCCTTGCCAAGGCAATGGAACCTTGCAGAAATGTAACAAGGAATCTGTATTTGGTCTGGCTGAGATGGAATTAGTTCTCCCCATAGCAGCCCTCATAGTGCTGTGCTCTGCACTGGTAGCTGGAAAGGTGTTGATAACACACCAGTGTTTTGGCTACTGCTGAGCAGGGCTGGCACAGCATCAAGGCTGTGTCCCCAAC
>JANZLQ010000079.1:34920619-34932388 GCA_026212715.1 Elanus axillaris
ATGGGGATCGCCGCTCAGGGACTAACCGGGTGTCGATCGGCGGGTGGTGAGCAATTGCACTGTGCACCATTTGTATATTCCAATCCTTTTACTACTACTGTTGTAATTTTATTAGTGTTGTTATCATTAGAATTACTTTCTTCTTTTCTGTTCTATTAAACTGTTCTTATCTCAACTCACGAGTTTTACTTCTTTTTCCCGATTTTCTCCCCCAACCCACTGGGGGAAGAGGGGTGGAAGGGAGTGAGCAGCTGCATGGTGTTTAGTTGCTGGTTGGCATTAAACCGCAACAGTGAACAAGAGTAGAGAGGCAAGGTACTCAAGCAAATCTATATACACATTAGTTCTGACCTATATACAACCTCTACTCCATTCGAAGAGTAGCACTGTGAAGACTTGTGTGGCACCTAGCTGTGATAATATCTTCTGCACAATTGTCATATTCTTCTCTTAGGCAGGTGTCTGTGTGGAGTTACACTGATACTGTGCCATATTAGTGCAGTATCAATTTTTATTTTTCTTTTCTTTTTAAGTTGGAGATCTGTGGCTTTCTGGAGAAGAGGACATACTGTCCCTGTTCACAGAGGTCCCTGGAAGGCACTATGAAATACAGCTATCCTGTCAAAATGCCCTGCAGCATGAAACACTTGGGAGAATCAGGCTGATAGAGCCACAGAGTCCTACTGAGCCAATGCCAAAACACAACTCTACAGAATTTCAAATAAAGCTTTTCAAAATTTCAATGCATCTCAAGTTGCTGCTTAAGTACATTCAGTATCAAAGGTATTGCAAAGCACACATTTACCCTGTAGACACTGTAATAAGCTTCTAAGCATATCAGAAAACACACAGGACACACAGCAGTGTTGCTGTTTTAAAAACCAAAACCAAAGACTAAACTACGTAACTTGATTTTTTTATCCTTTGTGGCCAGAAAGACAAGGAACAGTCACTTTTTTTTAATTATTATTATTTTCCCCAAATAAGATGTATTTCAGAAAGCGTGCTCATGGAAATATAGTATTGGAGTGCATTGTTACTGTTTAAGAGCAGAACTCTGAAACAGATTAACTTTGTGGTCAAACTGCTCCTCCCAGAAGGCTTTTCTACAGCTCCACTCCTCAAATGGTTGAAAAGCTCAGATCAGCACAGACTAAAGGAAATCCTTCCAAAATATTTTCACAAGCAGTTGCTGCAATGCAGAGTAGTTCTTCACTTGGGAAGTCTCTTGGGATGTGATGTATTTGTGTTCAAAACTCACAGCTACTTGGTCTAGAGCAGGGATACGAGCTCATGTCTCTGACTCAGTGGTTTGAGTGTGAGAAAGTCATACAACATACCTCTGGTTCAATTTCATACAAAATGGAGAAGAAAAAAGAAAAGCCAAAGGGAGGGAGGGGTCAGAAACTTGGAGTAATCAGAATCCTGCCTTGAAAGAGGTGGTGGAGGAATTCAACCTCAGTCTGCATTATCCCAGGTGTGTCTATCTTTCTCAGACCAAGCATCAGCAGTCAAGGTCTTAGAGCAAACTTCACCTCAGATCAAAGGAAAAAAGGCAGCACCTTGAAGACTTGGTGCTGAAAAAAATTTTCTCTAACTACCTTTAAGGAGGATAGGAGCTTCCAAAGGCCTTTCACTCCTTCTCTGAGTCAGTTTTGGCCTTGAATAAAGTATTTCATCCTTTCCTCCAGCTGTAAAACGCTATCAGTAATTCCTCTTGGTTTCAGTTGCCTGCAGTGAGAATAAGGTTCACCCATTCCAGCATATAGAGCTACCCAGGGTAAGCAAGCTCAGCTTTGGTCTTTCTTTTTATAGCAGCAGGGTTGAGCATAGCTACACCAGAAGAGCATGAGCTGCATTTATGTTACAGGCAGGAAGGTGAGAGGGTGGAGGGAACAGGGAAGGCACTTTGTGTATCTCACTGTAAGCCCTGGTTGGAAGGAGTTTCTGTTGATATACATTACACAAGGAGATTTTTTCTCTGGCTGGCGCTGCCTGCTGGGGAGGATCAATCTGGAGAACTGGCAAACCTTCCTTCCCTATCGTCAAATGGACCCTCTTCCACTGAAGCACCAGGGCGCAGTACTGACCACCGTAATTACTTTTTGGCCTTGTGATAGGTTGCTGTGGTTTAAGCGCAGGCATTAACTAAGCACCACACAGCCACTTGCTCGCTCACCCCTGCTCCCAGTGGGATGGGGAGGAGAACTGAAATAAAGAAGTAAAACTCATGGGATTGGGATAAGAATAGTTTAAAAACTAAAATAAAATAAAATATAACAATAATAATAAAAAGTGTAAATATAATAATAATAATTGTAATGAAAAGGTATATAACAAAAAAAAAGAGAGAGAGAAATAAGACACAAGTCAAGTGATGCACAATGCAGTTGCTCACCACTCGCTGATCAATGCCCTAGCAGTAGCAAGGGCCTCCAGGCCAGCTGCCCCCAGTTTATATACTGAGCGTGACACTTTATGGTATAGAATATCCTTTTGGCTAGTTTGGGTCAGCTGTCCTGGCCATGCTTGCTCCCAGCTTCTTGTGCACCTGCTTGCTGGGAGAGCATGGCAAACTGAAAAATCCTTAACTTAGGATAAGTGCTACATAGCAACAACTAAAACATCAGTGTGTTACCAACATTATTCTCACACTAAATGCAAAACACATTGTACCAGCTACTAAGAAGAAAATTAACTCTATCCCAGCCGAAACCAGGACACAGGTACAGCGTCAATGATATATCAACTGATCACTAATATATGCCGTATTAAACACAGCATAAGCCAATGCATGTTTTAAACAACTGTATGTTCTTAGAAAATATCTAAGAAATACCTAGAGCCATTTAGCACAGCTGATTGGTTTAAACACATTTAAAGTACTATTTTGCCTGATTATTCTTTGATGTTTATCCTCTGTGGTACACTTGAGAAACCATTCAAAAGGAAAAAAAAAAGATTAAAACCATTTTTGTATGAAGTACCAGTAGCAAGTGCACCTCTGGGACTTCCCAGAAACCCTGCAGAATGATCTTTCAGATAATCAGACAACAGTTAACAAGTTTCTAGTGTACAGCATCAGAACTTCCTACCTCTCCCTCCTCCTCATACATGGCAGATACAGTGATCTTACTGAAGAGCAGACATTTAATATTTCATAGAATAAAAACCATATTTTTCAGCAGGCTGTTACCTCAGAATATAAGGGAATTAACTCTGTTCTCACTTTATACCAGTTTTTTTTTTTTCTTCCCTACAGTAATAGTGCTACCATTTGTACCTTTTCATCCTACCTCCATGTTCCCTTCATACTGCCTCTTTACTGATGAGTATTTTGAGATTTTTCTTTTTTTCTGGGGGCAGAGGGGAATGGATTTCAAAAGCACATAGCAAAGTAAGTCACAGAAAGTTTATGTTATCAGCTCCATTTTACATAGGATGTGACTAACATTTGCATGTGTTGTCTTTCTCAACACTTGCTGCACATTACTTTTTCAATCAGTCACCACCATCCCCACACATACATATACATATATATACATCCCACTTTTCAAGGGAGAGACTGTTTTCTTCACTTGTTTGAATCATGTCCAGTGTACTTGTGTTTTACTGTAACCTCTGGGGCAAAAATAGCAGCAGGGAACAGATGCCTTTGGATATTCAGTAGTACTGTAAAGCCCTCACCAACATTCTCCTGTACCTCACTTGCAAATCACTGTTTATGATTACAAATGTACAGCTCCTATTCCATAAAACAGCAGGACCTTTCTATCTATTCTAAAGAGAAATTTAAAGAGATATGCCTTTTCCTAAACAATGTCTTTCCAGAGGGGCATTCCACCCACATATTGACATACCTCAAAGTTATCAGATTGCAACATGATGCCTACTGGGCCTCATGGGACACTCTCCGTCACTTACAGCATTTTACTCAAAACCGCAAAGCCACCACACAGAAGCTATATCTACTGTTCTGCAAGGCAGGCCTTCCTCAGCACAGAGATTTTGATTTAACTTCCTCAAGTCAAATGTTCATTTATTGTCTATCCACTTAGGAAAGATCAATACTGTATTTTTCCAGGCTGATCTAGTTATGGAATCACAAAACTTAATCTGATCCTCTGATTTCAGGAGTCCAAAGGAAATCAAAGTGTCTCAAATTCTCCTTCAGTATCTTCCCCCAACTGAACGAACAACTAGGTTTATATGATCAGCTGCAGCTAGTAAATGCAGTTCACCCAGAAGTTCCAGCTTCCTCAACCAAATCCACTGTTTTGCTGAAAAGCAGCAGAGTTTAAATGTTTGAAAAGCAATAGAGTTTGAAAAAAAGTGATTAGTAAAAATACTTTTACCCTACTATTTATCTTACTAGATGGTGCACTGGGCATTCACAATCAACCTGCAATTAGTACTTAAAGTACAGCCATGAATGTCCTAACCATGGTGCTGCAGCAAGAATGGTGCATCGTAACTTTTGTGCATTGAAGTCTAGAACTTGAATCTTGAGGCAGATGTGCTTTGTTAGTCTGCAAATCTTGACAGCCATGACAGATGTCAATATTGGAGTCTGTAAAAAAGTCTGTATTGACAAACAGCATCGAAAGAACTTTCCTGATATCTCCTAAAGGATGCATGGACGACTAGACAGGCTTTTCCTTCAGAACAGCACATTTTAAAACACTGTGAGAGACAGATCACTGCCTTGGTAGACACATTGTGTGTTATGCTTACTGGCTTCTCCTTCAACTGTTCAATCTTCTTTCTTAAACCACTGTTTTGATATTTTGTGTATTTTTTACATAACCAGTCCTATGCCAGGTGAAGAAATATTTTTCAAGACTTGCAAAATAAAAATTCATGGCTGGCTTAGAAGCTGTGTAATAATTGCCAATACAACTTCCAGAAAACTCCAGCTTCCAATGAAACCCATTCTCCCTATTCCTCCCTAATAGTTTTCAAGTATTTTATAAGTGACTTGTTCATTTATCTTTTAATGACCCTGTTAACTACATGGCATCATAGCAAAGCTATCAAGTAGGTTAAACCAAAGTTTTTAAAAGTAATACTAAATGCTCTAAAAGTTGGTATATACATTTTTCTTGGCACCTGAGACATCTAACTACATTTCGCTGCCAAGCGTTGTAGAAAAACAACAGCTGATTATATTCTGATACACAAAAAACCTCAACACTTTTTCTCTGCACATACAATGACCATTAATATTTGAACTTCAGCTTGATGGAAATCAATATTTAACTCCATATCTTTTGTTATGAATTTTTTTTTTTCAGCTAAAGACTCCACTGCAGTTTAAAAATACCATAAAGCAAGCTAGCTGGACAATGAACAGTGCAAAGTAGACTAGTTTAACTGAAGTGAGACCTGGGAGGAAAAACAGAAGAAGAAGACACTTTGAAAATTCTGTAACCATTTCCCAGTTCAGTTACAATAAACTTAAAATGTCATTAGGCACTGGTGAAAAAGGAGCTGAATTAGCTCTGAGGTGTGCCTAATTCCACTAATGTACCCCAGGACCCAGTGAGCACTCAGCCCCAGTGAGGCAAAGCATTCATACCCATACCGAGCAGGGCACAACCACTGCCCCACTGGGACCTGGCTCCAGTTCACACACAGCTGGGCTTCTCATGAAGAGGATTTTTTAGGTCCTCTGACAGGTAAGCAGATTCAGTGTTTCCCCAGCAGGACATCCTGAGTGAAAAGTGAAACTCTGTCTCTTACAACCAGTTTTTTATTGCTTATAGGTGATGCCAATGAGATTCTCTAATTTACACACATTTGGGTAAATATGCCACCTTTGGTTTTTGAGAAGCTGCTCCTAAGTAAAAGCCCACTTTCCTGCCCCCCCAACAATTTATTATTAGGTAATTAACTAAAAACAAGTTACAGATTTTTTCCATGTAAAAGAGTTTGCCTTTTACCTGAGTTCAGAGCTACCTGAGAGCAATCCATTGCAATTCAAATCACTCTCATCATGTTAACAGTTCCTCAAAGCTCTGAAAGCCAAACCTGTTTGTTTGTTTGTTTATTTTATCAGTAGAAAACAGTCCTACAGCTCTCCAGTTTGCAACTAGGGATGCCACTGAAGAACTTAATATTCTTCAGGCATTCTCCACTACCCTACTCTTCATTCATCTGTAAAATTACATGCAAAGTATGTAAAAGGCAATATATGAAACTATAATTCCCATTTAGTAGCATGTTATGTGCTGCAACCTCCATAGCTGAGCAGTGAGCTGTCAGCCAAAGATAGAAAAGTTCAAATAAATACCGGGGGGGAAAAACAGAAGTCTCAGATCCCTGTCATGCCATCCTTTTTTCACAACAGTGTAATTGAAGGCATTTACTTATAGTTCATGTTATTCCTTCAAAAACATTTCTGCCACTAAGTATTCTTCCAGTGCCTGTGGAGCCATAAAAGCAGGCAGACACACTCACACTTTGCCTCCACACTTCTTTAAGCAGACTTACATGCCACAGAGATATGTACCAGAGTAGGTCCCATGGAAAAGGAAGTAAGGCTAACCTAGAAAGGATTAAATCACCTTCCAATTTTACTATCCGGTGCAGTATAGACAGTTCTCACTCAGTTCAGCACTCTTCCTTTTTCCTAAGTTGTTAAAAATGTGAAGAAATCTGAGTTAAGTATGTTCAGAAACATTTCCCTTTTTGAAACAAGATCACCATAATCAGAGTGTTGACACTGAGGAGCTACATGACAGCTAGGACATTCTGCGTGTCCCTGGTAACTAGGGATAGCAATCAGGAGAGAGAGTGTTGTCTGCCTCATCTCCACTATAAGCCTCTTGCAGACCAGTTCCTGAAAGTTACCCTTGTCTCCTGTGGGCAAATAAATGGTCCAAAAGATTCAGAATTCACATCTCATTGAGACAAATGTCTCTGTTGCAGTAAAATTGACTAGCAGAATATGGTGAAGCAAACACAGGACAACAGACATTTGCTGAAGAAAATAAGTTCTTTCCAATAGTAACTCCATCTGAAACATGTAGGAACAGCAAAAACCCTTAAAGAAAGTTGAAAATGCATTTAAACTGGAAAATAAACCTGGATGCAAAACAGCTTTTACTGGCAGACCAGAAGAAACAAGTAGCAGCATTTATGCTTGTGCAGAACAACAGATTTTGAATGCATGGTGTAAGTGCCCATAATGGGGCTTAAGGCTTTTCAAGTGCAGCTTCTATCTTATTACCCACTCAGGCACCTTATTAAGCATCAGCAAGGTTTGTACACGTCCAGCACCCTCTGTTGCAAGCGGTGTTTGCGTACGTCTCGAGAAGGTGGATTTACAAATTTAGGTCCTGTAAAGACAGCCAAGTGAGGCAATGTATTAACTATGACAGAAACAACTCTATTCTTACTGTTTTGCTAACGTCAGCAGAATTAATGCCCTGTTACATCATTAGTTAGTCCACAGGCTGCTCTGTGAACTCCTGAACTGCAAAAACCAGCAAGGTCTCAGGTATCTGCATCCCCAGTCAACAGTGACAAACAGGACAAGGTGGAAGGGTGAACCTCATCAGAAATATAATGTAACACTGGTACTACATGAGAGGGCACATACGTTTCAAGGTTTATGGTTCTTTGTACAAAGCACAACACCCATTGCTTAATATTTTGAGCATAAAAAGCTTTATTTCAGCCAACCTGGAATGGGTAATCCACAAAATCTCTCCACCCAGCCTTTTTGTTGTGGCTTACACATTGATTTGCAAGATGAGCTCTTAAGCAGTTGGGGAAAGAAATGTGATTGTCTGGTATCCTTTGAACTAAAAGCCTCCAGGCACACATATCAGTGTTAACAACATTCTTCTCATTCTGAACCCAAAATGTAACACTATACCACCTACTAGGAAGAAAATAAACTCTATCCCAGCTGAAACCAGGACAATAGTAAAACTAATAGACTTAATCTAAGATCTGTATCTAAGCCTCCGATTAGTCTGGATGCTCATTGAAGGACCCTGGAGAAAGAGTCTATTCTCCATACTTCAATATATTAAAAAATATTTTCAAAACACCAATATGTTCATATCAAATTAGCATAACTTTGCAAAGTTGTTTCCACTCTAGACAAATTGCATCTATTACTGCTAGTGACTCAGGTGTCCTATAAATATAGACCTTATTCTGTTAGTAAAATACTAGCACACTGATGACTCAGGTAAATATTTGCATGTCTCTGCAGAGCATGCTTCTGTCAGTGCTCACCCAGTTAGCTATCTATGTCGATGCTGGGAACTGCATGTGGTTCAGGTATCCAACGACATGAACATCCTTGCCAACACAGGGGCAGAAACAGAGAGGATGGGAGGTAGCACTTGTGCAGGCAGAAAAAATGCTGCAAGGAGTCACTTTGACATCCTGTCTTTGATGTCATATATAGAAAATCCTGTGGTAGATTAGAAAGTCCTTTTTTAAAATAAGTTAGACAAGATCATTCTGACCTTTTCTACTCTTCCTGTTTAATGGTGCCTCACCTGGAGCACAAATTCTGATCCCTTCTATTGTTCCTGATTGGTGGTGCATCCCTCTTGGCAGGAAAATGAATCATTGACCCAATACAGAGCAACTTAGCAGTCAAAGTGAGGAGAGAACACATCCTCAAATGACCACCAAGGACCACCTGAGACCCCCGTACATGCGGAGAAGGCATCTAATGTGTCATGTTTATGTAATCCTATGCATATGCATGAGATAGTTTGAATATGTACTATGTAGGAGTACTTTAATAAATTAGATGCAATTGTTACTGTAAAAAAGGGACATACCTGATTAATTTGGTGTACTTGATTTGTGGAAAGCCCACTGAGCACCCTGCAGAGAATAAGCAATATCTCTCCTGAGTGCATGAGACTAGGCTATTGCACATCAGGTAACAAATCTGTTTTTAGAACATCTTCACTCTCGTATCTGAGCTGTGACCTATTAAAATTTATTCCATTAGAGATTCTTCATAGTGAAGAGTCTTCCTCAACCATAATAAATTGCCTAGAGGAAGACCTGGGTCTTCATAATTGTTTACTGCACCAAACCTCTCCAGTGACAGATAATTTTTGACTTCCCGGTCCAGACAGATAGACATTTCAAACATATGGGGAAGAATGCTAAAAAAGAAAAATGGCCCATGCTAAAATACCCATGAAGAGAAAGGTAAGCCTGTGGTCTTCTCCATAAAAAGTGCATTTCTTTTTAGGATAAATTACAAGGTATGCCAAGACCCTTTATAGAATACCATGGTCTAGTGATCTCAGATCTACTCCACAGATCAGGTCTGTTAGTCATTAAAAATGATTAATGCTAAAAAATGATGAAATTGCTTCAGTAGATAAATAGTTCAACAGCTGTGGTTATTGCTCCATCAACAGCTTTCCAATTGATCCACTGTTCTTGTGCTGAGCAGTGTTCTCTCAAGGCCAATACCTTCTGTCTCAGTTTGGTGAATACAGAACTATTCTTGCATTGGCAGCTTGGTCCTGCTCCATCATAGCAACATGCCACATTGCTCTCAGTGGGAATTTTTTCCCTTTTAATGTTCTGATTGTGTTGTAAAAAAGTTTCCCCTTCGATTGCAGCTATATGGCAGGCAACAAATCAGCATGGCAGGTGAAAAATCCATGTTTCCCAGCACATGCAAAAAACCCCACCCTCTAAACTAAAATTGTCTGCTGTGAATGAAAAAGAAAAGGTGGTTGTTAGACTTGTACTATCACTTCCAAGACTCCCTGCACTAAAGAGAAAAAACAGCTGTTTATGCCAATTTAGAAGAAACACAACCTGTCTAAATGTAGAAACAGAAGGGATCAGATAAGATATAGATAAAGCTATAAATAAATAACTGCCATGTACTATTTATGTAAAGGATGTTGCAAAGCTTAAGAAAGAGAAACTCATGCAAAAGCAAGTTCTTGTAGAAGAACTGTGGAAGTTAAAATGTTCTGCAGGTTCAGAGCCCTAATTTGTATAACTTATCTCCCATTCATAAGCAATAGGTAGTTTATAGGCCACCAAAGATGTGCTAACAGCAAAACTTGCAAACTGAATTATTAATGTGTTAATTTCAATGACCCGCTTCCACATGTGACCTTCCTGACGCAAAGAAAAAAGTTAATTATTAAAGCTTAGGTAGATAATTTGACAGGAATAACAGGATATAAAGAAATAGCACCTTTTTGTCAGAATGGCATTTAACTGAGCAGGAGCTTATAGAACAGTAATTAATAGCTTAATTGTTTTGAAAGGACAAGCATTAGAAGGTATGACCTTTTACTGACACTTTGCTGCAATGGTACATTAATTATAGCTGAATTTCAGTGGGTCTTCTGTGGGAACATATGACATTCGCATTAGTACCAGACAAGTTTACTGTGGTCATACTTTTAAATGCCTAATGCTAAATTAAAGCACCATTTGGCTCTTGGTCTCAAAACTTGTCCAGAAATCTTAATAATATTTTTCTCTGCTAAGTATTTCTTGCATTTAAATATTAGTATTTCTCACAGACCAAGGAGGTGGCAGCATGTAATTAAAGGAACATACTGAAAAAGACAAACTGGAAAACATAGGTAGACTAGAACAATCTCCTTTTAGTTGTCAGATATTTTCCTTTCAAAAGCTTTCACGACAGTAGACACCAGCTTTTGCAAAGTTCAGTGCTTTAGTCCAGCAAAGTCAAGGAATAAGCTTAGGACTCTTGGATAAAAAAAATCCTGATGGAGGTCACACTACACTAATTCAGCCTGAAGGTAATAGTGCTGAGGAGTAAAACATGACAATGTGAGGTGCAAGAAATTGTGTGGTACACATGTGCCCATTCACGGAGTTGATTTGCCTGGGTTTTGCTGGTTTTATCCTCCAAACTCCATCCTGCTCTTTCTGCTCTAAATCAGTAATATCAGTCTCACTAGACTGCCAAAATTAACAGATTCCTCTATCAAGGAGCTGGGAAAACAAGTCATCTGCACACAAACCAGACGTTCCTTTAGGAAAACCTTTTCAAAAAGAAGAAAATAGATTTGGGAAAATCTTGTAATGAACATAGGGATATTTTGACTGCTCGCTGATTTTTAAGTTTGTGAGGGGTGCTGAAACTATCATACAGTTATCCACAGTCCTGTCCTGCTCATTCCCACGTGTTTTCTGCAAACACAAGGCCTGATGTTTTCTTCCTAATATACCAATGAGGACAATCTCTCCCTCTAAAGAAAACGCATCTGGATGGAAAAAGATGAGATTTGGGGGGATACTGGTAAAGCACGGACGACCCAGGACTCACCTCTCAATGTGGTATCCACATTTTGGTCTGGCTGCTCCTAAACATCATCGACGACAGGGCAGGCAGCCTCCAGAAGAGCTAAGACCAGCAAAGTCTGCAGCCCCAAGTCAGCAGCTCCCTTTGCAGCATTCAGTCAGAGGCTTGCTTCACAAGAAGATAGATGTTCAGCAGGATAAGTTTGGACTGGCTGCTCTAGATAGTTAGCTAAATCCATTCCTCTCCACCTCCTAAGAAAGAAAAAGCCACAGGACTAACCAGGGAATCTTCTGAACTCCTGAAGCAATTACACACTTTGAGTTCACATTTCCTGCACCTTACAAATCTCTTCAGACAACATGTGTTCCACCCATGTCTTTTATCTTGAAAAGCTCTCAGATGCTTTTGTCCTGGTTTCAGCTGGGATAGAGTTAAGTGTCTTCCTAGTAGCTGGTACAGTGCTGTGTTTTGAGTTCAGT
>JANZLQ010000079.1:34937775-34959797 GCA_026212715.1 Elanus axillaris
CAGCAGCTTCTCACAGAAGCCACCCCTGTAACCCCCCCCCCCCCGCTACCAAAACCTTGCCACAGAAACCCAATACACCCCCAAATGCCAGGTAAAAGTTCATTATCTTTCTTTGTACTTAGTGTTAGGCTTCTGATTCCAGCAATAAAAACTTTTTTCATAGAAATCTAATCTCTACAGAAACTTTAAAAAAATTTAATCCATCAAACTCTCCAAAGTTTTTATCTTTCCTCTCTGTCAGTCAGCATACTGGAAACATGGTTCAATTCCCATCAAGGCTAGTAGGAAGACTTCACAGCTTGCTTCCACTCTATTTAAAAACAACAATAGTTCTATAATTTCAGGAGTGGATTCGTAGCATTTAATACTTAAACATCAGCAGTACCCTGCTACAAGAAGGCCTATTAGCCATTCTTGTTGTGAAAGCTACTGCCCATTACAAGTTACTGAAAACAGCCTTGCAAGGTCGCTAAACCATACCTGCTCAAACTCAAACTTTACAGGCTATTTTGGCCAAGTGAAGAAATACTGCATTGTCCTTTTCCTTAAGAGATCTTGCTCCTATCCATGAGAGAATCATAAAATTTGGCCAAAGGCAAACACATAATAAAGGAAGCCTTAAACACCATGTTTGGGAGGAACTAGTTCAGTTAAACACCACCAAGAAAGTGTAGCAATTAGCTGGTTGTAAAATAGAAAGGGGTGAAATACCTTTAAAATATGGAAGTGTAGTTACATAAAAGACAGGCTTTTTGCAGGCTAATTTAGTTTCCCTCAGATAGCAGTCAGCCACAAAAATCTTAGGGAAGTATAATACTGAAGATGAAAGTGTAGTTACATATAGCTGCACTTCAGACACCACTAATGACACTTAAAAGAAGAGCAGAACAGTGTTGTGTGTGTACCAAGCTCTTTCTAAAAAGAAAAAAAATTAATTGAAAAATCTTGTGCAGTGAGCTTTAAAAACTCATTTTGCCCAAGTTTGTCACATAACCAGGTAATATCACTGTATGTTACAACCTGAGATCTAACCTTGTAGAATCCTGTTTACTCATGGCCTGGGACTAATGAATTCTCACTGCCTCTATGTGCACATGCCTTGCTAATCATCCTTTCCACAGGCAGAGAAAAGTTATCCTTTTCTGGGTAAATCTAGCAAATCCCCTAATGGATGCTTTTCACTGCTGTTTTAAGAGAGACTCTTTAATGTGACAGACGTCACTTGAAGCTTCTTTCATGTTGTTGTTTTATTTTCCCCTTCCACCATCTAACAGCGTCTGATGAAAAAAGCTGAGAAGCACAAATTGAATCTTTGAGCCTACAGTGATGAACTGTTTCAAAGCTCCCTCAAAGCACACACCTGGGTGAAGATCTTCTTTTGCAGTTCATTCTACTTCTGAACATCAATTCCTCCCAATCACACAGTCTGTACATGCAGTATAACATGCCGAGTCCTGTCAAAACAGATACCGGTATCATAAAGAGTCTCCTAAAGGCAAGAATACAGTATTGCCCAAAGGATAGTGTGAAAAATCCATGTAGCACATTGTATGTACACTTAGGAATTAAATCAGCAAATGATCAAGCATTACTTGTTGTTGCATACTGTTGTCTTTTTAATTTATCGCAAAGGGAGAAAAAAGCTTCATTCATTTGCACAAATATTTGGAAGAATTCTCAGACCAAGGCTCTTCATTTACAGAGTACAGACACAGCAGGCCTACTCCTATATGTATTCAAGCATGAACAGTCCAGCTCTAAATATAAACCTGCATAAATCATTCCTGCCACTTGACAAAAATTTATTCCTGTCCTGGAAATTGATGTGAAAGTCCAAATAGTTTTCTTTCCATGAGAAGGAAAGAAGTATGAGTTTTCATTGTCCCCACGCAAAACAAAACTGGGTACAAAGCACCAGCTTGTATCAAAATAGGTGGCTAACTTCAGCAAAGAGGCTGCTGGAGGAGTCTATGGGAAATGAGCAATATAAGATATAAGGACATTTCAGATTGTGATTTTTTTAAAGCAGATCTAAACTCTTCAGTGCACCAGTGTTTGCTGTACTGTTGTATCACTAGAAAAAACACTGGCCATCGTTTGTGAATATTAAAAATGTTTTTAAAATGAAATAATAAAGTAAAAATTGTTCTCCTGAGCAGGTGAAGAGAAACAAAACCTGAAACTAAGTCTTTCTGGGAAGACAGAATTTTGTATAGCCTCAAGAACACATCCACAACAAATTTCAAAACAAGGGTAGCTGATTCCCAGAATCATGGAAAGTAGGAGATCAACAGTTTCAAGACTGAAACGTTGCTGGTGACAAACCTGGAGATGAAAAAGAAGTAGTTTTTATAGGCCTTTATTGCAATAACGCAGGCATTCTGTTACCATGTATCCCTGTAATGCTGCCATTGCTAGCTACAGGCCATAAGCCTTGTACTTAATTTGAAAGTCCTCAGGACTGAGGCTTGTCAGTCTTCCTCTCTGAGCTTTTCTTGACCTGCCTGCAGATTTGTTTCACCTAGTTTAGTGGTGACAGCAATTTTGCTGGTTTATTTTACTTTTTTCATATGGTACAACCATAGCATTATATAAGTAGCAGTAACAAGGCTGTATTTTCTATACAATAAGATTTTTACAGCTATAACAAACATAGTGATGTAGTATATAGAAATATAGACATGGTACAATAGCAGGGGGTTTCAGAAGAGGAGACACAGGATGTGATGCAGAGGAGCATAGGCATAGAGTGAGAAGAGGCAGGTCAGAGACTTGGCACTGGCACCCCATGGGTATAAGAAACTTACCAAAAGTCAGCTAAAGAAATACCTGGAGCCAGACAAAACTGGGTTTAGGGGTAATAAAGAGAAGAAAGAATTTTGAAATGGGCACAATAAATTCAGACATAACATGGAGCTGAAGAGCAAGGAAGAAAAAGCAAAGGTGAAAAAGTCTGTCAGCATGCAAAGAATAATGACCCCAGGTGAAACCTAGAGAAAAAAAGAGACAAAAACCCCACAGACATCATATTCCTCCTAGTGAAGGATCCCAGATATGGGAGGAAAAGAGGGAGGTTGCATGTAACACCATAGGAAAAGGAATACAAAATGGAGAATTCAAGCTTAGTTCTCTCACACACACACACAATTAGATCTGGACTAAAAATGATTAGAGTCTCAATTATATTAATAATAAATTCTTGGCTTTATATAAGGTGTACTACCTCTTTGCCATATACAAGATTTCAAACACAGCAATAGCAAGTCAAGTTTTTTTATTCATTCAGGCATGTGATAAGCATATGCAATAGGAAACTCTAGGCAAAGTTGATGACTGACTCTATTTTTATATAGAGAGGTACACTATGCTGAAGACGTCCTGCCAGAGATAAACTTCTGAAGGCTGTAATAATAAAGCGTGTCGCAGTGACATGTTTGAAGGAAAAAACAGCCCTGGAAATCAAAGCATACAGTTGTGCAGGACAGAAAAGCAGCGTGACCCCCTTGCTTACTTTTGCCTGTGACAGTATCAGACATCCTGGCTTTTAAGCACTGTTGTCACATTCCGATTTTGGCGGCAGCAGCCAGTGTTGGGAAGGGTAGCCTCACACAGCAGCATCAGTCTTCACTTGCCCTATCTGCCTCTCTGGGACAAAAGAGTCTCCAAGGCTTTTCCTCCTCTCTCCTTTCTCACATAAGAGCCCTCCTGCACACCTTCTACCTAAACCTCCCCTTCTCATAGAGAGACAAAGCTGTGTACGTATCATTGAAAATATCTTTGTGTATCTGACTTTGCTCTTCAAGACACAATACTTTACTGATCTAAAAAGGAATCTACAGCTACGTTTAGGCAAGAAAATTGTGTTTATATATTTCCTTAATTCCATTTTCATAGTATTTTAACTTGTAAGTCTGAAACACAGAAATTAAATTTGGAAAAAAATATGTTGCCATAACAACTTTTTTCCCAGACAAATTCATTTAAATATATGGGAGAGCTGGGGAGAACAAAGAACAACCTGCAGATAATTCCTTTAATTCCAAACCAAAACAACCTATTCTAGGATGATCCTGTCTGCACAGTCCCAAATTTAGTTGCAGTTAATCCACTGCAGTTGAGTTGCATCAGATTCCATTTCTATCTTTGATTACATCCCTTTTTTCAATAACACATATATTTGCTAGCCCAAGCACAGCACCACAGTCTAATTTGGCCTGTTCTTTGGACTTTCCATATTCTATTTTCCTATCTGGCATATTCTATGTTTGCTGTAGCACACTATCATTAACTAAAGCTTCTGTGGGAAACAGCTTCTAGGCTACACCCTGTACAGACCATTTCACCTTTGTGTGAAATGAACGATAACATCTAGAGTGAACATGCCCTGCAAATATGCCCTGCTGATAACTTAATGGGTTTATCAAGTAATCACTGTGGAACATACAGAATGTACATAATAGATATGGAAATGAGTAGAGGAAAAGAAGCAGAAGCTGTGTGGTTTATGTTTCATTTAAATGATGTTAGATAGCTGGTATTTAAATAGAAGCAGTTTTATTGTACAAAGTCCTTAGCAGTTTGCTGTAGTTTTTTGAAGCTTTGCAGATTCAAAATGCACTGCTGCAACAAATGATGGCATGCACATTTCCTCCAGATCCAGAGTTGTTGAATTCACACCACATTCATTACGTTATATACAGAAGACAAACACTTCCCCCTTTGTCTTTGCTAAATCAGTTGCAGTGTAAAGGCTGCCTACTCTCCAGAGCAATTATCCCTTTCATGACACAATCAGGCCAAGAACTTCCTAATTATTTCTTATTATTGTGGTCTTCCTCCATTTTCAAGTTTGTTTCTTCTCTCTCCTATATCTCCTTCCTGCTTTTCCTGAACACAGGATTCCCCAAATACCAGACAAGAACCAGAAGCCATAGAGGACAGAGCAAAGAAAATGAACAAGTTTGGAGTAAACTGTGGAAGACAATAATAAATACATTAAAATTCTCATTGCATACAGTGAAGGCCACACTAACAGCTTTAGCTGAGAAGGAACGTGTAGTGTTTCCTGCTCTATAGGTCCATGAACATACCCAAAGCCTGGGGGCCTTAGCTGTGTCTTCACTCTCCTCTTCACAAATTCTAATCCTGAACAGAGGCAATGAAACAGTTTCCAGGGGCCTACTGTAATCCATGACCACATTATTTCTTCTTTTTCATTTGTATGCAGAACAAAGAGCTGCCAGAGGCCAACAGATTTTGGCCTAGAAGGACTGTTGTCCAATATCTGCAAAAGCTGGAAGTGCCATTAACAAACAAGATTGCTTTCCTGGGTTTCAGCATATTTAGAGTATAGATAGCATGCAATATATTTTTTTTCAGCAGAAGGACAGTGTCATGCAGTTATGTTTCGGACATGCACTTATGTTGCTGCAATTTAAATATTTTGACATTAACTTGTCAAAATGTTGAGATGCTATTAAAATGTGCCAGAAGCCCAAAGTTACCTATATATATGCATATAAAACAGTATACCAAAGCAGGGTACTGAACATGTTATCTGTGTTTGCTGTGTTTTTAACATTTACTATCAAAATCTTTGATTAAAGCCTGAGCCATATATTCAGGCTACAGAATTCAAAGTAACATTGAACACATGTTGCTTTTATAAAATTGCCAAACAATAGTAAGTCCACCACCCTTTCTGATAGGCTGTTTAAATGTTTAATTATCCTGCTAGAGATTTGCATCTTATTTTAATATCGAAATTGTCAAATTTCAGCTTCAACCCACTGAATCTCATTATCCCTTTGTATTATAACTTCCTTAATATTTCTTTTCTGCCTTAGTATACAACATCCTCAGCTTCCTCTGATAATACGAATTAACTGAGCTTCTCAGGCCTTTTTTCCAGCCTTGGGATTATTTTTGTAGCCTCTTTTAACACTCTCTAACACTGCAAATGTGGTCCAGGCACTACCTGGAATTACAAGAATCATTTAGTAGGGATTTTAACATGCAGCAACATGATGTCACCACACCCTTTTCTGGGCAAAGACTTAGTTTTCTTAGACTTATAGTGGTTCACTGAAAGCTTATATAGCAATTCTTCTCTTTGGTCATACTAACTTTGGGCTTGCATGTCTGGTCTGCAGATTAACTCTTCACTCTCAGATGTATGTCAAGGACAGATGGTGGAATAACGGTGGTGAAGTTCACCAGGTACAATGAAGACATTCTTGTACCAGTTCTCCAGGTAATGCAAGGCAGGACCAAAAAGTGAATGAACTTTTCCCTCCTCTTAAACCCCAACCAAGGTGTCAACTAGGGCTTTGCATCTGTTATTATCAAATGAAGATGGTATTTTGTGGTTATTTAAACAAGAAATTAATCTCTAACAGTAATATCATCTCCCATCTTGTGTCTTCTATAAAAATCTCTACAGTTCAGTTTGCAGAACTGTACACTCACAGGTTAAGGCAGGAATGATAATTGGTCCAAAAACTAATTCATGAGACCCCAGCAGTAACATTCCTACTGATGTCTACAGAAAGCTGAATGTATCACTAGTTTCTCCCCTTAATTTTCCCTCAAGACTACATACTTTAGGTGAAGTTGGTTAGTGTGAATATAAAGGGAACCGATAAAAGAAAAATACTCCCTGACCTTATATGGCTGTTCTTTATGTTGGAAGAAACACAAGAATTCTGGCAATGTAAAAATATAACCTCAGAATAAAAATGTGTAAAGTGTCTCTGAGAAGAAAAAGGTAGAGGAAGAAAAAGCGACAGAACAAATGCATCTGCTACACATACCTTCAGTGAACTCCAGAGGAAAAAAGGAGACTCTTCAATTGTACATAACAAGGGAGTGCTTGGAAATATAAGTACACAGAGACAAAAGCCCATTCTAGTTTCATACATTAGATAAGAATTTGTACATGTAAATCTTTCATATTGAGAGAAAATGAAGGAGGTTAACTTCATTAGCAACTGATTAACTTTCATGGCACTAACAGCAAAAGCAATGTGTAGGATGTAAGAAATAACCAGAGGAGGTACTGTGATCCCTAAACTTGTCTTTTCAAGCTAAGTGATTTTTGAGGTAGATCTTAATCAAGGAAAACTTGATGAGTATAACTACCAGAGACAATGTGAAAGCACTTAATCAACTACACAAGAGAATTAAGGAAAGAGGATCAAAGTGAGAAACATATGTGGAAAACAGTGGCTTTTCCATAATACTGTTTTCTGGCCTCGATTTAATCACCTGACAGCAAGAACTTTTAAGCACTGGGTTGCAAGGTTCCAGCAGTCTTTGCAGAAATAACAGTCTAGTTATTTGATATTTGGAATGATCAGAAGAGGATGGATTGTCAGCTAGTCAAAGCCAAAGTTTTACAGTGAACTAAACCTTGCTGAATGAATGCCAAAACAAGTTCTGAATCTATTGGCCACTGAGCAATTTAGGTAAATCTATGCTCCGCTGTCAATAATACTTATGCATTTAGCCTCAAATGGAGACTGCATTTGTATAGATGTGCTCCAATTACAACTCTTTATTACAGACTGGTTTCTGAAGACTGGAGAGTTCACCATGTCTGAAAATTTGCTAGCCAAGCAGAATTTTTGATGCAATTTATTTCCTTTCAAATCCCATGGCATTTCTTCCACAAGCTTCCAATTTACCACAGTCCAAAGATAGAAATGATACAGATACTTCTCTGATCATTGAACTGGAACAGATACTGGTAAGGGATATACGTATCTAGGCAACAATAAAATGAACGAACAAAAAACCACAAACAAAATCCCAGCACACAGTAGTACAGGAAGTTTGCAGCAAAAGAAGCATATCTGAACCTCAATTTAGTCATTCTTCATGCCTAGTGGAAGCCAATTAGTGAAACCATATGAAACTGCAAAGTCTAGAGGGCAATGCTTATCCAAAAGGACACAGAGAATGGTTACAGCCACACAAAAATTTGACTAGTACTGTTGTAACTCATCCTACTAAAGCAAACACCTAGTTGATATTGACTGACACAATTGAAAAAAAAAATTGGTGTTTTTCATAATTTAGCAATGTTAAATGCAGTCTCACTTTAGTAACCAATCCACTATGTTGCAATCCTTTTACATAAAGCCATTAGACTCAAAATACTATGGAACAGACATTTAACTGCTAATTTCCAGATCTGTGGAACATTTTAAGGCATTATTTAATGTCTAGTGAAAAGTGAATTAGTTATTTTAATCACTTCTTAGTTATAGCAAGACTACATCAGCAAAACAACGAACCTAAAGCAGGTTCTTTGCAACATCAATTCACCAACAAGATTTTGCCACTGTCTCTTTAGGACTGCTACCCAAAACCCTGCCATACCTTGCCCATACCACACCTCAAGCTGTTATTGCCACCCCTCTCCCACAAACACACAGGAATTATTTGGTTCTGTGCTTTCATGTTGTTCAGTGAAGGGGAAATTCAAACTGTAACTGCTCAGCACTAGTAATTTCTGACCAAGGAATGATCTGGCACATAGGGCAAGAAGGTGCTAAACTGGCTGGAAGCAGGGAAGCCAGAGACAGAGAGACTCGTCATGAGGGAGTGAAGTTCCCCTGGGTGATGAGGTAAGAAACAGCCTCGTTATTGCCTTGTAGCCATCCTGGAATGGGAGTGCGCAGGGGCCACCGCTGGGCAGCAGAGCTGCACTGGGCAATGCACCCAAGGCCGTTCTGTGGTGCCCCATACAGCCACTCTTGGAATGGCTGCTCATGCAAGTGGATATAAGGCACAGGCTCCTGAGGCACCTTTGCAGACTCCATATAGAACCGTGTATTGAAGTAGGACTCTGCCCAGTGAACTGTTCATTAAATTTTTTCTTTTCTATTTAAGCATAAATTTGTCTCTAATTTACTTTGAGGGGTACCATAAAAATTCCTCAACACTGAGAAACTGGGAACTGGAGGATTAGAAAAACTAAATAGATTTTTGTTCCTGTTACCAACAGAAAAACTTATGACTAATCTGCCTCTGGGACTCAGTTTTCCTTCCCTGCTCTCCATTCCCAGCAAAAAATGAGTATATCTTTCACTAAACTTAACCTGCATTTTGTGAAATTTTGTAATATTTACTCCCAGCATCACGTATTTTTAGGCAAGTATGAAACATCTATCAGAAAAAAATCTAAGGAAAGCTCAGTGTCTTGATGAACCTCTGGGATTCTTTGCAACATGTTTGTCAGCACTTCTTAAACCATCAGCACTTGTCTACTTTGAACAAAATCCCCACCTAGGATAGCTGTAATCCCTAATGGCAGCATATTTCTAGCCCTGGCCATTCTGTGGCATTAGATTTAATTATGTCCTGTAAGGACTGCTCCTCAGCAGTCATACATTACATTTCCTCTGTACAGTTGGCAAATAAAGATGTGCTTTCTCACATATACCCTAACCCTGAGACTAGGCGAACTGCACATTTTTCAAATGCTCAGTTCATGCACCCTCCTCTACCGAGTCTCCTATAGGTTTGTATTCAAGTTTCAAGTTTCCCTTTGCAACTTACTGGGGTTTAGATTTTAACAATACTACTTGCCATTAAACCTAAGCAGTTGCTGAACTGCCTTATGTGATGTGTAAACTGGTGGCCTACATTCTCAGCCACACCACAGTGAAAGGACAGCAGCAGTACTTTTCTGAGAAATGTATTTCTCCTCAGCCAAGTTCTGCGCTTACTGAAATCCTAAGCCAAGCTTAGCCAGCTAGTTAAACTACTAAGAAAAGGGAATAATAACTGTAAATAAGCAGGACTGCATCAGTGAATATGGCTCGCAACTAACATATTTCACATTACCACAAGAAAGAAGATAGCTCCATACATTTCAGTCAGCAAGAATTTATAGAGGTGCCTGCCTTCTGTTCATGAAGATTTTGTGGTCAATGAGTTTCACTAAAGGTGTGTTGAAATTCCACACCAAGCTACAAAATACTGATGACTTGTCCCCTAGCTAACCAAAAATCTCTTTTTCTCCTGCTGGAGTTTTAACACTCATTACAAATTTGGCTGATTTGCACCAGCCCCCATATGCTTTAAAAAGACTTCTTGCACCTTATCAGCACGTGATGTTTTCAGATACTGCTTCAACAAAGACAGTCATCACTGAATGGAGGAGTGCACTACATTTTGTGTTCATAAATGGTAGTAATAGACAGCAATTAAATTCCAAACAAAGCTTACTATGACATCTTTTTGAGAAATTAAAACCTAACAAAATCCAAGTTAAAAGCTGGTCTTCAAGCAACAAGATACAGTTTAAAGGAAGTTGTGGAAAAATGCTTTGGCTACACACTTTCAAAAGCCAGCTTCCAAAAGAAGGTCCAACTAAAGCATTAGACATGCATCATTTAAAATGATAAAATCCTAAAAACAGACACTGTTCTGAACATAGCAGTTCAAAAATATAATTAATAATGACAAAGAGCTGAGTTGGTGGTAAACACACACACTCAAACTACAAAAATCAAACAGCACCAATTCCTCAAAATCTGTATACCAGCTAAACGTATGGTACCAAGGGTGTGAAATGTGTATGGTCTATGAAAATCACAGCCATCTTAAATCAAGCTCACTCACTTTCATTTCACTCCTTGGTGCCAGTAATTGCATAGGAAGACTTATGTGGCAGGAATTTGATTTTTTAAGGACTTCATCATTCTTGTGCAAAGAAATGGGAAAAGCATGCATTTTGCAGTACATTTGTGTAATATAATGTACTGCATGTAATGTGTGTAGTTTATGGCATGGTGTGTACGGTATTCATGGTATGGTATGTATTGTCTATGTAATGTCTGTAAATTATTATTTATCTTCTACTATATTTTTTATTGTGTTGTATTTTATATTTTCTGTATGTCATCTTGTACATCTCTTATTTTATCTTGTATTTTATGTGTTGTATTTTATTTTATGAGTTGTTTTTAATGTAATGTATGGTTTGGTATTTATTGTATTGTAGTGTATGCATTGCATTTTGTGGGATACTGTATGTATGGTATGTACTGGTGTATTTTCTATTGTGTGGCCAGCCCTGAGTATTTAGGATCTAATGTGATAAAAACAGGAGCTATGTATGGGCTAAACAACAGAGAACAGCTGTGAATGACAGACTACCAGGACTCTTAGAATTTTTATCAGTGATACAGTGTTTGTGCTTGTAAATATTTTCCAGCTAATATTGTATTAAAGAAAAAAATTGTAATAGTGACTGTAAACTAAGATTTGTCTGGTAACTGTTGATGTACTTTTGCCTTATTGTTAGGGGGGTTTTGCTCCTGTGTTGTCTTACCAAACTTTGGCTATCTTTAGGCTAATATTTTAATGATACTTTAATGCTGAGATCACTGGATCAATGCAGGACTGGGCAGTAAAACTACAGACAGACAATACAGATACTTCAAGGGGCATTTAATCTGTGACTATATCTAATTTTAATTTTAGTAATTTCTTTAAGGTCTGCCACAAGAGACACAGACCTGGGCTTTGCTGTTAGGTGCTTTTTTCTAGAATGATGAAGGTCAGATGATAGCATGCCAAGAGATATAAAAATAATGTTAACAAGGCATTTAAAATGTATTTTAGAATGAGTACCATATTGTCATTTTGTTTTTTGAAGTACCTTAAATTTTTTTTGCACTAAACAAGTAATATTTCATAGATTTAAATCAAATCCATGCAATATATGTTTCTAATGTTATCTTCATTATGAAATGCAACTTTTCTTTGCTCCTGGTCATGATAGTTTTTCTACATATGTTGGAAAAATAAGTGCATGCATGCCGGTCTTGTTAAGATACCATTCTCTAGAACAGAATTTAGCAGCATAATTGGGTGGATAGCATTGGTTGATCAGACAAGCAAATATCAAACCACAGTTACTTTTGATACAGATATGTCATTGTAGGAGAAGTAGCTGCAGGACAAATTAGAAGCATTAAACAAATTTGTGAAATTCCTAATGTCTTTAAATGCATATTGGAATGAGGAAGAATATATTTCCTTGTTGGTTTAAGTCACAGTCTGAAGAGTTATCAAGCCCAAAGTAAAATTTCACACAGAGATAGTTAAATATGACTTATTACATTTGTCAGAAATACAGAAGACAGAAGAATTCACACAGTTGTGAATAAATTTACTGTACAACCTCTTCTTTCGTTGGCCCATAATTAAAGTTTAAATAATTTCTCCTTTGTAAATTTAGCCTTTTTCCACTTATACTGGAATGTGCTTAAGACAAGAATCCCATTCATGTAGTAATTATGAAAACTTCTGGGAAAGAAGAAATGTGGTACTTTTGGGATCTGGGTTGGATTTATCCTGTCTAATTTTAGTTCTGCCTTCATATGGACTGCAAGGTACTTCTAAGCAAACTTCAATAACTCTGCAGATTATTTCATTTTATGCATCATCTTCTCTTTTTTTGCAGACCCACAACAGTCCTGTGCAACTGTGACAACTGTTCAGTGAACAATGTTAGACTAGTACTTAGTATATTCTTGGCATGCTTAAGTCATGTATTACTTTAGTCTTTTCTGAAAATTATAAAGCTTACTGTCCATTCTTTTCCATCAAGTGCCTCCACCCATTTGTTTTGGGTTTTATATCTATTAACAAGGAAAAGAGCTAGAATCATATGATCAGCCAACTCTTTATAGATTAGTAATAAATGATTCACCAGCGCTTAGTGATCTACAAGAGGAGGACTGACTTGCCTCAAAGTATTTCCCTCCAAAACAAACAAAAAGCCTGAAGTTCCCTAAACTAAAATGTCTCTGAAAAGGAGAAGAGATTAGAATTTATGGCAATTACTCTTACTTGCCTTTTTTCTGTAGCCTTGATAATAAAACCTGTTAAAAATGGGCCATTTGCTATTACTGGTTGTTTAAAAACCCTATATTCCAAATTCAAATTAGAGTTATATTTGGTGATATATAAGAAGAAGCTTCACAGGTTATCTTGGCAGAAGACCTATAACAAGATGTAAAAATTAAATTAACTTGTCTAGTGTTGAGTTAGTAGGAAAATAGATGTACAGGTAAATTCTTTCTGAACAGAGCCAATTACCCATTTGTTTACAGGAGAGCCTATTTTTTAATAGGCTTTTTAACTAATGCATTTAAGGATAAATGCATTAAGAAAAACAAGGGCAAAAGTATGTGAATGGCTGAAGTTCAAGAATGTGAAAGATGATTTCTGGAAAAAGTCTACAGTCCTTGGAGTCTTGGCATCATTGAGCCTACTTCCCAGGGGGGATGAAAAACAGAGCAATTGCTGTACTTGAAAATCTAAAACCCACCTATCTTGTATCATGCCCTGTAGGAATCAAACAGGATTGTGTTTTTTTCAAATAGAAAGAGATGCCATATTATATGCTGTCAGAACACAGCATGAACAACTGATAATGAGGACTGTACTCTCCATGATGAAAATGTCATTGGTAAATGATGATTTGAACTGATTTGGCAATGGAATTACAAAAAAGCTAGTGGGTTTGATATTGAAAATTGTTTCTATTTTTTCTTTTCTTTTAAGTAAAGTTATGGTCCCCTGAGGTATATCAGTGTTTCAAAAGCTGATATTCTTCTCTGTGCATTACAAGTCTTGGGTCAGTAAAATGGCAGTTTTTTCTAGTCCATAATGGGAAGTCTTGGGAAAAGTACTGCAAATTAGAGAGAAGTTTGACCTCTGTCATGCTGTAGAATTGTTCATTGCTGCTAAAAGACATGTATTTTAGAAGAAGAATGTAAACTAAAAATAATGGAAATTAAATTGTCCCATAAACATTCTGGAAAATGGTGAAAAAGCTCTTAAAGGAAAAAGAATAAATGAAAGAGATTGACAGAAAGCATATAAATGTGGTATCTGTGTTGTCTTGGTCAACTGTGAGGCTTTTGTTCTGCTGCGGATCTAATAAGAAACAGAAGACGGCCTTGCAGAAAGATTTTATGCTAGGTGGCATAAAAATATCAAGTTCAATCCAAAATTGGCATATGTTCAGGTCTCCACCACAGCCAAAAATTGCTTAGTTGACCTCCCGTCAAATTAAAGTGGAAAAGTTCATTGCATCATTGACACTATTGACAACTCTTCTCCCTTGGCTGATAAGTTACCTAGCTGAGCACTTCTTCCAATGAAAATGTATGTATAATCCAGTTTTTGAACAGCCCTACATGTTTTCTTTTTCTAAGCTTGTAGTTATAAACTAAAACTTTTTTTTTTTTTTTTTTAATATGCCTTAGTTGTACTGGCAACATTAAAAACTCTTGTTCTTGAACGCTGTAAAATAATGCAGCCCTTTAAGCTATATGAAGATAATACAGCCCTTTAACTGTATGAAAATATCAGCCATAAAGCATAATTTTGACAAGCACAAATGTTCCACCAAGCAATCATAATATTAAAAATTAGAATAAAAATTATTCAGAATACTCATCTCTGAATGGAGCAAAAGAAAACAAGTCTGTTCTTTCCCCTCAGAAAGCCTCATACTGATGTGGAGAATACATTTTTATGATTGCTCCCTATTTGTAATATAAAGATAATTATGAATCATAGCAGTTTTTTTGTCATGCTGTGAAAATAGACACACTACATGGTATGTCTCACCTCCACAGTCCAATTGATGATGGTTTTGGAACTTAGTACTTTCTGATGATTATTGCAGTGACTCAGATAATATAAGGGCTAAATTTTACCGACCATGTTTTCCACTGCTAACATAAAGATCCATGCGTACATGCATGAGTAAGTTTTGTCATTTTACCTCCTTAGAAGGTTAAGTTCATCCTGTTTCTTGGTGATCATATTTTGTACATTATGACAAAATTTTTCCAAAATAAGAACACTATTGTGTCATCATATTCAGTTCATGCATTCTCAAGGAGAAGAATATTTTTATTTGTAGCAATAGTTTCACCTTTTTATACTGGGTAGAAGTAAACCTGTCTCAGTCCTCAAATTGGGTTTTTTTTGCTTTGTTTTTAACAGAAAATATTTTCAAGTGTTTTGACACTTTATTATCAAATAAAGAAGCCTCATCAACCCATCCTTCAGCTGTATGCCCAGGAAATAGATTTCTTGCAGTGAAAGACATTGTGAGAGTCCCCATTTGTATGGGAATTCTCGGTCAGAACAAACCATCATGTCTACCTTGCATGTTACAATTGTTCTAATACTGTCACTTGAAAACCCCACAGGAACAAAATTGTCTCTTCTGTTTTTTCTAGTTTGCATAGTTTCCTCTTTAAAAAGCTGACCAAAACAATCAGAGATACTTATATTTTAAATAACTGTATTTTCAGTGGGGTAATGCTGAAATGGGAAATATTACGTGCCTGATATATTTATACAGCAATGATGTACCAAAACAGTATATTGGGTTTCTTTACCTTTTCTCATCAAACTGTGTAAAAACTGAATGATATGGCAAATAGGATCATACTTTCATGTAATCCTGAAATTAAAAAGCAAGGGAAGAGGTTTTGCAGCTTTGTCTGAAATCTCACATTTTCTATAACTTGACTCTTGAGGCACTCTGTTGACTGGCTCATCAAAGAGATTTTCTTTCATCCATATTCTTCCTTTGTAACTATTGATTCACCATAGAATTTTAATGCAAAATGCAGTTGAAATGCAATATGTAATCATAGGGAAAACCTAGGCTACACTGATTTTGTATATTACAAAAGTTGAGAGTCTGTGACTTGAGAACAAATAAAATGTCAGTCAGGAAACAAATTTTACTGTCCCAGTTTTCTCATACCAAAATCCCAACTCGATATTCCCAACAGCCTCCTCACCCTCTTATGAGGCCCACTATCTTACCAAATGAAATTAGGACCTATCTGTTTCCATCCTCCTCTTTCACACCCTACCTTTCATTCCCTTGCAAAGCATCCCTGTGCTTACTGACCACATCTGTCCCAGAGCTGGGAAGCACAGAGTCTGATACCCATCCCTGTAAGCATGGTCATATCAGGGAGAGGCTGAATCAACTTCTGTACCAAAGATGACAAATGCCCACTCCCAATATGGAGCTGGAAGGCAGTTATAAATATCCCTCCCCCTATATTTCAGGCGAGATGTGCGACTTTGAAGTTAGGGAGTCTGCTGAGCATGGAGATGAACTGAAAGCGTAACAAATTCCTCACTGTCTCCCATCCAGATTACTTTTCTTCTCCTTTAAATTTTCTGCTAAGAATGCTTTCATACAGGTTATCTTCACACACTGCCAAAGCAGATGTTAAAGTGCATTAGCAGTGTGAACTAGGGAAATGCAGCTGAGAGTAAGTAGGGGTTTGAGCGTCTGAAATAGCATTGCGTCAAGACAGAAAGTTCTGACTGCAAATGGTAACGATGCATTTTTCAAGGTGGTAATATTCCCTCTGTGACTGGAAATTCAGTGACCTCTTGGAAGTACTGCTGAAGGCTTTCTTCAAAGCAACTGTAAAAGCTGGGGTTTTTGCAAGATTTATCATTGAAAACATCTCTGGGACTCTCTTGGTGGCCACTTGACAGGTGATAGAGCTGCTGCTGGCACTTTTGAACTGATGCTTCTTGAACTTATGCTGGTAATGATACAGCAGTGAGCTGTGATAATGATGATACATAAGTAAGAATAAATTGCCTTTATGGTTTTGCAGTGAAGTAGCTGATCAGGCCATTATGTGTTGGGTTTGACTCGCTTAGAAAGCATAGATGTCTCAGAGATCTCTCTTCAATACAAGACCCTGAAAGAATAAAAGGAAATGTACTTAACTGCTAAAAATAGCTGCAAATCAGCATCTGCTTGCTGTAAACTCAGCATTACTTATATTTTTTTGCTAAAAGGGACTTTAGGAAACCCAGAAACAGTCAGATTTTCAAGTCAGTATTGAAAAAGTTACAGGCAACTACAGGAAGAGAAGGTTGCCTTTTGAGAGAGGGCAAAGAAAGCCATCAGCTGATGTAGCAGAGGTCCCAAACAACAGAACAAGGAGGATGTGCTCCTGTACATGGCAGCTGTGAGAGTGCTGTTGCAAGAGGGATGCTGGCTTTTTTGGATGGTGGACGAAGCAACATCAACATTCAAGAAGATCCTGTGCAGCATGGAGCTAAACTTTCAGAAAGAGAGCTCTGCCTTTTGAAATGGGATCATACTTTTACAGCATCTTTAGGAAGCTAAAATTTCTTCTTCCCACTACTGTTACTGCCTACAGTTTCCTGCATTTCATGAATGGGACTCCAGCATGCTTCCCTATTAACCAGAAGGGGGATATCAGCACCACTAATTCCAGTAGGACATTTTCTGGTGGTCTGTGGAGAACGGATGTGACCACTCTCTCTTTTTTTATTTTCTGGCTGCCAAATGCCTACAGAAAGAGTTAACAGTACTTAAATACTCTCCTAATAAGACTTTCCTACATACAAGGCCTGCAAAGGTTTGGATATTGTTTGTGTGCATGGGTCATCCAGCTCTGAAAAGGAATGAAGCAGTCACCAGGGAATCTCTCCATTAAGAACTGCTTCTCTTCATTAATGCAAAGATGCTTAAGCAAGTGAATGGATTTTTTTCCCCCTGATAGGCCATGAACTGAATTACTTCAGACAAATTTGGCTAGGAGAATGGACACACAGAGATTATGGTTTATTTATTTATTTTTAAAAATAGGGTTTTTTCTTCTTATATAGTGAAACCAGAATGGAGTATGCTTTTGCGGTGCTACAGTGGATCTTAATTCAGGGCAATACCTGGTGTTAGGGAGGTTTTAAAATCACAGTTACACTTTTTTCTCTTCCTAGATCTCTAATACTGGAGTTACAGAGAGCGTCCTGATTTCAGTTACTCCCATTGTTATGAATTATTTTGTATAATATGATTGAAAAAACCAGGGAGCTGCTGAAGTCTTGTGTACAGCCCCATCAGTTAATACTTAAAATAGGGAAACAATAACTAGACGTGATTTAGGGTTTAGGATCTAACTACTAGACAACTGGGCTTTACATTTATGTCAGAAAAGGTCATATATTGTCGTTTGGTCAATACACCTTGAAGAAATGCTTAGAACTGCCAAGATTAGGGAAGAAATAGGTAATTCCTATGGGGAAGATCACGACCACCGACTCATTACCACCTACTCAAATGGTACCATCTACTCAAAAGAAGACAATGAAGGAAGAAGACAGAGTCTGTGCACTAATTTACATGAGGAGCAAAGAAGAAAGAACCAATTATTAAGGAAAATAACAATGAATATGTATTATTTAAATGTATAAGTGTGAGGATTTTGAGACAAGGGTATGCTGTCTTGAGACAGGCACCCATTTATGTGCATCAATGAAATTAATTTCAAAATACCTTGACTCTGTGTGTTATTGGCTTGCACACCAGACAAATAAACCTCATTTGTGGGACAGCACCCCTGCATGCAACAATCAATATGAATAAACTGCAGGTGTAACCTGTATGATCTGTGCTGAAAACTATAAAAAGGTTACAGTTACAAAATGCAGTTTCACAGAACTTCTAAACAAATAATGACCAGATACCATAATGGAAAGCCTGCCTTCTATCCCACAAGAACAGAATCTCTGATTCTGCACCTATGAAAAGTTTCATGAATAGAATTAGAAAGGCCAATTTCTTAAAATATTCACAGACTATTGTTATGTAGATAGACTGTTCTGCTGTTATTATCACAAGACTAAGTGCAAGTCAAACAATTTAAAAGAATTCTATCAAAGAATAAACACTTGTTTATTCCTTGATATGCTGCTACATGAACAAGCATGCAGTTTACAAATAATCCTCCAGATGGCTCTTGGAGCAGGCTGGGGCAAATTGCTGTTGAAAGACTGTGAAGTACTGCCTGATAAAGATGAGATCAACTCAGATCGACTAACCTGAGGGGTGCCGAGGTATTGCAATAGTTGCACGTCAGAGCAAACTTGCATGGCTTAGTGCTGCAAAAGGAGATGAAGGCAATGAGTTTGGATCAGCACCTTAACCAATGCTGCAGACAGAGTGATGCTGTTCGTCTAATCCAATGAAGAAAACAGACAGTTTACCACTGCCGGGTAAATTTTTGACCCCAGTAGAGTTCACAGACTTTTGTGTGGCCAGAATGTCTGCTTGCTTTTTGCAAAACTTGTATTAATCTCTATGAAGCTGTAAAATAGCAAGTCATTTGTTCTGACCTGTTTGGAGAACTGTACTCTTCCATCTTGATTTTTGCCAGCTCTTGACGGTATTAATTTCTGGGTTTTCCCTGAAATGTTTTGGGGATATGTGATTTTTCCTTGGGCAAACTTTGCATTAATCTTTTAAAGAGTTTTGAAATTGAAAAACATATTACAGTAGCATAAAATAATATTGTAATGATAATAGCGGATTGGAGAAGAATTTAGTAGGGTAAGAGGTAGCATCTTTTCCTTTGTTATGCCAGAAGTGTTGCAGTAAGAACTTACTTAGTACAAAGAATGCTCAAGTAATAAAAGCCCTAACAGAAATGTCTGCCATGTGCACTCCCGCTGGTGTAGTTCCTCTGACAGCCACTGCATGTAAATTTTGCACAGCCTGTAATTATCTGTACAGCTGGAGTAGCCTTGTGCTGGTCTGAATCTTGATCTTAGGCTGAATGTTCCCTTCAGGTTTATGAATAAGGTGATCATGAGCATGTTAGCATTGGCAAGGTATTCTTTCTGCTGTGGGATTACACTACATTAATAGCTCAAACTGCTGTTTTAAGAAATGAGTTTTGTTCAGTAAAGAGAAAATAACTTTTAAGGCTTTACAAAGATATTGTAATTCTATATACATTTTAAGCATATGTGTTGTGAACAAAAAGGTATTTAAGTTATTTATTTGGGAATGTGAAGGTGTTGGCACATTTTAACTGAATCCTGCTGTTTTAATATTTCTCTAAATCTGACAGATACATGCTGAGGCACTGCTGCATCAAATTTAAAACCAATCTCAGTTTATGCTTCATCTGACTAACAGTCACGTAATATCTTATATGCCTGAATACCTTCATTGAATCTGCTGGAGCTGTAGGCATTGCTCACATGAGTAACTTCGTACTTAATCAGGTTTTCTGTGCCAGACACTTACTTGCTGAATGTGGGTAGCATTAATACCTGCACAAAAGTGCAGCTGCTTAGAAAAAATACAAAGCCATTGAATGGAAGAGAAAGGGTGGAAGGATTATTGCCTTCTTTTGCGCTTCTCTACTCCACAAGCAGCGGTCAAGTCAGTCAATGTGCCCTCACTCACTCGAGGGACTGCAGCCACATGGTTGTTCTGTTCTCTCTTCCATCCCCCTTTGACCTTGGTGAGCTGATTACAGGCTTCTCAGTGATATAAAAGGGAATCTGAACAAACCAAGAATGAAGACAAACAAAAACAAAAGCTGTCTCAAAACAAGATCTCGGACAAATTGTCAGCTGAGAGCTCAGAAACTGGGCTTCCTGCTTCTGATGCCACTGAGAAGGATGCGAAAGGCAGCTCTTGCTTCTGAGAGAGATTATGATCTCATCCACCTTGATCCTCCTTATGAATGTAGAGGCTGCAGCAGCAGCTATAACCAACACCTCTCAACGGTGCAGGTAGGAGGCAGAGAATGAGGTTAAGTGCAGTATATTTTGGCTAGTTGTGCTGGATAAGACAAAAAACTAGCTGGATGAAGTAAGCAAAGAGTTCTCACACAGGTGCATTGAAGCGGTCTGTAATAGATTTATTTGCCTGTGCCTAAGGATATCTTGCAGCTCTGCTGCAGTTTACAGAAGGAAGTACAACTACAGAAGTAGGCTTTTTCAAATTATGGACAATCTCTCTTACAAGTTCCTGAAGTCTCTTACAAGTGCCTGCACTTAGTAATGGCTAAGATAATTTTTTTATGACTCCGGTGTCTTGGAACCCATTTAGGACTTTTGAAAGTTAATATAGCATTGATGATGTTCTGCATAATAAAATAATAATGCAGGTATGTTAGCTGGATGGTATGTTACACCAGAAGCTTCAAATACTACAGCTGTGCAGCAGCAACAGCCTGTAGGTAGGCAGAGTTGGCAGACAACTACATTAAAGCAGATTTTGTTGTGGGCACGTAAATTCCTCATTTTGAGCATATGTTCAAATATCATAAATATTAAGAGGCAGTTTTCAGTAATCTAGCTTATGGAAGGTGGATTTGGTTGGTGTATAATGAGCAAGGACTCAGTCTCAAAAACATCCTCCCCTCCAGCCAAAATGGCAGTCTATCGTGTTTGTTGTCATTCATAGCCTGGGTGTAGTAAGGTGTTAGGAAAAGACACAATTGCTGTGTTCATATGAGGATGTGAATACTTCCCCATATCTCCCTAAATCACATTGAAAAATGAGCATTTGATGGAAAACAGCACTAGACATCACCAGAGTCATCCTTGCAATGAAAAGCTGTCAAGGATTTCTAACTCACACCATTGCCTGCTACATGTGTGTGGTCAAACTAGGAAATCCAAATTACTTTCAAAATCATTTTCCTGAATGAGAAAAATCAGTATTCAGTACCTGAGGGATTAAAACATGATGATGTAAAGGTTTGAGACTCACAGTTGTAGTAAGGTCATGTTATATTACTTCAACCTTAAAGTGAGTATAACTGTAATTGATTTACTATATTTAAGTGCATAAAGGATAACAAAAAGGTCATGTCTGTCATTTTAGGTTTAGTCTTTTTTCCATTCTGCTCTTCTTTATGCATTTCATCCCATCTCAAGTCCTGCTAATTTTCAGCATTTTTATATATAACCAGTTCTATTCTAACTAGAGTGTTTTCTAACTATCTGGCATGACTTAGTATATTTTCCGATCTAACTATCAGCCAGCTGGCTGATGTCCTCTGACATTTCCTAAATAATGTGCTTGAAGCAGCTTTGTGCACATGGAGGTGCTGTTTTTCAGAACCCTTTTAGGATGTTGTATTGGGTTTCTGTGGCAAGGTTTGGGG
>JANZLQ010000079.1:34966327-34979107 GCA_026212715.1 Elanus axillaris
AACGTTAAGCATCCATCCTCATCCCCTTAGGCTATGTCTACTTCTACTGAAATTCCTTTAACTTCATTACAAGCTAGATATTTATTAAACAGTTCCAATCTACAGCCATATCTACTAAGATTCCCTTAATCCTCCTTCTCTCAGTCCTGGGAGCCTACCCTGCCTCTCCCATGGAAGAATTGCATGTTTGGGGGTCAGCTGAACTCTGTAGCCCTTGGGAAGATGGCCTAGGTCACTGCACTGGAAGTATAAGGATAAAGCTGTTCAGGGATTGATGGTGTGGCAGATTGCCCCCCAGAGCTCTGGTCAAGAGGCAAAACACATGCAAAATGATACACACCTTACCTGTGCCAGGAAAAAAAAATCTGCTGTTAGTCGGCAGAACAAAAAAAAAATTATTTTCCCACTTGCAGGGGCTGTGAGCAAAGAAAAGGATAACTTAGAGTCCTGCCATCATGTACAAGTCACAATTGGCAGAAAAGACTGACTGTCTCATGTCTGTCCATCTAGGCAGCTGATTTTCCTGGGTGACACACAGCAACCGCAATGGGCACAGCAGTGCTTTTAACATCACAAGTCTGTCTTCAGCTTTCATTTGCACAGAGCTGAAGTCATGTCAGATCTGGCTTTTGAAATATTTCAAAATAGATCTGGGGTGGTCTTTCCTCAAACATAGGCCTGTGCTGAATATGAGGAGCCATCAACACATGCACTCAGCACATCCTGATCCAGGAAAGAACATTATCTAAATTATTTTCTGGATAAAGGGAATCTTTGGCTCCTTCCTATAGACGTATTTGTTGTAACAGTCTCTCTTGACTGTTATGTGAGCACTTTGGAGATGTCCCTGGACAAGGATGGGTGACTCTTGCTTCAGCAGCAAATTTGATTAGGCAAGGATTCAGCTGGCCCTGTTCCTGGCATATGGTGGTGATTGTGAAGTGGATAGAGAGAAATTCTCCATGCAAGGGCAGTGCTAAGCCTGCACCTCCCTTCCTCCCTCTCTGCCTGCTTTCATCCAGAAGATAGCGTGCAAGCCAGCCCCTGGCCCTGAGAAGCCATCTCACATGAGGGTGGCCACCAGGCTGCCCAGTCAGTACTGGGTAGTGGATTTTGGATGGCGGAGATGGGCAGACACCAGGTGAGACTGAGGGGAGAGTGTGTCATAGATACGAACTTCATGCCTCTGGCCATCAAGAGGAAAAGGTGGTCTGATGCACAGAGAAGGTAAGACCATGACATCCCATGGACCTTTTATCCTTATTTTTGAATACCAAAAGAAGGATTTTGTGACACTGGGACAGCAGAGATGTCTCTGAAATGTGTTTCTGTGTGCTCACAGATGCACTGCCTGCCCCGGTTGTGAAACAGCCCTGCGTGGGATCTGTGGGGCAACGTGCAGTCTGGTGCACCTGATGCTCTCTGTCAGAGGATATAGCTTGGTAAAGTTGGATTGCATCTGGCAAGGATTTTTCAGGTTATCTGTTTGTCCACATTGCCGGAGGACATGACCTGAAGGGCTGATGTGGTCTACCTGGATTTTAGTAATTCTCATGACAGCCTGGTTGGGGCACTGTTGCCCCAGCACACCTAATGAGCTCCAGTGCCATGACAACATGAATAAGGATTTGGGCTTGAGAAGACCAAATGACTGCTGAGAGTGCAGTGGTTGCACTGCTTAGACACAGCCATACAGATCCCAGTGCTAGATAAGGATCATTTGAGCTCTGGCAGCTCCATCTAACCTTTGGAAAACTAACTTAAGCTCCACTCAGCGGTGTAGAAGAGGGAGTGGGTGAGTTCAGGTTCATTTCAGTAGTTCCTGCAGTGCAGTGCAGTTTTCTTAGAAGTGTTTATCCTGCTGGTAAAAACATAGCATGACTGAAAATGGGATAAGATTCTGACTCTAAATGCAAAAGTATGTATTAAAAATGCATTTTGGAGATAGACTGTCTTTATAGCCTAAAATACTACTAATTCACCAGAAAACTTCTCACTTCCAGCTGGCAGTGAGCACCCTGTTGCTTCAGAAGCATTGTTGCCTGGTTTGCCCCTACACCCTTGCCAGATGAACTGGTGACCCTTCACCCTGTCTCATGTCACAGTCCCACAAGTGAACAGTGGCACCTCTCAGCTCTTCTGCCCTCAGTTCTTCAGGGTGGCTGCAGGCAGAAAGAGGATAAGGCAACATGCCTGCAATAATTTTCTTCCTGCCCTACCCTGATTTACAGCTGATTTGGAGTACCTTTGTATCTTGGTAATTGGGAAATCTAATTAGATGTCCTGGAGTTCTAATTAAGTGGCTTTTATGGTTATAAGAGATTTTGAGAATAATCATTTGTGAAGACTCGGGACCCATGTTCCATTTGCATGTGCAGTTTCTATGGCTGTGCAAGTAAGGGCTGTAATTGCCTGTAGGAATTTATAATATTTGCCCAAATGGAAGAAAGTACAAATCCTTCTAGCACGCAGTTTTTAAGTCTCTGATTTTAGAATTAGGGAGACAGCTGACATAAAATACTATACTTGAATAGAAATGCAAGAACAGCAATCACATTCTGTGCGCATAAACTGTGTCTTTTTTGGCAACTTGTGTATCAGTTGATGGAAAGCTAAAATTTTGCAGCTATTTTAACACCTGGTTAACGGCCACAGAAATCCTTGGTAATGACTGAGTATGTACCATTGCATGGAATATATGCTAATAGTGTTCCGATTAAGCAGCATTCACTGCAATTGCATCTCATTAGGTAAGTCATTTCTGAGGGAGATATACTAATTAAGTGTTTTTCCTCATTATGTATTTCATGATTAAGAGGAGTTTACTATATTTACAGCAGTGCAACTAAAGCTATTCAGAGCAAACCGTGCCAATATTTACAGAACACAGAGAGAAACTGTGCTTCTGTCTTCTTTATTGCTAATTGTGAAGGGTATGTTTAGTTTCCTTAGAGGTGCTTTCACTCCTGTAATGAATAAAATGAACCCTAAGTTGGTGAAGTGTTTTGAGATCCTCAAGAACATAAATGATTTTATAACTTTGAACTGCTACTGTTATTTATATATCTTTGATATATATTGTATATCTTTGTATATAATTGTTATTTAGTTCTCTGAGCTATTGCCCAGTGGCTTATTATTATCATCACTATCATCATCATCTAATGCCTCCTTCAGGCATCCACCTGCTCTGGTGTGGGCTCCTCCATGGGCTGCAGGTCGTTATCTGCTCCACCATGGACCTCCATGGACTGCAGGGGGACAGCCTTCCTCATCATGGACTTCACCACAGGCTGCAGGGGAATCTCTGCTCTGGCACCTGGAGCACCTCCTCCTCCTCCTTCTTCACTGGCATTGGGATCTGCAGAGTGGTTTCTCTTATAGATCCTCACTCCTCTCTCTCCTGACTACTGCTGGCATTGCACAAGTTTTTTTTCCCCTTTCTTAAGTCTGTTATCCTAGGGGCACTACCACCTTCACTGATGGGCTCAGTCTTGGCCAGCAGCAGGTTCATCTTGGAGCCCGCTGGCATTGGCTCTGTTGGACATAGGAAAAGCTTCTAGCAGCTCCTCACAGAATCATCCCTGTTAGCCCCTCCACTACCGAAATGTTTCCACAGGATCTCAAATCACCATGTAAAGCTCTTTGATGCAAGACTGTCACAATCAGCTGGAACACTTAGGATTTGAAAAGATTTTTGTTAAATCTTATGGCAGGTTATTCCTTGACAGCATTATGATCTTTTTATTCCTTCTTGAACATAGACCATTTTTTTTAATTCTTTCTTTGCATTTTCATAGAGGCACATAAGGTGTTAATAGTCCATATGTATCTCATAGAACTTTGTTAAATGTTAGCATTTATACACAGCTTTACTTCCAGCTCATCAGGTTTCCATATTGCACGGATGAGCCTATCAAGATGAAAATGTTTCTGTGTTTATCATTTGTGCCTGGGTAAATACCATACCAATTTATATAACTCCTGTTAGAAGCCAAGAGCAATAGAAGTGGTAGAAAAGTAACGACTGAAGACAGAGGCTTTTGACCTTGCCAGATGACACATAGGATTGTGATGGCTCATGTTATTTGGATCAGGAGACAAAGTCCAGTTCCCTTTCCTCACAGTGTTTTGTCAGAGTCTTGGTGCAGTGGTTTTGCACCCATGCAATTTTTTTATGGATCTCATCCTGTTTTGGCAGCTTAATTAAATGTCTTCTTGTTCCTTATTTCTCCCTTTGCATTTCAAAAGTATTAGATTTAAAATGAAATGGCAGGTTTGCAGTCTTGGGAACAAATCTAATGCCTTTTCTTTTTTACTTGTTCTCCATCCCATGGGCTCTACATTTTGCTGGTGATCCTTTCCTTGAATTCCCTGTAACCTGGGAAACAAGCAGAAGCTCAGAGTCCAGAAGCCTTGTTCTGCTTTTATTCTCTTGAAAACATAAACTATTACTATCCAGCCTGCTTTTCTACTTGTAGCCATTGCTTTCCACTTAACAGATGAGCAATTCAATTATTCTCTTTTTCTCCTTCACTCCAGCCTCATTCACAGAAGAGTCTGGCCAGGCATTTGAATAACTAACATTTTTTGTATACTTTTGAGGGATATGAGCAGTAAAGCTGAGGCTATGTAAAGTTTCTGAGAAACACAGCTCATTTTGCAAGGACTGTCCTTTTGGTGGTATTTCCTCTGTGATTGCCAGAGTCTGCATGGATGTTCTTGACCCTGATCTCTAGGAGGAAACCAGGAGGTCAGAGCAGATGCTTTTGAGTCCTGGTCTCCTTCTTGAAGGTGCCTCTGAAAGCTTCATTATCTGTGTACAAACAGTTTACAACTGAGTACAAATACAGGAGATGAATTATAACCATCCTACAGTTTGGAGTTTCTCAGTCTGACAGTTCTGACTTCCCAGAGGAGGCTGGATAGCATTGAAAATGTTCCTAGTCTAAAGTAATCTAATTTCCCTCACCCCCATCCCATACACAGCTCCTTTCCCTTCAAGTCCCCAAATTCTCAATCAGACTTTTAAAACATGCATGCAGGATATGACATGGGCTTTATCTTGTGCAGGTTATCTGGCGAGCTGGAGAGTAATGAATCCTGCTCATGCTGTCCAGAGTAGAGCACACAGTCAGGGTCAAGTACCTCCTGCATGCCAGTGCACTCAGATTCAGCATTCCTTCACTGTTAAAATTAATCTTACACACACACACACACACACACACACACACACACACTCTTTTATGATAAGTGAGTGGTGGGAATGTTTTATTTCAAATAAGAGGTTTGTCTTATCTGAGCAGAAAATGACCTGAAGGTCAGATCTGCCTACAGGCAGATAGTAAGTATTAATTTCTATGACTAAATAACATAAAAAGAACAAAGGATTAGTTATATCACAGATCAGCAAATTGACCTGGGGGTAGCCTAGTAATTTTTTTTTCTTTTCATACCATTCTCAATAACTGAAAAAAAAAAAAAAAGTATTTTTAGAGTCTTAATGTGATCTGAACAAGTCTCAAGCTTCTTCTTTTTTTTTTTTTTTTTTTCCTGCCTCTCTAACTTTTGCCTCTCTAAAAGCTTTGGAATGGGAAAGGCCAGATTATATCTTAGTAACTTAGTCTCTGTGCACATAAGAGAAAAAATGAACAGCAAAATCAATCAAAATCAATCAGTGTGTGGTAGGGCAGGTAGAGAAGGGATTGTGTGAACTTACTTGCTAAATCATTACTTTCTAATACACCTTGATATTTCCCTGCTACAAATCGTATTCCAACTTTGTGTGGCTATGGGAAATGGTATTCTTAATACTCTCAGATATACTGATAGATCAGCTTGTAAGAGTAAGTGTTGCTTAAACATAAACTAACTAATTAAATATTAGGGCCAGCCAAACTGTGAAAAGCACCATAAGGCAATTTCCCCCCTTCTTGTTTGGATGGAAGGTGCTTAATGTGCAGTTATAAGGTTTTATTTTTCATAATTTTTTGTTTTATTGCCTTTTTAATTTGTTTGCCTACACAAGCATATTAGTATTTAGGTGTTCTTTAGTTATATGGGTCAATGAACTGATTAATTTACTTGAGTTTAAAAATTAGATTTGCAAATATTCTCCATTCTCTTCAGTTCTTCACCACTTGGAATTACATTTACAGTTCTGAATAAGTGAATTAAGTATAAATACAGCACATAAGTGGTTTACTGTATCAGGGAAAGTGGTCTTATAGGAACCATGCAAAAAAGGTATGTGACAAAGGCCTGAGAATATCACATTAGCTGTCAAAGATTTGACAAATACATCCAGAATTTTCTATATTCACCTTGACAGCATACAGCATTATTAAGCCAAACACAAAATATCTAATTCTTTACATTTTGTAAGCTAAAGAACTTCAATGTATTTCACTTTATGTGGTGACACAAACTATCCACAAATGTAACTCTTATGTTGATATTTGAAACCTGGCTGCAAATTAGGTACTAAGTTAACCAGTGAACGCACTGATGCAGTGGTTTATTGTCACTATGTAACTGTGCAATAGCAGTTATGGTCACAATCCACAGAGGTTGTGTTGGCTGTTTCATTGCTTTGATGGCTTTTCTCATATTTGTGAGGACTTTGTCAGGACCTTTGAACAATAAAGAAGTGTCAGACAAACATCAGCCCAAGGGAATTTTAGACAGCAACTTGCCGAAGAGTCTGGGCTTGGGATTTTTCTAGCAGTTGTGATTTTTCTGATGTTTGCAGTTAAATTACTCCAATCTTCATTTTATTCAGTCACCAGCATACAGATCCCTGATATCAGGAACCCTTACTGTTGATCCCTTGTTGCCCCAAAAGAACAATATGCCACAGTTTTAGTCTAATTCCAGCTCTTGTTAGACTTTTCATATGCTGCACCTTTTTACAAAGTTTGCTATGGGTAATCCATATCCCCTCACTGAAGAATGTACCCCTTTTCACTTATGGTCTGGTACTGTCCAGAGGTTTTAGTCAGGATTGAGGCCACTAGTGAAAGATGCTCAATGGTGTGAGAGCTTCTGCTGAGCTGCTATTCGGGGTGCCAGCTATTCTGGGTTTGATTTCTTAGAACTGACTCATTCAGTGCTGTGTGCTTTTGCAGTGTTGAAAACAAGTGTTATTTTCTTCCTGTAGGTACTTTGTTCAACTTTTTAGCAGTGATAGCCCAGTAACATCCCCACAATGCAACATAGAGGCAGTCATTGTCCATGGGAAATGGGCTCTTGCTTCTGCAGGCTAGCTGGCAGGGAAAGGTTAAAGAATGAACAGCACTGAGGGTAAAGTTGTGCAAAACAAATGAGGTAATATAACAACCATGTATTTGAGCTATTTTTTTCAGATAAGCTGCACACTGAACATCTAAGTTTTTTGTCATTACAGTCACAGGTCTAACTTCTTGGCATCAAATTATACTGCTTAAGGTTCTTGCCATGGCATTCTCAAGCTACATAAAAACAGCGTGAGGCCTGTTTTGAAATGTTCCTCAAGAACTTCAAAGTGTTTTCTAGGTCAATGGTCTCAAGCAATTTTACAGCTAAGGTTACATATGATCAATTGTATAAATGAGCTGATACAGAATCAGATGCTACTAGGCATATTTCTTAGATTGATTAGCCTTTCTTAGACTGTTAGTGGAGATAGCAGTATTCTGTCTTGTAATGAAGACGTTTACAGATGATAACTATTTTGAAAATGCACTTTTGGGTGCAAAAGTTAAGGATTTCTTTCATGCTGTATTGTAATTAATTTTCCATTTGTTACTCTTCCAACTTTCAGAGAGTATTTTTTTTTCTTTTGAATGTATCAAAGCTTTTATTGATCTACTAGCGAAGTTACAAAATATGACTTCATGCTAGCTGCAAGGTATTGCTTTTACTACCAGCTTCGTCCTCTCACTTTATAATTTTGATTAGTTCTAATCTGAAGAATTTAGAAACATTACCTCCTTGAATTAATATTGTCATTCTTCATAGCCAGCTAATATGGCTTGATCATCTGTAGAGGAAATTGTTGCTGTTCTAAATCTCTGATACAGACTACCAGCAGATAAGTATTTTTTAATCAGGATATGGTCTGATGTGTTGCTATAATCACTTACATATTGTCACTTTTTAAAAACATAATCAATTAAGATACAGTTTTTCTTTTTCCCAGGCTTATGTTTAACACTAGAAATTGATAACCCTTAAGTTATTAATTTTTTTTTATTTTTGCTTTTTCTGTTCACATTAGTAAAACACAGTTCAAGTGATATATATAAGACAGAAATGCTGTTCCTTGTCTTAGCTAACAATAGTGCTGAAGGATTTCATTTTAAAATAGAAAAAATTCTAAACTGGGAACTTCAGAATTAAGCCCCCTTCGTAATTATAGATGAATAAAAAGATTAAAATCTCTAGTTGTGCAGTCACTTGTAAGCTTTATTTCTCTTCTGCCTAAGACCAGAGAGCCCTGTTTTTACAATTACAACACAAAGCTAATAACTTACAAGGGCAGCATGTCTGTAAGATTTCCCTATTCAGGAGAGTGTGCATTTTTTAGATTTATGAGGCTCCAGCCATAGAAAACACATAGTGAGAACCCTGGGTTTAAGGAATTTGCACTGAACAAACAAGGCAGAGTGTGGCTCACCTGGACAGTGCACCAAGGTGGAGGACAGCTCATGGCCTTGCTTGTGCTCACATGGGAGCTGAGCTGAGTTGGGCAGAACACAGCTCAGATTTTTGCAGTGCTAAACTGGAAGTTTAACTGCAAAACTTCAAACCATTGTAAAATTTTGATTCTGCTGAAGCCAAAGTCAAATCCTCATGTTGATTAGGCCTTAAATCTAGGCCTGAATACCTGCCAAGATATAATCCAATGGTACATCTGAGGTCTGCCTCCTCTCTTTATTTCCCCTAAAATATCTCTGTGGTGGCTCAGATTGTCTAGTGAGGCTAACGAAAATACAATGTTGCAGATTTGTGAGACTTTCCAATATGTCTTCTCATCTGGTCTTTAGTCCTCTGTGCTTTCTGCTGGTTGTAATGCAGAAATCTTGATGGCTGCAAGAAAAGTATTAAATTCCTCCAATTAGAAAAGAAAATTCAGATTTCCTTTTATTGTAAAGGGAGGCCAAAGACAGATATGCAGAGAGAGCTCCATGAGTAATTTAAGAGTGAGCTGAGGACAGGTAGGTTGTTAGATGAAATGGTCCAAAGGAATGTGCAGCCAGGTACCTCTGTGATGTAGATGCAGCTGCTGAGAAAAGCTACAACTGAAGCATGATTCATTAGTGAGTTTTAATACTAGGGCTGTTTTCCTGTTCAAAGATCAGAATGTATTCTAAATGGAGAGCTTAATGATGTAGAGAAAGCTGCTATTTTATATTCAGTCACTGGCTTGCAGTTTAAATTCAAAGATATCATCATGATATATTTGCTTCTGCCAAGTACCTTTTGATATACATTTTTAAAGTGGGGTAAATGCTTCTTTGATAAAAGCAGTATTGAGCAACAACAGATATTTTCTTAAAATTTATAAATATTTTATCTTATCTTCTGCATATCCTATACAGTTATACAGGATGCTTTTCTGGAGCAAAACAAGATTTTAGAAAAAAAAAAAAGAAGATTCATACCATATCACAGGGCACTTGAACCATTTGTTCAAAAGCCATGCATGCAAGCAAAGCAAAACAAGGAATTCATTCACTCATTCCCATTGGCAGGCAGGTGTTCAGCCATCTCCAGGAAAGCTGGGCTCCATCACGTGCAGAGGTTACTTGGGAAGACAAATGCCAGCACTGGAAATGTCTGTCCTCACCCCCCCACACTTCCTTCTTCTCCCAGCTTTTATTGCTGACCACAGTATCAAATGGTATGGAATATCCCTTTGGACAGTTTCTTTATGAAAACTCAGGGTGAGTGTTTTGCAGACAAATGCTGTGAGGAGACTCTGTCATACAAATATTAAACCAAAAGCTTTTTCCAAGGTCTGACTCAGAATTCTGCATAGTCAAGAGCAAAATTTGGTTCCCTGTTTTCTTCCCTTAACATGCACTTTTTGGACTATTTATCTGACAATTAGTAGCTAAATAACAGTACCATTGGAAGCAATGCTAATGGCAATAAGTAGAATAACAATCATATCAGCTATAATAAACATAACAATTAACATTGTTACCCAGACAGGAAATGCCAATCATTTTTCTATTCCTTGAGGATACAACAAAAACCCCGTAACCTCTAGATGGTCAAAAGACATACTGTATCATCAAAGCATGTAATAGGAATGGAGAGGGACTGACGTCTTTAGGATCTAATACCTATAAAGAGTATTTATTCAGCTGGAAACCTTCTGACCTGGTAATGAATGGCACCTGGTTGTATTAAGCATATTAATAACTCTGAAAAATTGAAGCTGCCTAGACTATGTGAAGCTATCCCCTGTCCTTACTAATATGTATTCACAGAAGCTGTAATTTAGCCACAGAAATAGAAAAAAATGGTACATGAAGGAATTCAAGAAACGAGGTATGAGGAATTATTCACAAAGCACCTATGGTTTGTTTGGTTTTACACCAGTTAAAATGAAAAATGTGCTTTAAATTGAATGAGGCAGTACTCAGAAGGGAACCCTTACTTCCTCCAGCCTTGCAGGTCCACAAAAGCTCTTAGGATTTTTTTGGTCTCATTGACCCAGCTCCAGGCACCTACATGTAATTTATTCTTCAGCCTGGATATAAAGATGGCAAAAGTGAGCACTGAAAATAAATAACTTTGCAAAAAGGACATGAAACTGTTTTTACAAGTAGAGAGACTGTACCTTTGTGATCATCTTTCTTTTTTTTTAAGTATGATTATCTTTCTCTTATTAATGTCTAAACAGGACTTTTTCTATGTCTTGCAAATCCTTTGGGTTGGTACAGTCTTCCTGAGTCAGTGGCTGTAGCAGGAAGCTAGCTAGTGCTTCTTATTTTATCAGTTCTGACCTTATCTGGCTGCTTGAGGGTGAAAGAGCTTAGGGATGGCCAAAATGCAGTATCTGCCCTAAGGCTGCAGCTGCAAAATGATGATCTAATTTTTAATTACTCTACTTAGGACAGTAAAAATCATTATTCAAAGAACAGAAAACATGGTTCTTTATGCCTTGAAGCCAACAGGCCAGATTAAAGTGGGAATCCCCAAAGGCAAGTTATGCAATGGGTACTCTAATCTGTTCAGTTTCTCAGCCACAGAAACTACAGAATGACTGGATTGTGATCCACTTCAGAATTAAGAAAACATGAGTGTACAAACAAAAATAAGGTCATCAACAATTGCATGTTGTTCTGTTTACAGACTATGTTTTGTTCAGACAATTCCATGTGATTGCTAGTAGCACCAGGGTTTAAGCTTTAACAGAGTATTCCTTGTTTTATACAAGTTTGTGCAAGCTCCAAGTTTCAGTGGGAGTTTACTCATAGTCTATCAGACCCATAAGCAGCTGTTCTATCTTTCTCAGTGGCTTTCATTGTTCTTCCCTAACCAAGGATGAATCACAATGAAAAGCTGCTATCAATTAGGCTCTTTTATTTTTCTTTTTTCCCTTCTTTTTTTTCTTTTTTCTTTTTTCTTTTTATTTCTTTAAAAAAAATCCAAAAGTAGCAAGTTATAAATAAAATGCATTAAGTATCGGATATACTGACTGTTATTAGAAAGTGCCTTCGGTAATGGCTGATCTATAACTGTTGCTCAATGACTATGACACTAAACGTAGATTATCATAACAAATATCTGCAAAATAAGTATTGATCCATGAGTACCTTCTGAAAAATAGTAAAAACTGTTTATCTGTATAAACAATTATCAATATTTAATCCAGAGATATAGCTCTGTAGGCTCTTGCTAACGGTAATCAATAACACTTTATTTCTGCGTGTCATATAGATTAGCATCATTGACATTTGCCTGTTGGTTTTGATTTAAGGGATAGTCAGAGCTGTTCATTTTTGGAATCCATTGGAGGTCACTGCCTATATAGTTTCACAGGAATCTCTGTATACCTTAATAATTAGTGATTTATTGACATCACATGAGTGCCTGGCTGAAATCAAAGCTCAACTAAACTGTCATTATACATATATGTAGAAAAAGTATTCCAAAGGATTTCTATAATCTGCATAAATGAGATACAGGAAGAAAAACAGTGTTGTGAAGAGTATTGACTGGGATGGTTGGGTTGTTGGTAGAATCAGGAATAGAGCTCTGATCTCATCAGTTCTTGTCAAGGTGACTTAGTTGATATTCTTTAAATGACTTATTGGATGATTGAGACTTCTTTGCATTATCTCCCATCCAGCATGTCCCTGCTAACGAACAGATAAAAGATTTGTGTTTGGTGGCTCACTGTCATGAAAATTTTGCAAATCAGTAATGCCTTCTTTATTCCTTGAACTTTGTCATCACATGACAGTGTATATGAAGGACACTGCTGCAAATTTTTTTGATACAGGAGTAAATAATAATCTGTCTCAGGAAGAAATTATGCATTAAAAATATGAAAAATTTGTTTTTTCCATGCAAAATTGTTTTTTTGGGGGAGGAGGGGAGTGGATTGGGAATTAAATTGTGATGAAAGACTTATTGAGGCATGAACTTTTAAGGAGGCTGGTATCTCAAAATAAGAGGATATGCTCTGTATATTCACATACTGTCTTGGGTTCAGCTGGGATAGAGTTAATTTTCACAGGGACCTGGGAGGGGGCATAGCCAGGACAGCTGACCTGAACTAGC
>JANZLQ010000079.1:34997235-35008953 GCA_026212715.1 Elanus axillaris
CATACTGAACTCAAAACACAGCACTGTACCAGCTACTAGGAAGACACTTAACACTATCCCAGCTGAAACCAGGACACTGGGGTTAAACCACGACAGCAGATCATTACCACTCTTGGAGCTCAATGTCCTTCTGTACACTGGGCTGTTTGGGGTCTTGTACACATGAGTCACAATGGTAACTTGACTGCTTTGCTTGCACAAGGTGCCCAGAGCCTGCATGGGAAGCAGACCTGATGCAAAGCCTCTCTGATCTCCTTGAAGGGGTCATGAGTTTCTGCAGGGCAAGTGGCAGAGTCTAGGCCAGCATTTTTTTTCATAGAAACTTCGCATTTATGGTCCTGGCTTTGCAGCATAGAGGAACAAAAAGGAGTACAATATGATGAAGACAGTGGAAGAGGTGATGTTCTTCAGGGAGCAAAATACATGTGAGATACCTTGCAGTTTCTAGCAAGGGATTTTGTCAGCTTTTAATTTTAACAACTCTTTCTTGGTGGAATTGCTTGCTGGTCTGACAAAACAGTATTTAACTCATACACATCCTAATACACCCTCCCTTTGCAAGGTACCCACCAAAGAGAAAACATGCACTGTTTTTAAGCAGTGATTCTCATTCTGGCTGCCTAGTCCTGAACTGAGTTCTAGGTGAATTCCCTAATGGACAAAATATAAACCATGTTAATAACTGAGCAACCCATCACCGACACAAAGGGTGCCTTAGCTCCTGCACTTACGGATACAGTAAAGTTGTAGAAAGCTCTGAACAAAGCTGGTGTGGGTGGAAGGAGATGGGGTGGGGAGGAGGTGGGCTTGGAAGCTGTGCTGACAGATCACTCATCCAGATTTCCATTCTAAGGAGTAAGAGGCCTCAATAATTATTCTAGGAACAAGTTCCTGGAACACCTGGTGGTTCTGTGCTGGATTTTGGCATATTGATGAAAATGCTGACTTGATATGTAATGAACCCCCACACACATTTCTGAAACTACAGGATTCAGTTTTTTAACTCTTCTTCTACAGTATTGCAAAGAACAGTGGACAAGATTATGCCTGCTTAGCTGCACAGACATCGATAGGGTTGGAGGATTTGCTGGTTTCAGGAGTTTAAAGCTGGCCTAGGTGTCTCAAGTTCTACTTGAACAACATTATGTGTTGCATTCCTCTGCTGCCCCCCTATTCAATATTTACTGCTTGAAAAACAATTAAGTAACAGAAATGTTCTCACTTATTACTTACTTGGTTGTAGTATGCTCATCTTTTATATGAATTAAGATGTTTTAAAAACATTATACATACTAGATTACTTTTTTTTTTAAATAGAACTTCCTGTATATATTGGTTTCTATAAACAATCCCACCCCGCCCCCAAATTCTGGACATTTCTTGTTCGTACTTGAATAATGATTTTTGCTTCTGGACATTTCAGGTGAACATCAGCAGTATCAATGCTCAGAGTGTCGTATACTTCTCTGCTAACTACCTGTCTGAAATGGCTCGGGATTAATTTGATTTTTAAAAAGTCTGGAATAAGGGATACTTAAAAATTTGCTTCCTACAGTGAATACTTCATCTGTTAAAACATGAAAGTGTATTTTTTGAGAAAAAGCATTTACTTATGAACAATTTTCTGACATTTTAGGTATTAATTACATTGTAATGCAAAGGATTTTTTTTTGCATACCTTGATCCTGAATATTGAAAGTACAGTAACAATTTGGTACTAGATTCCAGCTTTTAAGTGTAATACCTGGTTTCATTTGGCAATCCTCTTGGATTGCCCCAGGAAAATGCTGCCCCTCTTTCAGCAGCCCTCTCACCAATATAACTTGTGCTAGTGACAAAGGCTCTTAGAGCCCTACCCATTCCAGGTAATCAGCAGTAAGAAGTAAATGAACCTCAGCTGGACTGACAGCCCTTCCTGTGGTGCCGAGGGACAGGAGGATGTTGCGCTGCTCCCACTTACTTAGTTGTCCTTCATTAGGGGTCTGGAAACCATCCTAGAAACCTGCAGTCTTTTCAGCCCTGTAAATGGGAACACTGCAGTAGGCAACTCCTTATTGTATAGACATTATGCAGAAGCAAGACCTTGGGTACATACTTGAGGATTTCACAGAATCATTGAGGTTGGAAGGGACATCTTGAGATCTGGTAGTCCAATCTTCTTGCTCAGTGCAGGGTCAACTACAGCAGGTTGACCAGGACTTTTGAATATCTCCAAGGATAGAGACTCCACAACCTCTCTGGGCAACCTGTGCTACTGCTCAGTCTCCCTTGCAGCAAGAAAGTGTTTTCTTGTGTTCAGATTGAATTTCTTTTTTTCAGTTTGTACCTATTTGCTGTGGTTTCAGCCCAGCCAGTAACAAAGGACCACACAGCTGCTTGCTCACTCCCCCCACCCCTCTCTGGTGGAATGGGGAGGAGAATCAGAAAGAGAAAAGGAAAAAAAAAACGAACCTCGAGGGTTGAGATAAGGACGATTTGCTGGGGCAACACAAAAAGAGAAGTTAGAATGATAATGATACAAATAAAGAGAATATACAAAATGAGTGATGCACAGTGCAACCGCTCACCACCCGGAACCCGGCACTCCGCCACTTCCCCCATGGAAAGCCAAGAAACACCCCCCAGCCTGCTCCCTATATATATACTGGGAATGGTGTCACATGGTATGGAATAGCTCCTTGGCTAGTTCAGGTCAGCTGTCCTGGCTATGCCCCCTCCCAGGTTCCTGTGAAAATTAACTCTATCCCAGCTGAAATTAGGACACTATTGCCTCTTGTTTTCTCAGTGGGCACCACTGGGAAGAGTCTGTCTCCATCATCTTCATTGCATCCCTCCCATCAAGTGTTTATGCACATTGATACCCCTGGAGTCTTCTCTTCTCCAGGCTGAACAGCCCCAGCTTGCTCAGCTTCTCCGCATATGAGAGATGCTCTGGTCCTGTAACCATCTGAGTGGCCCTGACCTGGACTTACTTCAGTATGTCCACCTCCCTCTTGTACTGAGGGGCCCAGAACTGGACACAGCACTCCAGATGTGGCCTCACCAGGGCCAGGTAGAGGGGAAGGGTCACTCCCTTGACCTGCAGGTGATGGTTTTCCAAATAGAGTCTCAATGGCTGTTGGTTTCTTTGTCCCGGAGGGTACATTAGATTTCTTGTTTCATACTTGAAGAGAAGCACTAACCTGAGCACAGGAAGACCTGCCCAATAGTCAATCTCCTGACCAGCTGTTGAGAAAACTGTTCCACAGAGTTTAAAGCATACTCTGCAACAGAAGCTGATTTCCAAATGCAGTAGGGCTTACGTTCATTCATCTTGCTGTCAGAACACTCCACACAGCACAGAAAGCAGCTCAGCAAGCAGAATATAAGCCTCAGGTGGAAAAGCCTGAGAAATGAGTTAAATACAACTCTATGAAACAGCTCTAATGGCCATGGCAAATAGGACTCATGTTAGCCTGAGAGATGATTATGTTTGGGCTTTTTCCTCCTTTTTTAAGTGACTGTCTATGAGACAAAATATATATTCTTCATTTTTAAATGTGAAGAAAGAGAACTATACATGTGGAAGCTGATCGCTTTTCCTGGCAACTAATAAACTCAGAATTTTCCTTCTCTGCAACTCAGCCATGCACACACTGACTAAGTATTGTCATTATTTATTTGAGCATCTTTCCATCATCTAGAGTAAATACAGAAGTGTTGTTGTATGAATGCCTCTGTCCTGACAGACTTCCCTGCTCCCTGGGATCAGAAGTGTAAGTCTTCTAACATTGCTACTTATCTGGAGAAAGAAGGAAATAGCAGAGTAAAACATACTAACCTTTCCTGATCTTAAAAATTTTGGCAGCCTTTTAAGAGGCAACAGATCTTTATATCCTGAAGATGACTATTTGGGACTGTTTGCAAAAGAATTAATGGAGTGTGGGCCTTATGCGGTTTTAGGGCACCACTGCCAATTTCAGCTTTAGAGAAACTTCACTTGCCTTTGTAATACTTTTTTCTTCTGTTCATTTTTTTCAAGTTAATGTAATATCTATGGTGTTTCCTCACTACCATGAAAATATCCCAGCAAGATTTTTGGAGGCTTTTGGAATAAAAGCTGACCTGACACTTTCACAAAATGAACAAACATTTCATGTTTTTTTAGATAACCTGGAGCTGCAGCCACTATAACTAATCTCTTCTCTGTTTCTAGCTGTGGTCTCCACTAGTAACTATGATACATACAGGAACTACAAAATTTCTCAAATCTTGAGTTAAAGTTAGATTACTGTTTAGCAGGAAGGGTGTAGTATAATTTTTAGTTTGTGCTTTAACATAATATTTAAGAGAAAAAAGAATAGAAAAAATGAGAAAAAATATTTAAGGGGAAAAGATAACTTGTAGGAGAAAAAAAAGTAATTACTGTTATAAGAGAGGACCTGACAAAATAATTACAAATAATTTTTTTGCTGATGAGATTATGGTTGTTTAAGAACTTGCTTTGTCCTAATGTGGTCCAGACTTCTCTGAAAAACTAAATGTGTGATGCAGTCATACAGAAATGTGGCTAAATACAGAGCCTTTTTTCAAAGGCTTAGTTTGTGTTAAAGAATTATAAAAATAATTGAGGTTTTCCAAGTAAACTGAGTAGTCTTAAAATGTCATCCTTGTAACTCAGTCCTCAGACCAGAGGGACTGATTTATCATGAAGGATGCATTTGTGCTTGGAAGACATGAAGAGCCCACCATGGGAAAAGCCTTACAGAGCAGCAGGCAGGGAAAGGGTAAACAAGACAACACCAGGATTTCAAGTCAGCTGTCAGCTTACTGCTGAGAAGAGCCTTCAGCGTATGGGAAATTGGTTGATACTAATAACCTATATTTGAAATACAACCTTCAGCAAAGTCTGGTCTGTTCTTAGTTCCAGAGTTTAAGTGGTGAGAACATTGGTTGTCTATAGGCAAATAATAGTTGGTTTAGACATTAAAACTGAGAAGAGTTTTCTGCTTAGGTTGACTCTGCTGAATTAAAGGACCTTGGAATCTCAGTTCTAAGGTAAAGGGTGATTCCTTATTACCTGTATGTTTACATTTAAATAGTAACCCCAGACACTCCATGCCATAGCTGTTGTTCCTTGTCTGTGAGCTTATAAAAAAGTGCCACATTGCTCCCAGCTTTGGTTTTCTTCAGCATCAAGGAAAGATGAACTGATGTAAGTAGGAAAAGAAAATTGGTTACAGATGCTATGAATGGACTGATTTGGGAGATCAGAGCCTGGATATAAAAGCAATGAAAAGTAAATAGTGCCCCTGATGATAAGAACCATTTTTTGGAAGCTCCATAATACTAAGCATTATCAATTTTGTCTAGATTGAGAGTGTCATGTATTTATATTTTAGTTAGATTAGCCAGAGGACACAATAAGCATTTATGCTTCCTTTATACCAATTTTATTCTGGCTTTAAGAAAATATATGATGCCTATTGTCATGGAGCACCTTGGTACAAAATACTTTGAATAAATATAAAATAGCAGAATGGATTACAATGGTGTAGTATTTTTAATTCTATATTAACAGCCTGAAAGTTGGATTTACAGTGTTGTAAAACTCTGATCTGAGAACAAAGGCAGATTGGCATGTGTAGCTGAGGGACAGGGGATACATGCTGGGATATTTGGCAGCTTAAGTCCAGTGATAGCTAGCTGTCCAGAAGAAGGAAATTATAACTATGTGATATGCAAGGTAGAAAAGTAGCCATAAAAAGAGTCATACTGATAGTGTTACCTCCCAATGTTAAATGGTGTGGTAACTATTAATATTAATAGAGACAGCCACTGAACATTGGTTTTAGATGTCAGAACACAGAACAGTCTGAAAAATGCTGTGTGGTGGCAGCTGAGCACCACCCCCCCCACCTGCTCACTCACTCCCCCACAGTGGAAAGGGGGAGACAATCAGAAAAGCATAAGTGATAAAACTTGAGGGTCAAGATAAAGACACTTTAGTAAGTGAAGGGGGAAAAGAAACCCAAACATGATGTAACAGCAGTCACACCATACTGATGCCCAGCCAGTCTCTGAGCAACAGCTGCCTTGGAAAAATTGCCCCCAGCTTCACTGCTGAGCATGACATTACATGATACGGAATATCTTTGGTCAGTTTGGGCCATCTATCCTGGCTGTGCATCCTCACAGGCTCCTTTCCACCTCTGACCTACTCACAGTGGGAGCAGTGGGAGCAGAGTGAGAAACAAAGAAGGCCTTGATGCTGTGCAAGCACTGGTCCAGCAGTATCCAAAATATTATTGTGTTATCAACACTCTTTTGGTTACAAATCTAAAGTACAGCACAATATGGACTGCTATGAAGAAAATTAACTCCAACCCAACCAGACCCAGTACACTCTGTGAAACAAACTATCAGTTGAAACCAGCACAGAGGATGGAGGAAAGAGCTGGTCATGCTGAAACAGTGTGGCTGGAGGGAAATTCTGTACATTGTGACAACAATTGGATGTGCCAAAATACTTAAGTTCTCTTGTAAATTCATTTAGAACAGCATTTTTTACACTACTTCACTGAAGGTGGGTTTCATGCTTGTATAACAGCTTATGGAACACAGTCCTTAGCCTTTCTCTGCATTTTTCATTAACATTTGGGTCCACAAAAAGTGTATTTTTGAAAACTCTTTACTGGTGGAAGAATTGCTCCACTGGTAAATGCAGAAGTTACTGCTCTTTGTCATGTTGAATGTAGGTTTAAGTACAGTGAGGGACGGGCTGTAGCCAGATCAGGTTTTGGCTTTCTTGTATATCTAATAAGAAGTTCAGTTAATCGCCCATTCTATATTCACCGGTGGTTAATTCACTTTTGCACAGGGTTGATGCTTGGTCAATTATTTGCACTGGTTTTGATGGATGCTTAAATATCTGCAATATCTGCTTGGTGGTGAAGTCTTTATATTGATGTAACATGCTGGAGCAAAAGACCAAAGAGGATTTTTAGGTACTGAGAGAGGGTGAGTTGGACAGGTGGGTGGACACATATGTATGTCATTGGATTTCAGGTGTGCACAGCCTTTTACTCATGGTAGCTCGGAGAGGAGGGCAGAGTAACTGTAGGACAGTTGGTACCTGCCTGGATAGATCTCTTTCCTAACATAAAGCTCAGCATTGCTTTCCCCAAGCCAAAGAGGATCCTAGAAATCTTTGACTACATGCAAAATTTCCAAAATGTCCACCTCTCTTCTTCAAAGACACTTTTGCAACTGGAAATTCCTGCCTACATCCATCCTCAGTGCTTGTGAGGCATTAATACAGGTTGCTCACAGGGACAGACAGAACATCTCCTTGTCCCATCTTCAGAGGCCCTGAAACCCTTCCCTACACTGGTAGTTGTGTAGGTGCTGCAGAGGGTGTGGGATCCCAATGGAGGCAATACTTGGGGAGCAACAGTAATTTCTCCCAGTGACCAGGCAAGTGGTGCAGTTTAAGAGCAAGAAGCAGCAGAGAACATTCAGGAAAAAAACAGATTATTTCAATACAGAAGCAACCTCTGCCACTCTTGGGTGGGAACAAACTGGGACAATGTTTCTGCCTCAAGGAGTTGGCAATATAAGCCCTGAGCCTCTCTTGGGAGCTGTGGATATGGTGTTTTGGTTTTTCTTTAGGAGGGAGGATACGGTCAGAGCAAGAGAACAGTTGATCAGCTCATGAAACAGAAGGCTGGACAACTGATTGTACTGACAATCAGTATTTGTGACTTTCCCAAAATGGCTAGTTGATAAGAATTGAAATCTGATAAAAATATGAAACTCAAAGCCCACCAAGACAACTTTCTTGAAGTCAGCTGTCCCTCTGTAGTTTCAGGTGCAGAGACTGATACTTCTGCACAGAATTCACCATTTGAGGGATACTTTTACACAGAACCAATATTGATTATTACTTCTTCTCCTTGCACAACTGTCTGTTTAATATCCTGGTTTATATGTGCACGTTATAGTTTGAGAATAACTATTTGTTCCCTTACCTTCATAATAACTGAGAATATTCATTGTTGCAATTAAAAAAAGCCTAATTTGAGATACCTCAGAATGTAACAATTACACTTTCTTTCAGTGTTGGAGTTTGATAGTTCTGAATTTGGATTTCAGGGAGAAATTTCTAGGATGAGTGAAGCCTGAGGTCTCTGACACACTTCTCCTATGCGTGATTTTTCTAACAAGTATTCATTGTGTAGCCTTGGCAACAACAGCAGTGAATGAATTCCATTCCAATTTAGAGAAAAAGTAAAGTGAGGGTCATACCAACAAAGTATTCTAGAAGAAAATGGATAAAATAGAATGAAAACTTTTTATTTCATTAAATTGAATAACCCATCTGTGAGTGATGAAAGTGTGCTCTTATCTTGCACAAGAAGAAAATCATATGGTTGAAGGTAAATTGTAAGATACGAAAAGGTTGAATTTAGTTTAACATTTATCTTGTAGACCAAGGACTTTGAAAGTCAACAGATATCTCTCTGCTCTGCAGAGGAATTTAGATTTCCCTAGACCTCTATATCCTCTGAATTCTGCAGTGATACAGAGATATGTTTTAGTTTGGCTGGCAGCCATGGTAGAACATGCCAGATAGATAGTTTAATAATTTATACAATGCTTTCAACCACTCCACTTTATTATCAGAAAATAAACCTACCTTTAAATATATGAATTGGGAAATAGATGTTGTGTAGGAAATCATTGATTTTTGTCCTTTGATGACACAGGACCATGTATAAGTTGAAAAGCAAGTGTGGCTCCTGCCTTTAAGGTGAAAGGGGATGGATTTCTGCCAGAGGGTTTTCCTGGATTATCTAGCTGCTTTATTTTTACCAGAGATGTCTTAAATCTTTTTATCTATGCTTCACCATCACAAGGCAGACTGAATATAGTGCCATCAGCACAAGCTTTACTGACTTCTAAACAGTTAGCAGTAGAAGCTTTTTCAAGTCCATACCAAAGATGCCATCTGCTAATCATGATAGACCTGCTTACAATGCTCTCTGGGTTGTAACTAGACAAGAATTCACTAGAAACAATGGAGACTGGGCTTCAAACATTTTCAGTAAAAAGGGTCTATCTGCTAAACTAAAAAGGAAAAGAATTTCTGGGAGGATACACAAGAAGTGATATTTGTGTATTGATTCCTCTAAATGAGCAGACTCACTCTTTATGTCTCCTTTAGCGACATTGTCCAGGTTTCAGCTGGGATAGAGTTAATTTTCTACTTACATTACAGTGCATTTTGGATTCATAGTGTGAGAATAATGTTGACAGCGCACTGATGTTTTAGTTGTTGCTAAGTAGCACTTACCCTAAGTTGAGGATTTTTCAGTGTGCCGTGCTCTGCCAGCAAGCAGGTGTACAAGAAGTTGGGAGGGACCATGGCCAGGACAGCTGACCTGACCCAGCCAAAGGGATATTCTATGCCATAGGGCGTCATGCTCAGTACATAAGCTGGGGGCAGCTGGCCAGGAGGGGTGGATTGCTGCTCTGGCATCAGTCAGCAGGTTGCAAGTATTTCAAAGGAAGGCAGCTTTTTGCAGCTGTGTTTTCCATATGGCTTTTGCATAAGAAATGTCTAAGCATTACTTTAGTCATATTTAGCAAAAAAAATCTTCACTGCTTACCTGTCTTTTTTTAAATGAGCAAAATATGCTTATATTTTCATAAAGCAATATTTTATACAAGATTATATAATACAAGATACTAGATTAACATTAACCACAGCTTAAGGTAAAATTTCTTAAGTCCTCATTCAAATTTTTATTTACTTCTTGTTCAGATAGTTTTCCTGAATAACAAAGTATTGAAAATAAGAGATAACAGGAAAGTAGCCCTCTCCAAAAGCTTTATTTCTGTTTTTGCAAAGACATTGAATGAGTTCTGCAAAATCCCTGTCAAGTTCTCAGTATATTGCATATTAGTTGAATTATAATTCTTCCTGCCCATGTTATGCTGTGTTATTTCTTGATGAACTCTTTGGTGCTACTCAGGCAAAGAGAAAGATGCCAGTCAGTTCAGTGCGCTAAGACTATGGCACTTCTGCTTGCATCACACTGAAGAAATTGAAAAACTTCTGTCTTTTCTTTGCAAAGAAAAACATTATTTTAAGAGACATTTAAACGGTATAAAAAAATCCCAAGGAAAGTCCCATTCATTAGAAAGCCTATTAAATAGTTACTATACAGGATTAACAACACATGAGTCAGACATTAAGGGCTGACAGTCAAACTGAGCTTTGCATCACTTGTTAACCTTGATTTGGGTTCCTTTGTCAAATCGTCAGTGATTAATTTAATTTCACATTTGCATCAAATCAGTAGAAGATCCAGCACTTTTTCTGCCTTTTCTTTGCTTGCAATTTTTCAAAATACAAAATATTTGTAATCTTGAGTACTCTTAAATGTTTGAGGGGTTTTTTTAGTCTTACTGACAGCTGGTAAGTCAGCTGTGAAAAGTGTCCAAGAAAGTGTTTAACAAATGAAAGAGGAACTAGTGAGGTCACAATGAACTTCTCAATTGCCTGCTTCCATTAAAAAAGGGGGGAAAAACCCCTCTGAGATTGTCACTTTCAAAGCAACTGGGTTCTTTTGAAAGATTAATGAAAAATAATTGTTCCTATGTGTACCATATATACCAGTGCATTTCTTTTGCTTTTCTGTGTGTGAATGCCTCACTGTGACACCTGCCCTTGGCATCACTAATGATGTCCACAGTACCACTATGGGGAACAGTCAGTAATTTCCCACAAAGCCTGAATGGTCACATTGGGTTCATAAAGGTGAGCTTTTGGGCAGCTCAGACACTGTCTCTCTCCCTAGAATGCCTTTCAAAACCTAAAAAGCAAGTGCAGTGCTGGCTGTGAACAAACACTTCAGGGATGTGAGGCAGACATTATAGGCAGACAGCTTTGTAATTTGCCCCCCGGAGAATGTAACTTAAACTGCCCAACAATGTCTTTTGCTATGTCATTTGCCTTTCCATCTTTTTGAATGTTAGTTTATACACCAAAGGGGTTTTATTTGGTGGGAGTAAAAAAGAGCATGCTTACACAGTGTATTTGCTGCTCCTTTGATGGTTAGACCTGTCAAAACCAGTTGTTCACCCACTGAATCACCTCTGTCTGCAGCTTCTGGTTCTGCTTTGTGGGGTTATAAGTGTCCTGGTGATGGTAACCTTTGAGACCTGGGCACACCTGAGCCTTAAGAAGTTCTTCTGTGTTGCCATATGCATAGGTTGTGCAGCTTAATCTGTTGTTAAACTGATCAAAGCACATGAAAATGGCCTGCATTTGCATATGGCTGTTTTAAAACAGAGGTCTATTGCTTGAGCTCTGGCCTTTCAGTAGTTTGGACACTACACGAACCATAGTTTTCACCATTCAGTACAGTGCTTGCAAACAGAAATGTACATTAAATATATAACTATAGAATTGTGATGGGTTGACCATGGCTGGACACCAGGTGCCCACCAAGTCGTTCTATCACTCCCCCCCACCCCCTTCACTGGACAGGGGAGAGGAGAAAAAACAAAAAATATATCAAAGGGCTTGTGGGTCAAGATAAGGACAGGAGAGATCATTCATTGATCACTGTCACGGGCAAACCAGACTCAGCTTGGGGAAATTAACTCAATTTATTACAAATCAAAACAGACTAGGGTAGTGAGAAATAAAACCAGATCTCACAACACCTT
>JANZLQ010000079.1:35009053-35044019 GCA_026212715.1 Elanus axillaris
CCCCCGCTACCAAAACCTTGCCACAGAAACCCAATACAAGAATGTATAAATTTGTACCAAATATAAAAAGAGTAGTAAGGACTAGAATCCTGAGCAGAAACACATCCTGATTACTATTTGGTCCCTCAAAGGGCACATAAACAGAGGCTGTCATTTCTCTTTGACCATATGTTCAAGCACTTATGTGTAGCATTCTGCCTGCTTCCATATGTCTGTTTCCATACCTCTAGGTTTCTGTCAGTGCTCATGCGTGTTGTGGCATTCCCAAATCCTCCCATTCCAGGTGTTAGCTCTGTTCCTTTTCCATGCCCAGCTATTCTTCCCCTGCTGTCTTGTGGTGGAGCATTCGCCCTCCCAGGCTGCTCTACAATCTCAGGAACTTCTGTTAGGCCTTAGCACATGTGTCATGAGTTGGGCAGTTAAGTGTCCCTTGACCATACCATGAGCTCTTGCATGGCTAAGGTGGGAGCAGCAGTGACCGTACCAAGGACTCCTGTTGCCTAGCAGAGGTGGAGGTAGGGAAGCAGGAATATTAGTCATCTCCTGACAGCCTTAGAGCATCCCTTATCTGGTTTTTGTTGTTCCCTGACTTCCTTGTAGCCTTCCTTATCCAAATCTTACATCATTCCCTGACAGCCTTGGAGTCCTTCCTTATCTGAATTGTAGCTCATGTGAAAATGGTACCAGTGCTACTGGAATTCCAGTAATTTGCTGATAAGTAAAGACAATCATCTCGTGAACCTATAAACAGCACTCCTAAATGAGGCCCTTTAAGCTCTCCTGGACCACAGCAAGCTGTGACCAGCATCCCCCTCTGAGTGGGATGCCTTTCAGAGCTCACAAACTCTCCATTTTATGAAAACTGGAGGACTATCACTGAGAGCTGACAATGGGACCTAGGCTGATACTCTTTGCTTCTTGAGGCTCAACCCTTTTCCCATTGAGAAAAATGCTGAGACATTTGATTTGAATATTTTCACTGAACTCAAGGGGAATTTTTAACAGGTATACCTATCTTTGCTTTGCTTATATATATGTATATATAAAATACATATATATCTATACAAGTGTCTGTGTGCATGCATGTGTGAATTAACCTGGGTATCCTATAGCAAGTACAGTATAAGTATTGCCATTTCTATCTTATGATTCACCTCAAACTGTGAATGAACCTCAGGCTGCTGTTACACACATAATCCCTTTAGACATTAACCATCGACCAAGTCTAAGACTAGGAGTAGATCCAGCCGTACCTAAGCTCCATCAGGAGTTCCAAAAACAAGGGGGTCTTCTCTGAACCTTGTGATTCAGTGGGAGGGTTGCCCCTGCCTTTTTACATCCCTGTTTTCTATGCAAATCATAAGGAGTTAATTCAAACTCAATTTTTCCTTTTATGTTTCTTTCCTTTTTGCATCTTCGGTCTCTGTACAAATAGTTCTAGTTTGATTCTATTTTCTTTCCTTTGTATGTTTCACCCATGTATTAAGTAATAGAGTGAACTTTGCCATCAAGTTCTGTGAAGGCACGCTTTTATAAATTCCTATTAAATAATTTTTGCTAATACCCTTGATGTTGATTGTTTAAGCAGTCCAAACCACTCCATTTGCGATGTGTCTTCAGCCCCTGTAAGCTCTCCCTCTGACATCCCAACCCACAGCAGACCCAGGCAGGTGCTCAGTGCTACAAAGGTGAGTTTGGTAATTTCAGCATGGCTAGGTCATCCAATCATGTCCTTAAGCAGAACCACCACAGCTGTTAAATACTAGTCCTTGCTGTTCAGTAAGGGTCTCTGAGATACCATGTGTAAGACTATTTTCCAGCTGAGCTCTTCCTGGTGACTTAAGATCTATTGTATAATCATAGCCAAATAACTCTAAAAGTGTACTTTTGGGGAGATATTTCATGATAAATAGAAAAAAGTACTAGATGAAGCACAGGAGAGAGATACAATGTCAATTTAAAATAAAAGAGAGAATTTCTGCTGCCTGATTTATCATCCAGGACTTTTCTCTAGACTCTTTTACAGCAGAAATTTAAAACACTTCTGAATTTAAATAGTAAAAGGTCTTGGCCTAGTACATTAATGATTTCCAGGCAAATTAAATATTAAAAGCAAAGTTTGAGAAGTGTAGCTTAAAAGATGTGAAACTAAGATTCAAAAAGAGATGTCTAAGTTGTGAGGGGGGTGTGTGTGTTTGGGGGGGGGTTGTTTGCGTGCACCTGCTAGCACAAATGATTCAGGCTTATTTAAGAATGGGTAAAATAATAAAAACAAAGAAAGGGCTGGGGAATGATTTGTCAGTGGTGATAAAATCAGAGGGATGTGTCTTCTTTTGTCTTTCATGAAAGGAAATAATAAAAAATGGGAAAAACTGACCTCCAACTTTTGGTCCAAACCTAGAGAGTCAGTCTCAAAATTTCAGCACAAGGAAATGTAATTATAAAGAGCCTCAGCAGATGCCACAGAGCCTTTTGCAGAGAAAAAATTCACATCAGAAGAAACTGAGATGAGAGGTGGAGAGAAAGTGTGTGTCTCACAAAATAGGTCCCTATAGGCTGCTGTTACTGTAAGGCAGTAGATAAAACCATGGTAATTTTGATCTCTCCTCTTTATTGGAATCATTTATTTGTTTACTGAATTTAATTTTTGGTTCCTGATTAATGTGAAATTTCAGTAGCAGTACTGGTTGTAAATTCTTTTTAGAAGAAGCCTTGAAAAGCTTTTCTGCAGAACTTTTTGCTTCAAAGCAATGTACAGCAGTTCTCAAATGAGGTGTGTTGCCAGAAGAGTTGTTGTCATATAGCAGAATAGTAAGATAATAAATATTCATTGGTAGACCATTGCAGATCTGAAAATAAAGTGTGAATAAATTTTACTCATGTTTAAAATACCAAATTCTTCACATTATTACAAAATTTAGTTTCCCTTAGATGTGTTTTTCTGCACATCATTTGGTTCTTAGGACAATGATGTCGAAGGAGAATAGGCTTAACCTAGGGGTTAAGAGACCTTCAGCGCTCTGTGTTACTTTACTGTATATCCCTGAGTAAGTCACCTAGGACTGAACTCTAGGATATACCTGCCAAAAGGTTGGGACAGAGATCCCATTTTGGAAAAGCAGTAATGCAGAAGCACAATATTTGCTTTTATGCAGGCAAGTCTCAGAATGGCATCCTCAAATGGCACCTAGCTTTGGGCAGCCATTTAAAAATGAAAGGAAACCCTCAGTCGTAATCCTGCTGAGGGCAAGCTGTGCTCACCTCCGTTCTGCCTAGTACTTTGTTATTGAGAGATGAAGTGTAAGTGTTCCATGGTACCACGCTGTTGGCAAGGGAGATGTCCTCCCAGTTGATTGCAGTAGTTTTACATGCCCATTTCTTGGCCACAGCAAGACTGCAGCATGCCTTTGCAGTAGTACATGTGGCAGGATGTGACTGAGAGATGGCAGGAGGTGCTCCTTTGGACAGTTAACTGAGCTCAGGAAATCTGTGAAGGTGTTTTCATGAGCAGTTTGAAATGATAGGCATAGTAAGCTGTACAACTGAAACATTAACTCCAGCAGGATTAAGATAAACTGAGCTGAGAATATGGGTATTCTTTACCTTCTCAGTATTTTTTTCAAGAGCAGGAGCCTTCTAGGATCTGTGTGATACGGCCTACATACATAGTTCCTTCTCCTTAGCATTGCTGCATGTCCACCTGTGCTGTTCCTGATCTTGTCCTCATTCAGTACCTTGCTCTGCAGCAGTAGGAGTGCAGGATATGATGCAAAGTGCACTGGAATTTATCCCAAATACGAGTCAGAGATCTCGCGAATTAAAGCCTCAGTTCATTGCTTCCTAAAGTAGTAGTCCCTCCAACCTGAAAAAGTAGCCATAGAACTACAGCCTTTCTACAAGCTGTGTTCAAACTGAAATGAAAGGTCTTTTAGATGTGACGGTGCCTGTTTTAGAAGCTGGACCCATGTGCCAGACAGATAGGAAGGATGCAGAGGAGGACCATGGCACCACAATAAATCTGCTATGTACTGTGGTGTCTCCTGTTTTCTCTGTAGCATACAAGTGTGGGACAGCTTCTCACTATCCACCATTAACCTCTCAGGGTGAGCGCCAGCAGGGGAAAACACACAAAACTTGATTCCAGTTTTGCATTTTCTTGCTCTGTCCTTGCTCCTGTGCCAGAGATCATGCCTGAGTAAGTAGCAAAGAAATATTCAGAGTCCCAGGGCTGTCTTTGTTCTCTTCAAACTCAGGTTTGCTGACTCAGCAGCTGGTCTATTTTGGCCTTCCTAGCATAAGGAATAAAAAAGTCTCTTATTTCCTTTGCCTATTTCCACAGGTCTGCTTCACAGTCTTCCTTTAGGCTTTCTTCATCACCTGTAGTCTCAACATTTCAAGGAAAATAATTGATGGCACCAGTCAGAAATGTAAAGTTCCTGTTCTCACTCACTGACTTCATATTTTCTCTGTTTCTCCTATATTGTTCAACAGGTGGGGGCATAAACAGGCTCAGGGTTGATTCTACTGTTTCCTAGCTGTATGAGCCAACACAATAATTCGTTCTCTGAGGCCTTCAGCAACACCAGTATTTAGATATGTAAGAAAGGGTTCCATATCAGGGAATGTCTTTATAAATAAATGTCTGGCAAATCCCTGTCCTTCAAGAAAGACCTCTGCCACCCAGCATCTCTTTCATTTTCAGAAGGAAAATACAGAATGAAGACCACATTGTAAGCTGGCCATTTCCCTTCCTTTTGAGAAAATTCAGTTGTATAATTGTATGAAACTCATATGTGATGTACACTGGAGTCTTCCGTATTGCTTCATATCTCATTGTGAGACAGGCCTTGTGTCTCAACCTTCTTCCCATTTCTTTCATGCCTTCCTGAAGTGTGAGAAAACAGGGTTTAAACAAACAAAAAAAATTTATATTAGTGGGGTTTTTAAGTGTTCTTGCAAGTAAACAAAGTAATAAACTGTAGCAAGTGGTAGAGCAAACAGTAAAAGAAATATAAAGCAGAATATAAATGTGCTATATATCATGGAATAGTAAACATATCCATAAACATACACTAAATAACAAAGTAAAATAAGAAGTGATTTGTGGTCTGGTGGATTTTGTGGTCCTGTGGTATTGTTCAGCTTTTAAGTCAGAAGAGAACTCAACTGATGAAATGCAGCATAAACATTAAACATTACTTATTAGGTGGAATTTCACAAAGCCAAGTAAAACATAATCTGCATTTTAAGGAGATTACAGTTTAGAACTAGAAATATCCAAGTATGGATGCAAAGTACCACTTCAGCTATTTTCACTTACAGCCATGTTGTTTTCTCAGAATTGTTATTTAAACAGTGCTCTAAGATCTGCAATGCTAAGCTAAAAGTCCAAATGTTTAACTAGTCATGCCACAATGAGTTTTCACAGAAAAATTGATATTATCTGTAGGTTTTCAAACTGTTGGGTTTATGTACTAGTCGGATATTTTTTAAAGAAAAAGTCATCTCAACTATTCTTTTCTTTACAGAAAATAACATACCTATACTTAGTATAGACAACATTGCCACTGCATTGAGATAAGACACACAAAAATAATGTTACAGTGAAATTAAGGAGAATACACAGGGAAAAGAGGTAGTAATGCCTCATTAGAAAAGAAAGGTGGTGGAATTAGTACTTGTGGTTCTCTATTTATTCTGTTGCATATCATTTTGCTCAGATAATCCTAATTCAATTGTTAACAGTGCTAGTAGTTGTAATATTTGTATTGTGCCACAGCTTCTGCATATTTATAGGCCTGGAAATTGTTTTTGCTCAGCTAAGGGACTGAGGTTGCATGGGAGGTGTTTTCATGCTGCTTGGAGGTATGTAGCCATTATTTTCAGCCTCTCTAGTGTGATACAGCGCTTTTTAGAAACAGTGAAGAATCTGCTCAAAGGAACCATAGGAATAATGAGCACAGGGAAATTTCAGGCTGAAATGTGTAGCTGCTATGCAGGGACTCAAAGTAAAGCGCATTAGCAAGCACTTAGTTGTAAACGTGTGTCTGGGGCCTGCAAACCTTCAAATTTAAAATGAAAATGATTCTCTAGAGTGCCTTCCCATTTTATCAGGGCAGATTTAGTCCCCATTAGAGGGCACCCTGAACGTCTGGGATTGGCAACAAGCAAGACTTGGGTGAAGTGCTTCCTTTGCTCCTGTAGGAAATACGATGAATGACTGCATGCCTTGCCATCACTGGGAGAAAACATGAAGTTATTCATCCTCTGATCTGGTGGATATCTTCAGGCATTGGAAATAAATGGTCCTAGCCGTGGTTGAGAGGTGCTTTGGATGATGAAGCAGATGTCATCTACTGTGAAAACACCTCATATAGGAAAGTTCTTATATGCTTCATCAGTCCTTGGGCTTAATCCAGTTTTAAAGAGAGACAAGGAGAAGCTTTTCAATGTCTGCACTGGGAGCAAATTCAGCCCTCTGATGTTTCCAGACCTTTCAATTTTTGCTCTTTCCTGCCAGCCCTTTTTTCCACATTTGGTTTACTCTAAGTTGCATACAAAAAGAAAAGTTGGGGATACTTCAGTGAAGAAATCTTACAACCACACAAAGCAAAGCTGACTCTAGTGTTCCTTTACCCGTATACATGAAAAGCACCAATTATAATCAGCAGGCAATCTGCACGCGTGAGGAATTTCAAGAGCTGAGGATTACAGTGGTATTGGGGGCACTTTTCCTTTCAAGTCTGCTGCACTGTTTTTCTAATCAATTTTTTAGCCTTTAATCAATTGACTTTTGATTTAATTGACATTGACTGCAATCTTTTTGTTCTTAGCTTTTTTGCAGCTGCAGCTAACACATATCTGCTTGTATGTAGAGTGGGTCCAACTGTGTGTTTCCCAGGGAAGCAGTCTTATCCAAAGCCCTTAAGTTCTCTTTGTCTTCTTCCGTTGAGTATTTTACTGGAGTTAGGAACACAGGGCCATTAGTTTCATGGCCAGCAGACCATTTGTTTCTTTCAAAAAATAGTAAATATCTGCTATTAGTGCTGCTGCAACTGCTAGCTCAGGGCATGAGCATATTTCATATTTAAATCAGTTGTGAAAATGAGACTAATTAATTTTAAGTATTAATCTATGACTAATACCTCAGAAGTCTCAATGAAGATAAAATGTGCCATTCTGTTGTTATGTGGATTAAGAGAGTAAGGTAAAGCTCACCACTGCGTGCTGTTTTGAGTTAAAAATATTGTAATTAATTTTATCCTGACTTGGAAAATACCTGAAGCAGCATTTGGCTCTACCAAGGGAGTGTGCTAATGTCTTAGCATTAAAACCCTTCTGACAAATATTTAAGCCTCTTGCACAGCATATTTAGGTTCTGCTGTTTGAGTCATACTTTGAGCTTATTGTCCAGCATCTGTGGTTTTCAAAGCTGCCAAAGCTGAAAGTTGATAATAATAATAATACTGAACTCTTGTACTTTTCATCAAAACCATTCTTCAGTTCATTGATAAAGAACATGAACCACTGAATGACTTATCTACCCAGTATGACATGGGAAGTCACTGGCAGAACCAGAGGGAAAAGAGGCTCAGGTAATCTGTTCTAACCACAAGACTGCACTTACTCCTTACCTCTACAGTGATCCATCACTATGGCTAATTTCTATCAGTATGGTAAAGAATCTTTGAAAATAAGACTTCAAAAACAGTGTTGGGAATTAATTCTGTGGCTTTGCTGTACTTTTTTCCTACACTTTTCATTTTTGTTAGTGAGGTCAAAGATTATTTGCATGAAATAAATATTGTTCCTCTGGAGTTTTTTTACCAGCTGTTTTGTTCCTCTTATGCAAGATATCTTGTGCAAGAAGTCTCTGCTTTTGACTTCAAGCTTTTCCATGAGAGCCAATTAAGGAGTTGTCACCTTCCTTGCATTATAAAATAGAAAATGATGTCCCCCAGTATGGTACCCCAGTCAAAATTATATCCTGGGGACATTTCCTTTTTATCAAGTTTAAACAAGAGTATAATTCGTCTTGATTTCGAGTTTTACAGTAGAAAGTATTGGCGATTATGGCTACATCTTCTTTCCAGCTTTTCTTTCCCCTGACTTTCTTCTCCTCTCCTAACTTGAAATTCTTCCCTATGAGAGCCTTGATCTCAGTATTTATCTCTGTGTGGGGAGGCTTTCCATGATGACATATTAGTACAGCTCTTGTATTTAACCAGCTGGTGTTATTGCTCCAGGTGCTTCTGAGCAACACACCATTAATACATTAGAGTATTTGCTATCAGTCCTGCTACCTGTGTGGCAAAGTCTTCAAGGAAGCCAGCAGCTGTGCATCTTTTCTTGAGAGGGCAATAGTGACCAGGTTTAAAAACAGAGACATGATTTTCAAGAGACTTGCATGTCCACTGACTCTGAGGCTTCCATAAAACTCACTGTGATCTTTTTGTACAAGATCTTTCTTAATTCAGAGGAGAGTTACGTATGGAGTTACATGATGGGTATACCCAGGCATTTCACTGATGTGTATGTGCTGTATGTGTGTATTTTGAATCATGCAACACGGAGATGCCACAGTGGTGCCAGGTAGACCACTTCATCTAGCAGAGAATCCTGCAAGGTAGCACATCTCCTTGTCTCTGACAGAACATTTGTGCTCCCTGCTGAAATGGATGTCACATAGGGCTATGCCAGCAATATACATGGTGGGGATGCAGGTTCCAAAGAGAAACACTGGAAAAAGGAAAACTTTTTAGGTACACTCAAACTGAATATAATGGGAAAAAAAAAAAAAAAGAAATCAAAGTGAAGATTCATTTATTTATCTTCTAAGATATCAACTGAACACAAGCAAAGTGTTCATTTTGTTGCAGTCTGTAAGAATAACAAAATGTAGTTTAATTTCTAAATGACAAATTATTTTGAAAATGGGAAACTTTTTTAATGTGGTCAAATAATGGAAGGATTCCAGATTTTTTTTCTTTCCCCATAGAAAGATTTTGTTGAGTTTGACCCCAAATCACAGACTACTCCAGTTGTCCTGAACTTCTATTTTTATTTATATATTTGTATATATTTACATATTTACTGTTCACTGTACTTCTAAAGTGAAGAATGTTTGGGGTATGACAGGAGGAAACCAAAGCATGAAAGAAATTGAAGTTCTTGGTGTTTTGGTTGTTTTTTTTTAAGGAATTCTCTCCCAAAATACTGCCTCATGTTCAGCAGAGGTTTCATTGTGTTTTGGCATAAATCTCACTTTTCCAATTAAACTGCACTCTTTGGCAAAGCCCCATCTTTAAGACATGTCTATGTGTCTGTAAATAGCACAAAAAGATAGTTAATACTGACCTTTTTGTACCACTTTATCCCTTCACTTTGGAGCAGAGTCTGTGATTTTGAAGTTTTTACCATTGAAACTATGTAAGTTAGGCATAGTCAGCATATCTACCCTTAATTTTCTGAGAAGTTTCTTTAACTGTATGTAAGCGTATGTTTCTGTTTCTCTCTCAGATCCTTCCTTTCTTTGTTTCAGGGAAGAGGGAAAGGCAGAAAATTGAGATTACAAATACAAAATTTAAAAAAAAAAAGAAAAAAGGAGGGTTTACTAGGTAGAAAGTAATTTTATCATGTGCATAAGAATTGCTGTTGAGCAAAGCATAGGTAAATGGAGCTGGGGAAGAAGCAGGGTTGGGATGATACAATAGGCTTGAGTGAAGAAACAGTGGAAAAAATTTCTTCTCATGATTCTTATGCCTCTTCTTGTCATTCTTCTTTCCCACCACCTTCTTTCAGGTTGTTGACATAGTCCTGAGGAGCTGATAAGCTGTTAAGAGTGCTTGCTTTTTTTTCTGAAAATGTATCTTAGAAAAGATGGAGAGAACAGTAATACTAAAAATACGATAGGTAAGCAGAATTCTGAATAGAATGAACTTTAAAACCTTTCTCCAAAACACTGATAAATTAGTTCCTTAAAATGCTGTATTCTGAGAGATAGGGTAGTATATTCTTCATTTTACTGCACATCTAGCATGGAGCAAGATCTGCTTCATTTGCTCTTTTGCCCAAAGAGCCACTGATAAAAATGAATTTTGTATCCAATCTTTCACTGTAAAATACTCAAACAATTTTTCCTGCCAGAAGTCACAGAAACAGCAGAATGGAGTGTCCCCTTCTGCTGCCCTTAGTTTATTCCTGACTTAAGAGGTCCACTAGTGTGGAAATTGCACTTCATCTTCATGTTTTGAACAAATATTGGGTTTTAAGTAGCTCTTGGAGTTTGTTTTGGATGAAGCCTCCTAGCCTGTGTTTAGGTAATACACTGACTCTGATGTCATATACCAAAAAATGCCAGTATGCCAAAACAGAGATACTCACAGGAGTAAAGTTAGGCGTGTGGTTCAGTGCTTTGCTGAGTGGGAGACATGACATCAGTGAAGGTAAATGCAACTGCAAGGAAGATTAGGTTTTTACTGGCAGTAATTTGTGCTGACTATGAGTATTTCCTGTCATGTGAAGACCAAGTTAAGTTCTGCAAAGGTGAAGAGAATAATTACAAGGGGAAGACAAATCCCAAGAACAGATTGAAAAGTAGCTTTTTCTTTCCCTTTTTATTTTTCCCAGAGCTTTATTCTTCTATTGTAGAGGAACAGCAAGAAGGGAACACTCAACTGTTTGAACTCTCTCTGGTAATAACAATGTTAAATATCACAAGCACGTTTTATGTCTACCCACTCAAGAGGGAACGTAAATGTGTTTTGGAATTTCATACCCTACTTTGCTGCTCCAGTTATTTTGTATTCTGGTCTCTCTGCTGCCCAACAGTATATTGTAATTTGTTTTATTATTTGTTGGCTTTTGTTGTGTAGCTTGAAATGATATATAGTATTGGAAAAGAAATGCATTAAACATGCAGTGTTCAGTTAGCAAGCCCTCATTTCTTTTACATCTTTGTTACAGTGTATGGCAGACTTTTCCTTCTACTATTCAGAATCCTACAGAAATGAAATATTGACGGAAAGGAGCTATCAAATGCCAGCAGTAGTTAGTGAGGGTTTAAATTCTTATGTCCAATCCAAATCCTAATGTAACCTTTACATTCCAGAATAAAAAGTTGAAGCTGTTAGGAGCAGCTGCGCTCAACATCTCCCTGGGTTTGGCCCTGTGGCAAGCACCATTGTGTTTCTAAAGAGTTCCCTCTTGTTCTACTCAGATTTTCTCACTTTTCCCACCCTTCTATAGTTATCTCCCACAGCTTTTCCTTTAAATTAAACAAGTATTTCACAAGAAAACAGCTACTGAAGATTTTATTTTAAAGTGTTTTTTTAAACACTTGTTCCTACGAGCTGGGTCTGCTGCTGCGCTATGCCGGCCAACCCACTCGCTGCCCCATTGAGTCCTTCTCAGGGAGGTCCTGGGGCAGACCAGTGCCATGCATGAGCCCCGAGGATCCTTGCCCCAAGACAGGCACCTGGGTGAAGTCTTTTCTCAATTCATCAGACACAGCCCAAAGGAGTGTATTGGGGTGACCTCACTCTGGCCTCATGTGGTAGCTGCCTATGGTTTTTCTGAATTAGTCCTCAGGCCTGGCCAATGTCACTCAGCTCCCCATTGCTTCCCCAAAATGCTGATGAGGTATCTTTGCTGCCTGCAGTTACCGTGGTGGAGGAAAGAGAAGCAGTGGGTAAGACTTCTGTGCATTTCCTTCTTTACCATCAAATACCATAACTGAGACTCTCTATACTTATGGTTTCAACCCAGTAGACTTAAACACATAATGGACAACAGCTTCTTTGTCAAGTTAAAAGTCCAGCAGCTGGAAGGGCTCACTTGAAGGTGCTGCTACTGCTCCTGCGGTCTGCATGGTCTATCTGCCACCATCCAGGATGTGGGCAAAGGTGGATTTTTCTCCCTGAATTTAATTATTGGAAATATCTACCCTATCTTCAGACCAACAGAATTACAAAAATAACACTATAAATATAATTCTTATATATGTAAATATAATTAGTTTTCATAATTTTAGACAAATACCCACACCAAGCAGGAGCTGGCATGCTCCATCACTAAAAATAAAGCAAATGAGCAAGGGAGAAGTCAGTGTAGGATGCACATAGTTAATCGGATTTCATTAGATGAATGATCTTTAACTAAAGTAAAAAAAAAACAAACAACAGTAAGTCTGTGTTGAGGTAATCATTTGATTTTAAGAGCTGCTAATTGGTTTAATTTTAGCTTAATTGACTGCCTGAATCTAAAGATGGTCTGAGCACCAAAAATGGGCAGAAATGAGAAAAACTATGAATTATGGCAAATACAGCTACTTTGGTGTAAATCTGTGTGTGGACCCATTTGCTTCCTGGCAAAGTGTATAAAATTGATTTACTGAAAGTCAATAGCAAACTGCCAGGAAGAATATTTTCCATTCTTACCTTATGTTTTGAAGGCTTGTGCAACCTGTTACTCTGTTGGTTCTGACATTCTGTCTGGGATAAGCCTTCTCTGTTTAGCACCTTAAAAAGCATTACTTTCTGTTTTATTTTTATGTTTCAAAATAAATTGCACAAACTGAAATTGCAGATAGAGTGCTGAAAGTCATTTTACTTCTTCACTGGTTCAGTAGTGTGCAAAAAGTATGTTTGACTTGGTCTGGAGGGATGTACAATTTGATGTTGCTGTTGAACCTCTGCATCTCCAAACTGATTCTTTTTTTTTTTAATTCTTTTATGTAAAGCAGTGTTCTACAGACCTGAACTCTGTAGTTAAATGATACTTCATTGGGCTTACATATTTCTACATAAATAAGGCTATTTGATTGCAGACTTCAAAACCATTATTGCAATATTTTTGTATACAGTATACAGATCATAGTGTGGGCTGTTATTTTGTATTTGAGGTTAAACTCTGGATTTATATCTTCTAATTGTCAATTTCTATTTTTGAATTTAATCAACAAATTTTATGTGCATTCAAATGTAATTATAATTTAATCTTCTCCACTGCTTTTGTGTTCTCAGAGAGAACAATTTGCCAATTTGATATATTTATTTGTTGAATTCAGTTTGTATTGCCAGATCGTCTGCCACACCCCTTCAGGTTGCAAAGTAAATAAGTAAATAAAAAAGCAAATTCTTACCCCCACCACCCTCCCACCCCCAATTCTATGCTTTACAAAGAGATGGAACTACTTCTTTCTGTGAACCATATCTTGTTCATATTTTCAGACCATTGCTGCTGGAGGGTGGAAATACTGCTGGGAAAAAATGAAGTCTATTGAAATTTGAAATGGAGATTACACACACACGATGAAGAAAGAGTTCAGATGGCAAAGCTATTTCCTGAGTTTATGCACAAGTCTATGTAGTGTTTCTAGAGGACTTGCTATCTATAGCTAACCATCAGGTAACTCAAAAGAAGTTAAATAACTGTGGAGGAGAGGTTTGGTTTTTTTTAAAATTCGGGTACCATCTCCTTCCCCTCATCTGCTCAAATATAAAAGATGTATCTTTCTTTAAAAGCCTTTTCCTGTCCATTACATAACCCTGTCAATTTGTCCAGTCTGGTTTGGTGGTTTTATTTTCTTTTGACCAGGTGAGGATACTGCTGTGGCTGCACCGATGTTGTTTCTTGTGCAACAGCTAACTTTTGCTGACAGAGCTTATGCAGCAGCAAACCAATTACTTCTCTCTCTTCCAACTGAATAATTATATCCTAAAGTACATGTCACTGACATATATTGATAATCTTCTACAGTTCATTAAATACTTCCATTTTGTAATTATGCCAAGAGCGATAATTAAGATATCTTCCATGACAGAAGTCTCCTGAAACACAGTTTCTGGCTCTTCTGCTGGAGATATTAACAACACTCTGAACCACTTCTGATGAAGCACTTGTTAGCTGTGCCCAACGAAGAAATGGATATACAAACACATCTCACATACAGCTATTTTCCTAGTTGAATTACATACCCACCACAGGGTCCTTATGCACTTTTCAAAATCGCGGTCTTATCTCCAGTTTTGAGGGAGGGGTGGTGGTAGTAACAGTGTGCTATAATTTTTCTTTAAAAGACTTGTCTGTCAATAAATATTTTTTGCCATACATTTACTGGTGGAGCACTTCAGTGGCTGTGCAGGTAGGCATTTGGATGAAACCAAGAAGGTGAATATACGCATTATGGTATTGTATATATAACTGAAGCAAGTGTCTCAGCTGCAACTAAGCTGACAAGAGATGCATGTGACATTACCAAAAGATTCTAAGAATTCATCGGGGTTTACTGAGTTGGTTTTGCCACCTTTTTAAGTAAAAGATTAAGCCTTTAAATCAAAACAATGTATTTTTTCTAAAAAAAATTCCTTGACTGCATTTAGAAAATAAATTTAATATCTTCCAGCTGAAAGATGAAACAAATTTAAATTTTGAAAAGTACAAAGTTCTTTATTTGACTTGCTATATTTTCCTCAAATTTTTAATTGATAAAAAACTAAAAGAGATTGGCTTTCACATGTTTTATATTAAGGTTGCAATTGTATTTTTTTTATGTCTGTCCATGCTGTAATGGAGATACGTTTCAGCTGAGATGATCCTGCATGTTAAATGCAGGGGTTTTGGAAGTTAAGGACCTTAAGCGCATTACCAGTCAGTGCTTCTAAGCCAAGTTATCTTCACAGTTCTTGGGGATAGGAGGGGGTTATATGAATTAGAAACAGGAAATTAACACACTTTCTGAGTCCACTGTGAGATCTGTGGTTTCTGCTATTACCAAAACCTTGCAGGAGTACATTTCCTTGTAATTCCCTACAGTTTTATCTGTAATTCATATGCATTGGTCTGACGTTGCCCAGTCTAATTTATCCTTCCTAGTGTCCTGTTAAGAGTTATAGACTACTTTAATGACTGATGCATACGCAAAATAAGCTCACCTGCTCTGGAGGAACAAAGGAGAAAAGAAGACTGGGTTTAGGTGGTAAATTTCCCCGTTGTTTCAACACAAAGCCAGCCCTAGGCCGATCTCACTAGCTGCCCTATCCAAGATCAGCAAGGCAGAGCATCACGAACAGCACAGTGACTGTGCTAAGGCAGTGAGCCTGGAGATAAGTGGAACTGATATATGCCCAAAACCCGAGTACGGTGTCAATTGGTTCTGCTTCCAAAGCTGCCTTCGCTCTGCCATGCCCCGCTTAGACACAAAGAGGTGTTCTTTCCTTAGTAATCCCCACCACCTCCTTTCAGTTTAGCTTTGTAAGAAAAGCAAGGAGGTACAACATGGTAAAAAGCCAGGTGCCTCCCCCGGCGAGGCTGGGCACTGCGGGAGGTTGATGACAGCTGCCATCCCCGCGCCTGGTCCCGAGGCACTGGCTGGGCTATAAGGTCCTTTGACTGTGTTCCCTGTGGCTTTGCCCTGCAAAATGTGTGCCCAGGTGTTACAGACCAAACCCAAAGCAATGAAATCAAGTAATAATTCAAAGCTGATTTGAATCCACTAATTTTTCTAGTCTCCCCCCACACCCCCCATTGATTTTAATGGGTTTTCAGTTAAGGCCACAAGGCCTTTGATTCATGGATGGTAAAATTGTGATACTGCAGTATGCACAAACTATAGCTTAATTGTGCCAGACCTTGCAAACCTTCTAAACTTAGAGCTCAAAATCAGCCCTCCAGTAACAGCAGTAATGCCCTTTGGATTTATTGTCTCCTGTTAATGTGCTGTTCAGAACTGCTCATGGCATTTCCACAGCCAGTCACATGGCAAATATATAGCTGACATTGAGTCTTGCCAGATATGGGAAAAATAAACTGATCAGTATATATTCATGGCTGGTTTGGGCTGTTCAGAGTGTAAGGGTGCCTGTCCTTGGCCTATGATCAGATTGTCACAGTGAAGTTAAAATGCGCTACTACTGTTGCTACAGTTGTCTAAGCCCATTTCTTCCTTTGTTCCATTTTGTTCCATTCATCCAAGATCCATACCCTCCTTATGGTTTTTGTGCATCTTGCTGTCACTTTTTCTGGTGGATTTTGTTTAATTTTTTGTCTTGGTACAAATTAAAATGACTATGCTGCTATCTTCAAGCAGACCTACATGATTATTAGTTTTAGATCTCAGCAAATATTTCTCTACCTAAATAACCTTATGAAGAATCTCTCTGTGATTTGGCATCTAGGCAAAAAGATAAGTATTATTAACTTTGTACTGCCCATTGTCCTACCTGATAACTTGCATTGATTATATCTAAAAGCTTGTTGTATCCTTGGTAGCCTTCATAGTCAAGACTCAGCCAACAAGGTTGGAAGCATTCCAGGATCAGTTACTTGTTTAGAGGTACTTTAGCACTGGATCGTGTTTTGTTGTGTCAATATGAACGAGCTTGCTCTGAAGTAATTCTGGACAATCCATTCACTTTATGCAATTTGCAGAGGTATGTGGGGAGATGAAGCATTCTCCAGAGTGATATCCATGCAGTCCCATTACTTTCAATACGTCTGTACAGTTGTGACTAGGGCTTCTGGAGTAAACTCTTGTGACTTGATCTTGTATCCCTGACGTTGCAGGAGTTCAATATATTATTTTCATTTGCCACCACTCAGTAGTTAAACTGCAGGTGAGGAGTGATAATGACCTGATGTGAATGCACTTTGGCATGAACCACATGAACTTTGAGATAGAGCAAGGAATGCTGCAAATTAATCTGTGCTTCTGAAAGGCAGATTAATTCCCAGAGCTAATGCTAGCATCACTAAAATGTTTTTAAAGGGCCTGCAAACACTTAATATATCTCCTTAGTAATGTATTATGATGAACAGTTGTTTTGTCAAGAAAGTTCTTATCTCCATAGATATGGAGCCTTTTATTTGCTTTTGAGTATGGCTTTTATTTGCTTTTGAGTATGTTCCTTCAAATCTCTTTGAACACTAAAACTTCAGATTTCTAGTGCAGAATAATAAGAAAAAGGATTTTTTGACATTTTAGATTTCATTTAATAACATAGTCCATTGACTTTAGCAAAGTCAAAGCATTGATCTCTGATGTAGGACTATTCAAATAGTGAAATTTTCCAAACTAGAACAAAATTATCAAAATTGGTCTTACACTGAATAGCAGGGGTCATCAATTGCTGAAGAATGCTTCCAACTCTATCTCTTGTTCTGTCCAGGGTTAGATTTTGGCTTCATTAATCCTCTCCTTGATAAATATCTCCTAACTATATTGCAGACAAGTCAGTCATCTAATTTGATAGATACTTCTCCGGTACAGATTACACAGTTTTCATGAGTTACTTCAGAGGCTTTCTTCCAAACACATTTACTTTTTTGTGCCAACCATCTAACGCTTGTCCCTTCACATTAATAATAATGCCCATTTCAATTTCAGTAGGGCAGAAGCCTGCACAACCTTTAACACACCAAAACCTCGCTTAGTGCAGGGTGTACTTATGTCTGACCCAATGTACATTACAGGGAGACCAGATAGTTTGATAACTTCCATGGATATAACATTTGATTCCTAGTAAATTCCTTTGCTCTTTATTAGCCCTTATTATTAATATACCATCTACAATCTGAATGAATCATTCACCCAAACTGCAATTTTCTGCTGGTGCCAGAACTCCATCTGATGGGAATGAGCATAGCCTGTGGGGCCATGCCAATTTATAGCCACAGGCTGCTTTTTGGATAAAGTATGGTCTAAAATATGAGCCACAAGCAAAACTGGAAAAATAACACAGTTTTTTCTAGGAAAAAAACCAAAACTTCCCAGTGAGAGAGGCCTTCTATCTTAGCTGTCTTCTCTGCAAAACAGCCCTCACCCTTATACCAGAGACTGTCTAGTCTGTAGTACCCACATGTCTGGTAGTGTCTCTGTAGTCATAGCTCTTTGAAGAATTAAAATTTGGAGAGACAATTACGAGACAGACATCTGAGTGTGATGGACATGAGTGACATCCAGAGGAAAAGCAAGCTTATTTCACATCTGGAGCAGGTCACTCGCTTTCCAATCCCTTAGTCAAGGCTTCCCCCCTTCCCCTCTGCAACACACACAGCTTGCTCCCTCTGCTGTGCTCTCAAGTTTCTCATTGATTTAGGGCCTTCTTTTCTCATCTTTGGTATGTGTCTTTTATCAGTGGCAGCAATTTTGTTGTATTTTTAGTTCCAGCTTTGGGGTTGATGAGGGAGAACTGCAAGGGGGAAGGAAGGTATCTATGGATACAGAAGGCAGAAATGAAAAAGTATGATAAAAAATAAGTAACATTGCAACCTCTTCTTTTCTGAACTGGAAAGTCAGAAAATCCCAGACATCTTAGGGCTGGATTACCCTATGTATTGACATATGGATATGTGGGTCATTATCTGTCATATTATGTGCTTCCTTGTTTTATGTTATAATCCTTGAAGAATTTTTTTAGTCAGAAATAAAGGTTTAATGTATTCCAGGGATTACTACTCCACATGTCTCTGCCTGCAGGCAAAAGAAAGCAAAGTTCTTCTTTTTTAATAAAATAAATTAAGCTGTTGTATTTGCCTTCCATGGTTCATTAATAGGAACTTGTTTAGTGACAGTGATTTTCTCCTGACACTGTGCAGCAAAACACATACAGCTTCACTATGGATGAAACAATTCTCTAGAAAAGTAAAAGAAAGCTCAACCAGGAAGTTCAATTTGACATTTTAGAAGCAGGCATATGTCTGTTCCATCCACATCGCTTTATTAAAGAACTGAATGTACTGTCCAGGAAGAATAGAAAAAGACACATTTTATGAAATACAGCAATGTATCTTTCAGTTTCACTCCACGTGACTATCTGGTGCTTGATGTGTAATCCAATTGCACCGTACAACTACAGGACATTAGAAATGTTTGAAGTAAAGGACAAAGCTACTGCATTTTTACACTATTACTTGTGGAGTAATCTGTAAAATTCTGTTGGGCTAAGATCTTTGCAGAGGAAGTGTTCCTGGCCTAGATTCTAGTAGGGTTTATGCCAGAAAAAAATGCATGCTGCTGAAAGAACTTCTCTGATGCTCTGTGAACTAGTATAAAATAATAACTTGATATTTTATACGTGCTTCAATGTATTTTTCCATGTGTATTAATACCACTTGTTAGCATTTAGTTCAAACACATTACCCAAACTAATTTATATCCATATCTTCTGCGAAGCACTAAATGAAACTGAATCACTGAAGAACTGGCTGAGACTTGTTTTTAAGATGCTTAGGTAAAAAAATTCTTGAGTGCCAGCTGGGTCCTTTGTTTTTTGAACTTCATGATCACAAGAATCTGTAATAACCTAGTTACCTATTTTAACTCTTTTCAACTCATCAGTGATCAGTTTCTGTCTATCTGATTCATATGGTGGCCCATATGAAATCTTTTGACAGTCTCAATCAATTCACTGGCAGACAGCGATTTGTATTACAGAAACCAAGACAAAATTACCAAATGTTAATGGATCTCATTTTTGTCAGACCACAGAAGAATTTGTATTACAAAATCTGACTCACTTTTCTAGGTCCCAGAGGCAGCTGATGGGCGAAGCATATTGGTAAAATGAGAAGTTCAAATTGCTGCTTCATAAACTGTTGCTGCTGTGTGGAAATGTGGAGAATGCTGTCTTCAGGACAGACAGTCTTTATCAGGAACTAAAAATATTGTTAAATTAAAGGAAAAGAAACATATTGCTAGGCAGAAATGTTCTACACAGTTCATCTGTGCTCTGTGATGGGATGTCATCTATGGATTTTTAAAAAGTTCATTTTAATTTAAATTGTTGACCATGCAAACTTCATTGAAGCATAAGATAGGTAACAATTTAGTAGCATAATGGAAGAAAGAGAGTTATTTTACATGCTAACAAGTCCCCATAGCCGTTAACATTAAATTGTCTAAATTACATAATTTAAATAAGTATATCTAACATATTTATATTTACTTTTTTTTTCTGAACCAGGATTTATATCTGTTAGACAATGATCAAACAAATCCTGACATGTTTAAGTATATTTTACAACTGTTCCAACTGTTTGGTGTTAATTGAGTGACAAAACATTAGGAGAAGTGGTGCAAACAAATACAGTTGAAATTGCTAGCTGAAAATTGAAGATTGCTGGGCATTTACCTGGGAAGGAAAGCATGATGTGAAGTAGTGACTGCAATACTACTGGTCAATGCTGGCCTTGTTGCAGTTAACAGTAACTTTTCTAGAGAATTTAGTAGGAGGGATATAAAGCAGAATTGGCTGGCGTCTGAGTTGAGCTTACTCAGTTGACAAAAAAACTGTTGGCCTTTCCTTCAAAATGGATAAGACTGAGGTCAATGTTCAGAAATCAGTGTGGTGTATTATGGACAGTGATTACCAGGGCATTTTACAGGACCATAGTTTTTCGGAGAGACCAAGGCAACAGTCAAGAGAACTAGAAGTATGGGGAAAAGGTTAAATACTTACCTGAAGCATTTGTAGAGAGAGACAGGAAATATTAGGAGGCAGTAGAAACCTTCCAGGACAGACAGTATCTTTTTTGTTCTGTGCTGTATGGTGCATAGCACATGGTTTAGCACTTCCGAGCACCACTGCAATGTAAGATTTCTTTTGCTAAGACATAGAGGTATCATCATAGATACTGGATGGGAAGATAATGTAATATCTTTCTAAAAGAGGTCAGCCACTGACTAAAATTTGAAGAATTTTTCTTGCTGTAAGGAGTCTTGTCTATATTTCCATTAATCTAAGAGCACAAAGAGAAGCGATTTCTGTCATTTCAATTTCTTTGCCTACCTTTCTTTATTTAGAAATACCCTACTGAGATAAAACTAATTTACAGCTTTGAGCACTGCAGAAGACTTAGAGGGGTAATAATTAATAATAATAATAATAATAATAATAATAATAATAGTAGTAGTAGTAGTAGTAGTAGTAATAGTAATAATCATAATAATGATATTACAATTAAAAATCCGTTTTAAAAGGGGAAAAACATAGAAACAATGAAAGAAAGAGACAATCCACATAGAGGCTCTAACAGGACTTCCTGGCATCTTGTCAAAATAAAATCTTGTTCTTGCCTTTTAAAAGAGCACTTTTATTGGAAGTTGTCATTGACAAGGCACAGGAGACATCTGTGGCTGTAACTTGCCTCAAGTCTCTGTATAGGCCTGGAAGCAAAGACATGGGTAGATGGATAAGCCCCCAGACTTCCCGTGCAATGAAATCAGATGCTGGTCTGATTGGACAAACATTTTGTGCAGTTTGGTTTCTCTACAATCCAGATGAGATGTACAGGCTCGGAAATGTTAGGAACTTCTCCTTGTCTGTGGAATACACGATCATGTTTAATGGAGGAAAGTTGTGGTTATGAAACCAGAGAAATTACTTTAGAAATTGCACGTCTTTATTTTAATTTGTCAGATAACATCCCTGCCCTATCCCACTCAGGTGCCCAGGCACATCAGGGGAAGGGAGCTAAGCATTTTATTCTCACACCTTTCAGTAGAATTGATTGAATTAAAGAGGATCGATTTGATTAAATTCTTGAGTGTGACTGATTACCAAGTGTGACAGGGCAGGAAGATTAGAATGTGGCCATTATTGCTGTGGGTCAATGAATCAAATTTATGGATCCCAATGTCACCAAACTCCGATGTGTTTGGAGGTGGATCCAGTTCTTCTATTTGTACCTTCTCTAATGCTGTTTCTCCTGTCACTTCTGCATCAATAGCCAGTGTATGAGTACCAAGTGTTCACCATAGAGAAAGAACTCTTGGGAAGATTTTAACAGCTTTTATAGAATCTAGTGCTGATTGACATCATCCTTAAAGCACCAGATGAAAGCCAATCTAATTAACTAGTCAGCAACTGCGCTGACCATGACTTTGTATCAGTGCTTTCTGAGTGTCGGGAAATTGGATCTGGGCTTCGACAGGGACAGATGAACTGTTGCTGTGAAACTTCCTCAGATCACTACTAGTTACAAGGTTTAGATATACACTGTGATACCTCTATGGCAGCTAAGGTGAAGGCCATGAGTATTCTTAATGTGGTTTGTAAGACAGTCAAAAGGGATGAAAAATCCCAAAATGTTCCTGAAACTTTGCTGGCTGTTTCTTGAACAATCCTCCCAAAACTGTATGGGTTCCTCCCACCCACCAAATACATTTACCAAGGCATCGCTGACTGCAGATGCCTGGAGTCAGTTTAAGGCCTGCCAGTAGACTAAATAAAATGGATTTTGCCATTTCTGTTGCTAGGCTTCCCCTCTTATGCAACAAATTCAGTTTTGCAGAATGCCCTTCCCAGTTCTCCTTTTACTACACATAAAGTGGTGATGCAAGCAGATGGAGGTGCATGCAGTGAACCTCTTTCATTATGTCCTGGCGCATCTGCCACTGAAAAGACTTGCTAAAGGAATAAGACTGAAGACAAAAGTCCTGTCTTTTTCATGGTGAGAGGAAATTCATACCTGTCTTTGTTTGCCTTGTCTCTGCACCTGTGACGACACCTTTGTGGGGTATCTACATGATTCCTTTCGGCAAGGGGCCGGCCTGAGAACAGAGGGATGGTGCAGTGTGTTTCTGGGGCAGGATCAGAGTGTGTGTCTCTAATGTGCAGTTATTGCCCCTGCTCCTAAGGCAGCACCACTGCCACCCTCACAGATGTTGTCATTTGCACCTTTCACTGCATTACCCTACAAGGAGGCACTGAGGGGTTAGCCCAGGCTGAGACAGGGCACTGTGGCTCCTTGAAATGTGGGAGCCTCACCTCTTCCCATGCTTCATTCCCTTCATATTGCCCTGGCATTCTCTGTTGTTGAATTAGGGGTGTGAAAAGGTTACATCCATGTTTCCTGTAGCAATTCTTTATGGACCTGTTATACAGGGCCATGACTGATCCATTTGTGAACCTGATGGTACTGTAGGTCTCCATCAGCTACTCCATGTGCAAGTTTCAGAAGATGTAAAAAAAACCCCAAATCTCCTTGAAGCCCTGGCTGCCAAGTTGGACACTCCAGCTCCTCTCTCCTACGTGTTTTCTATCGTTGGAGTAGAAAGTCCACACAGATAGTAAAATTTCTTCACTCCTTTTTCCCCAGCCTTTCCAAGGAGGGGAAAGGAAAATGCTACACTGAGCAGGCACAGAGAAGGAGCAAGATCTGGGGTGTCTTTTACATGGAGGCTATTTGGCTATCCAAGTAAGTTTTGCTTGTGCTTAAAAGCTGTCATTACAAGCTTTTATTATTTAGGGCATTTAATATTTACAGTCACTTCTTGGAAGAACCTGTTTTTAAAACTGCAACAACCATTTAGCAGGTGTTGGTATGGAATAATAATTGCACTCTTACATAAGCCACATTACCTTACTTGAGCAGGCAAGTCAGCCCCTTCTCTGTGTGCTGCATTACTTACTCTGTGCTGCATGCATTAGTACTTTACTGCTGTCGCTGGAAAAGTTCTTTGCAAGGTCAAAGGCAAAAGTATGTCTAGCACAGGCATGGCTAGTCATTTGTCACTTCCTAATTCAGTAATCAGGAATGTGCTGCTAGGAATCTGCAGAACTGTCAGTTTTGGAATGAAATGGTTTTTTCAAAGTAAGTCTCTAATTTGACTACTGAAATTTTTTTTTTTTCCCCAGTAAAATTGTCTGAGATAAAAGAAGTGCATATTAAAAAAGTACACATCTTTGCAGAAATCCAAACAACAGCCATATACACTTAAAGGAAAGAGTAACTCCTTCACACTACAGGAGCTATTTACTACTTTGCTAAACTGGCATTGCATACCTCAAGCAGTTTCCTCTTCAGTGACACACTCTTGCGCCTGCTAAATTTAATGGAAAAATACCCACTGAAATCAACAAGAATAGGATCACACACACAGTGTGCAAAGAACTCTGTAAATAAACAAACCTCCCATCCCCATTCAGTACTAGGCTTGGTGCAGCTAGCGTTAGGAGACACGTAGTTTTGTTTAGGGCAGTATGAGGAGTCTAACAACTTTGAATCTCTTTTTCACTTCAATCTGTGATAACATTTGCTAGCACTGAGGAATTGGTACAATGAGGCAAATTATGTGCTTTTTTTTTAGTATGTATTTTCTAGTAGAAGTGTGTATGTCCCAGACAGTGCAGCTGGACGGCGTCCTGCTCTGAGCCACCTCAAGGCTTCCTTGTCATGGAGACATAGCTGGGAAACCACCAGGGGCTGGACTGCACCTCTGCAGACGTGCTGTGATGGACAAGCAGAAGAACAGCTCTGCAAAATGAGTCTGCTATTCTCAGGAGATGGAAACACCATCCCCATTCCAGCACTAGCCACTCTCCTTCACTCCTTGGCAGCAAAGTAGGTGGTGGATCCATTTGGTGGCCCTCAGTAATTTGCTCCTCTAAGGTAAACAGCTTGCTTTGCTGGAGCCTGGATTTGCCCCTAATCATCTCAGAGGGCTGGTTTTGTGAGAAAGTAATGTAATTCATATTCCATTTTACTTAATTTGCCAAAATATCTCTTTCTGGGGCTGCAGCAAAATAAGTTTTCATCATAAGGCTCCTAAAAGGGAAGAGTTTGATCTCATACGTACCATTAAAAGGAAAAGATAACTGTGCACAGTATCATCAATATTACATTTTAAGAATAAGAGCATCATGTCAAGCTTCTAGGTCATGTGAAGTTCATCACATTCTCAGTATCAAAGGCTTATCTGATGTACTTGCTGCTGTCTGAGGCTTTATGGAAGTTCAGCTATAGTGGGTGATTACAGACATGTACATTAAGGAATATCAGCATCCCAGAGCACTGAGTGGGTGTGCTGTAGAAAATATTAGGGTTTGTTTAAAAATCTGACTCTTCAGAGTGGTTTTTTATTGAAGAAACTGTAATACAATGTAAGGAAATAATAAAATAGGGTCCTCTCTGTATAGCTGAAAGTTTGTGAAATTTGGACTTGGGTCTTGATGCTTCAGAAAGCTCTGTGTGGATACATCTCATAATGTCCTATCAATTATGCCATATGCAAAGTGTGACTAACCTCCCAACCATAAATTGTACTATGAGTCGCTTTTTTTCATGAAGATGGTTTCAGCTATTTCTTCACAAGCACTGTACTGCACCAGTGCCTTCTGCAGTACTGTATGTTCTCTGGCCACATTGGCACAGGGAGAAAAGTGCTTTAAATTGTAGGACTATTTGTTAGCTTTTAACTCTGTGCCAAGACTGAAGGGCATTTTAGGCTTGATCTTGTCTTGATGCTAACTGTAAGAGGGCATTTTAGATTAAATCCTTACTTTATATGAACTGTAGCCTTTGGCCCTGTTCATGCAGCCTGCTGCTTGATTTTCCTGCCAGGACTCATTTGCTACCCTGTGTCTGCAAGGGGATGCACGGGCTGACATGCAGCAGTAAAACCCTACTATCAAGTACAGCAGCTTTGCAGGATCTGTTTATCATAGTAAAAATAAGTGATCTGGACAGGCACATATGGATTGATGGGTTGTTGGATATCTGCTGTGTTAAATAACTCTTCTGCTAGGTACTAGGAAGCAATAAAAAATGTCAAATTCAAGTTTTTTATTTCAAAAACCTCCCAAACCTCAGTTTTATTGGAAAATTCTTGACTAGTTATATCAGAGAGCAAGCCTGGGTCACTAATTCTCAGCCTCCCTGCTCCCTAAAGCAAGCAACAAACAGTCCTCAAAGGGTCCTGTGTTAATGGAGAATCATGAGTGCTTCCTTGTTTCTTGAGGTCTCTGATGTCCGTTATAACAGGATGGAAGCAGACAGCAGTGTAGGGCTTTGGCGTCATTCAGGTATTTGCCTCTGCCAGGAAAATGCTCTGTTGGGAATCCTTGCATGTGACTGAATTGTAAACTATTTGCATTATTGCACAGGCCACACATTTTAACCCATAATCTTGGTCATTACAGCTCTGCTGGTGAATGTTATATGCAGAAAGAAAAAATTGGTCTTCAGACCAATAAAAAGACAGCTATAAAACTCAGAAAGCCCTGAATACTCCAGATATAAACAGATGTGCACACTAAATGGATATTGGTGTAGTGGGACACAGGCCCTGTGAATCTTTCTTCATCAAATTTCCTGACTGAATTAAAGACCAAACTCTGCTTACCTGCAGTTCGTTCCTTCTCTGGAAAAATGCTGGTATTGCACTGGCTTTTTTTTTATTTAATTTTCAGATAGATAAAATAAAAAATGAAAAATCTCTTGAGGGCTGCTTTAGTTTATATAGAAACCTTAAATATATAGCAACTAAGGAATTAACTTATTTTTGCCCCTAGCAAATAAGAGGGATCCTGGAAGACAGACAGCATGAAGCAGTGGTGTTCTGTGCTGTTGCTAGACTTGACTGGACTGCCACATAGTGTTTTATTTTGGTACAAGGCAGGTATAGGGTACTACCTGAACTGTGGTGTTTTCCACCTATTTAGCAATGCTGGAGGCCTGCAAGAAATGCAGGCAAAAATGGAGAATGAAAACATGTCCTAGTGCAGGGGCTAAATACACCTGTGTGTGCAGCCTTGTGTACGTGCAAACAATCACAATGAGAACTGGAAGGACAGGAAGCGAGAAGGCTCTTGTCTCACCAGCGCAGAAAACTGGCCAGCACTGAAAGCGAGTGTGTGGAGCATCTGTGGGGCATGGGGTGTACAAGCATCCCTCCGCTTTCCTTAGACAAGCACCTCCCATGGTGCTCTCTGTATGAGCTGAAGGGGTAGACATTTTGTGTGTGTCTGTGTCTATGTGTGCATATCTATGGACATAAAGAGATATTAGCTCACCAGCTATAAAACTGGTCTTCCTTGCATAACTTGTTTTAGAGCAAATCATTCATTTTTAGGCTCATTCCACAAAGCTTTGATGATTGGCTATGACTATATCACTGCATTCAGCATAAAGTGTAGTTCTCCTATTTAAAGACATGGACATAACTTTGCAGCATGAGGCTTACTGCATACTTTACAAGCAAAACAGTTCATGTTGTGTCTTCACCTCCTTTCCCATTACAAAAGCCAACACAGTGCAACCAAGTGTCCCTATGAGTCACTGTCCAGTAATTAATCTCTGCTATGCCAAAGGCATTCAAAACCACAGAATAGAATCACTCAAGTGAATACTGCATTAGCTAGAAATTAAAGTATAAAAGTTTCTAGCTCTTGTTTCTCTTGTGGCTGCTACTTTAAATATATTTCTAAGTGGAAAATTGAAACTTGCTGTTATGGGGAGGAGGAGAAAAGGGTGACTGACTATTCCTCTGTGACTTAAAATGCTTGTTTGACAACGACAGAGCCAGGGACAATCATGAGACACTAATGCATAAAGTGTCTCTATAAAATAAGCAGCTCATTAAGGAAAGAAAAAAAATGTTATTCCTGCCTAATTATAAGGAACTTGTTCGAACAGGGGGTAATACTAGATGGGTAGTTTTATCTCACTGATGGCTTTCTTAATGATTTTTTTTAAAGCAGTAGACCTGAAAACTCTTTGACCTATTAATGCTCAAAGCAAGATGACCTATCTGAATTTCAGTTTTATGCTGTGATTCCCTTGGACATATTTCACCAAGGGTATAAAACTGTCTTGTCTGTAGGCCCTCTCTGCCAGGCAAAAAGAGGTTCTCCTTTGTCATACTCCTGTTCCTAGTCCCTAAATGAAGGAGTACCTTGACAGCACATCTAAGTTATGCCCTGAGTTTACTGCACTTGACATAACCTCTGCTGTTTGTGCAGATAAGCATATCTGCAACATAAATGCTTTTGTGAGAACAGGGGAGGGTCTGCAGAGATGGTCTGAATTTCCTGGGAAGAATAGGTCCATCCCTGTGAATATATCATCTGTCTCCTTCCTTATCTGGGAACCCCTTCCACCTTGTTTTCTAGAGAGAGGAGTCTTTTGGGCTTTCTTCAGTCTAAGACTCTTCAGGAAGGTAGATGCTGTGGCCAAGGTGAGCTCTATGCAGTTCAGCAATCACCTAGAGCCAAAGAAGTTTTCGTTCAGCATACACATTTCAGCTGGACTGCTCTGTGTAACACCCCCCCCCCCCTTTATGTTCAACACCAAGACTGGTGACACCCTATTCATGTGGTACTTTCTGAAAGGGGCAGCTCCATGCCTACTCTTTTCCCAGCAAACTAGTAACAGTAATGAACATTTATATTATGCACAGTTTGAAAAGCATATTAACAGCTTACTAACTACCAGTGTGTGGCCAGAGTGTGCTAGAACAGATTGCATTTTACCTGGCTATAATTTTTTTTAATGCACATACTTAATTTCACAGTGGTTGGCTCTGACTTTCACTGAAGGTAACTGCTATTTTTATAGCTCTTCTTTAGCACTAATGTCAGGATTTCTGGCACCACATCTGTGCATTTTCTTGCAGTCAGGTGGAAATGCCAGTATCTTTACTTGCTGCAGGCTGCTAGAAAAGTTCCTGTGACCTCGTGGTGAGTCTGTCGCCATCATCTTTGTCCATGTGGTGGTGTTGCATACTCTTACAAAGTGCTGTAATCCATTACAGTTGTATTACTTTCCAAATGCTGGGCATTTCCTTGGCCCATGCTGTTTGCTAGGGTATGTGTAGCCCCAAATGATATGTTTATACTTTTTGTTCTCCCACATTCTTTTCTGCCTGAGGGTTTGGTTTAGTTTTGTTTTAATGGACATTATTAAAAGAGAATCTCTAAATTACAGCACCATAACTTTATCAGTCCTCCCACTGTAGATCTTGGGGCACAGTTTGTGAGACGCCAGCCTCTGTAGCAAAGTCAGCTTAGAGTTCTGTGATATAAATACTTGGATATTTCAAGAAAGAAAGACATTATTCCTTACATTAATTCTTTCAATGATACAGTCCTAATGCATGCTCTTCTTCCACTCAGAATGCTTTTAATATGTTTTGCCTAGAGCTTTGACCTGGTCAGAAACAGCTCAGAGCCTAGGACTTTGACACCAGTATGCTTCACCCTTTGTTTGAGCTCAGGCTTCTGAGCACTGTTCCTCAGTTCAGCACAACCACTTCCAACTGGCTTCTGTGAAAAATATTTCAAGGTACAGTTCAGTGAAGTTGTGGCCAAGTCTTCAGAGAAAAGAAGTGGAAACTTCTTGTGCCAGCTTTATTCTTTAAGCCAGCCATTCAGGAAGTGATGTTTTCTGTCTGGACTGGGCAATGTCTATTGTTTAGCAATCTTTTTACTTTGTCAAAGACTAGTCCCCTTTCAGGAGCCTCTGTTGTCTTCAGAACTCTTCACAGTCCTTTCTCCTCCCAATCCAAACCAGGCTTACATGAGGGACCCTGTTAGCACTTGCAACTCTAACCTACCTCTTCAACCCTGGATCATTCAGCACATGCTCTTCTGAGCTTTTACCCTTTTCCTGTCCTCCCCATCTGAAGAAAGTTTTAAATTTTTTTTTCTTTTTCCCCCCTTCTCATTATATTGACAGATTGCCCTCCCCTGGGGCTGCCTGGTGTTTCACAATCAACTGGTTTGAAACACTTGCTTTTCAGCTCTTGTTGTTGCACACATCACTTGGAGACTTCATGAAATGCTGGTGTCTTCCAGGGTGTGCTTTCAGTGATGCTATTCTTCTGTTCAGCAGGCTGTTAATTAGTTTTGCCTCACACCATGCCCTGTTCAGAGATACTTGGAGGCAGAGTTTGACATTGCTCTGCTTCCTTTTCTTTGTTCTTTCCCCCTGTCCAAATGCTAAGTCAGCACAGCAACTAGTTCCAGCTAGCTGCTCCAAGAACTTCAGATACAGTTCCCTGCAGATAGCAAAAAGTCATTTATTGGAGGCTGATGAAACCTTCTTAAGAAATTCCTGTCTTGATTATCACTTCCTGATGTGAAATTTGCAAAATACTTCCTCCTCAGCTCTCTCTCCCAGCCAAAGATGTAAGTGAACAAAATTTACTTCTTGGCTATGGATGCTCATAACCCTATGGGAATATTAAGTGTGGGTGCTTTCTCCCTGTGCTGTAAAAATGTCACCTGGCTCTACCTGTGATGATGTTATTTGACCCAGGGGCTCTTCACAGAAACAGAAATATTCTCTAATGCAGAAGGTTGGCTGTCCCAAGTTATTGGCATAGCTCAATGCCTTACAGTAAATCTGAGAGACAGTAAGGCCTGACTTAAGGCTTCAGGATTTGGCTCGCTAGTAATAGTTGAACACAATAAAAATATTGTCTTGGGGGTGGTCTCTGCTGTTCAGAACAAATGGAAAGCAGAATCTAGGCTTTGTTATAAGTACGATGTGAATCTTCCTATGGCAGATTTCCTCTGATAATAGAGAAGAACATGCTAAAACTTTTACAGTCTGGTTCAGCCCTTGCCTTGGGTTTCTATTTCTCTGCTTAGCAATTGCCTCCCAGAGCAGGCATGAGTAGAAGCGCATAAAAATACAAACTGCATGGCAAATCAAGGAAAAGACTTGTTCTTGTTTCCTGTGCTTTCTTTGTTGTTTTTGTTTGCGTTTCATTTCCCTGGGGAAGTGGGCTCCTATATTTAGAAAGGAATAAGAATAAGTGTCTGAGAAAGCTCGCCTGCCTCCCTCTGTCCCTTCCCACCAGGAGCAGGCTGTAATCTGTGCTGTGGCCTGGACCGAGTCCATGGTAATAAAGCAAAGCCTTGGGTGGCAAGCCAACAGAGCCTGTGAGAGGAGCAACATGGTGGAGTGAAAAAATATGCCCTCTCATGGGTGTCTTTGCATCCATTGTTGATGCACAGTTGTGACACTATAGTATGAGTGCTTTTACAGTCCCTGTGTTTACGAAAAGGAACCTGACAGAAGATGGGGTGTAGTTCAGCTCCCAGGGTAAACTTGCCTCATGGGCAAGATGAGGATAGGGATGGGGTGTGGGGACCTACTGGCAGAGGCAATGGCCCAAACCCTGGAGTCCCAGGGCTGTGTGCTCCTACTGTGAGCACTGACAAGCTGCTCTCCAATGCCCCGACTGACATGGATACCTGGCTGTAGTTCCTCTTCCTCCTAGCACTCACCACTTCATCTTATCCTCTCTCCCTTACCCACAGCTGGGGAGGGACCACCACTCACTCATGGGTAGAGAAAGCACATCCTGACTCTCAGCTGGGTGCCAGGCTCCTATGGGAGCTCAGCTGGAAGAAGTCTGGGCACTGCATCTCTGCCTGCAATTTGATGTAAATAGAAAGCTGCTGTAGGCTTGCTGAAGCTTCAAGTCAGGCTGTGAAAGCACAGGGGGCTTTGGGATTGTTAAAGGATTCTCTCTGTCTTAAATACACAACACTTCATTACTGGGTTTGGGTTTGGGTTTTTTTAGTGTTCTTTGCTGAAATTAAGCCACAAGAGAAAACCAGGTCTTGATGGTGAAATTTCATTAGTGCTTCATTCTCTTAGTTAGCTTGTAGCCTGTTCACCTTTCCTACCCTTAAGTCATTTGTGTGGCTGTCACATTTCTGCAGCTCTTTTCTCTTGGATTATGTCTTCATTTTGGCTAATAGCTAGCTTATGCTATTGTCTTCCTTGAGTGTGTCCAGAAAAGTTGGAACTGAAGTAAATATTTTTGAGTTCTCTTTCTGGAACATCATCCAAGTACAATGGCTTTATTAAAAGCTTCTTCCTCTATGTAGTGGGACCTTGGGACCTTCCCTATGGAAGTGCAATAAATCCTTATGTCTATCCTGGATCTCTTGCCAATTGCCCCTATAACGTGAGAGATGCACTTTGCCTGCAGTGAGGAGCAGTTATGAATTGATCAGCCTTCTCCCTCCTGCATGCTACATCCTTTCTGTCCCCAGAAGCAGGCAGAGTGTCCTTACATGATTCAGTTGTACAATAGCTAAGGAGCAGATCACTTACCTCGGTCCCTTTCCAGCAGGACTTCAGTGATTCAGTCAGTAGGAAGATCCTGTGGGCATCTTATACCTACTTTAGTCAAGTGACTAAAGTATACCCAGAACAGAAATTTGTCAGCTAATTCTTCTCTCTCAGAGTTGCAGGAGGGGGAAGTTGCCCCTTGTTTGTTGCAAAGCAGAACTACCCTATCACTTTGGTTCATACTAATGAAGTTTAATTCTGGTTCTACTCAGTGTTTTGCTCACAATAGCTTTCTTGTAATATCATGTAATGTCTTTCTTCAGTCACCCCAATCTAACTATAAGCATTGAGATAGAGGGCTTCTGCTGAGCTGAGCTTTCTACTAATGCTGAAATGTCATTGACACCAATATGGGAGGATAATTGGATGTGGGAACAGTATACAGCCTGTGGGGTTACACGCTGTGCAGGCAGCTGGGCACAAGAAAGAAGGATGGAAGTGTCTTCTCTGGCTCTGTACAGATGACTGGCACAAAAGAACAAGGGAATCTAAACTTTTCTTATGATCTTTCTAATAGGACTCAAAAACAGAGTCTCATAAGGCCCTCTGGTTAAATGCCACACCACCATTGTACTGTGATGCTGTAGCATCGCTTTACTGTTGTTCCTTTCAGGAGGGCAGAGAGGAATGGGTAAGCCAAAAGACCTTCATATGGGTGCCAAGAATTGGTGTGACGGGTTTTTCTTTCATTCATTTTTAACATAAGCTGTTTTATTTTAGTGTTGCATCTCTACTGCTTTCAGTACAGTGGAGAAACAGGCCCAGGCTTGCTGTAGTTTATGGCTAGTTGGCAGCTGCTGTCAAGTCTTCCACGGTGAATTAAGTATCTAAACCAAGACATAAACCAGAAAAATTGGTGCTTGACTCTCTGTCTGTTGGTATAGGAGTGTAAGAGAGGCTGAGAAGTTCAACAAGTGTCATCTGGCTAGGCAAATTCCACAGGCATGGAGAAATTGTGCTGCCCCTGTTGCTGTCCATCTTTTAGCCACACATGATGCTTAGGAATAGCCCTTGGTGCTGTAGACAAAGGGGCTGAATCCCCACTGGGGCAGCCCTTGCCTGTTCTTATGCTTTGCTGTCTGGCCACAAACTACCAGCACTAGCTAAGAAAAGATATAATGAAATTAAACTTCAAATACAATTATCTGGTTGTTCATACGCACTCATTTAATTCACCATTAAAATTCTTGCATTGTCAATACCAGGTACAGAATCCTCTGGGACCTGCTCACGTGTGTGGATGAGCTTATGCTTAGGTGTTAGCTGGCAGCAATTGTGTTCTGGTCTGGTTTTAGCATCTAAAACTGTCTCACAGTTAAAAATTGGCTTGACTGAGTAAATTCGTGGGCTGTTGTAGCACATCTACAAGACAAGTGGACCAAATTTTAAATTTGTTAGTGGGGCATGCAGTAGGAACATAGCTAATGTTCTTCCCAAAACCTGCTTTTGGGTCTTCCTAGAGATGCCATGAGACCTAAAGCTAGAGGACTGAATTCTCACACACTGCAGCTTCTAATGTCCTTCTGTGTCCATTTCTACTCAAAGACTGGCCAGTGTGTGAGACAACTCTCCAAAACACTGAACACAGCAAAGAATTGGGGTGGCCTCAGACATGTGAATACCACTATCAAAATGGTGCCAGCCAGATTACTTGTTTTTTGTAGTAAATTTTAAACTGTAAATCTACTTTAAAAAAAATTTAAAAATAACATTTTCAATAACCCAATTTTCTAACAAAGTCAAAACTCTGTATTCTGGTAGGCACATCTGCTATGGGTTTAAGTCCCAAACTTAAGTGTGCTAATGTTTGCCAGACTGAGGTGTCTACTCCTAATACACTGTTAAACACCACACTGTATTTCTTGTACTGCTGAGGCCTGTAAATGCTAATGATGTTTGCAAAGAATGTGAGATAATTTATCTCTGGTGCCAGAATTTCTCATTGTACTGGCCACTCCAGAGTCATGAGGTCTGTGTGGTTCTGTTTTGTTTTGCAGAAGGGACTGTCTTGGAAAAGATGAATAAAAGACTTCTGTAATAAAAGGACTCAGGATAAAATAATTCTTAGTATTTTAAATCATCTGGAGTATTTATGTTTTACAGAAGGAAATTAAAATAACCAGTGACACATTAATGCTGCCATTCAATAGAATAAAACAATAACAAATACTGGAGTGTTTAAAGATATTAAAGTGTTATGTCTTATCAAGATTAAAATTTTTATTTGCAAAATATTAAAACTTTTATGTAGTTGTACATCTTTCATTAACTTTAACTGAATAAAATATGAAATTTAGTTCAGTTGCATAAATAACTCTGGAAATGAAATAATCAAATCAGGACCCAAGGCAATTGCATTTAATCAGGTTAGAGTATAAGTGACATATCATAGAATCATAGAATCATTTAGGCTGGAAAAGTCCTTTAAGACCATCAAGTCCAACCATCAACCCAACACCACCATGCCCACTAAACCATGTCCTGAAGTGCCTTGACTATGTGTTTTTTGAATACTTCCACGGATGGTGACACCATCACTTCCTTAGGTAGCCTGTTCTAATGCCTGACAGCCGTTTCAGTAAAGAAATTTTTCCTAATAGCCAATCTAAACCTCCCCTGGCACAACTTCAGGCCATTTCCTCTAGTCCTATCACTAGTTACTTGGTAGAAGAGACCGCGACCCACCTCACTACAACCTCCTTTCAGGTAGTTCTACAGAGTGATAAGGCCCCCCCTCAGCCTCCTTTTCTCTGCACTAGACAACACCAGTTCCCTCAGCCGCTCTGTGGCAGTACACACCTCCCCACCCCACCCCCAATCCTGCCAGCAGGAAACAAAACTTCTCCAGGCAGGGAGAAGGGGAAGGAAAAAAACCCTAAACCCTGGAGGCTGCAGGTTAAAATTTGAACTGTCCAATTGAGACGTGGCAGGTACACTGAGGTGACTGTCTTGGCCAATAGGGATTAATGACCACAGTCAGATTCGACAGGGGTATAAAACGGGGTCCCGCCGGAGGACACGTGGGCATCAGTCCTCCTGGGAGCCGCGGGTCTGCGGTCAGGGCCTCCCCCTCGGGTCGGGCAGTGACCGAGGTAAC
>JANZLQ010000079.1:35044119-35089252 GCA_026212715.1 Elanus axillaris
CAGGGGGCACCAAGCAGCAGACCCCCCAAAACCTGCGGGGCTGTCATGGAGAAGACGGGGCCAGGGTCTTCACAGCAATGGATGTTGGGAGGAGAGACAACAGGTATGAGTTGAAACACAAGTAGCTCAGACTAGATATAGGGGTGAGAAAAATCACACTGAGGATAATTTAGCAGTGGAACATGTTGCCCAGAGGGGCTGTGGGAAACGTTGGACCTTTTTAAAACCTGACAGGACAGATCAACTTTGTCTGGTCCTATGGCTGACTCTGCTGTGACCAGCTCCTAGGGTCCCTTCCAGCCTGAATTACCATGTGAGTCTACAGTCATTTCTAAAGACAGTCTGCAAAATCTCCCCAAGCAATAGACGTGATCTTTTTACCACTGTAAAATTTTCCTATTGACTAATATGAAACTCTTCTACAATGTAAATCCATTAGTTCCATTTTTCCCCACTACAGATGTACACTCTCCCTCTTTGCTACAACTTACTATGTATTTTAAGACTGTTGCCATGCCATTTCATGTTCCTTTAGAAGCTATTCAGATGCTTAATACTTCATGCCATTAAGCGCCACATTTCAATTTGTTCTAACTTTTGGGCAACCATATATGCCAGTTTTCTTGGAGATTTCTGAGTATGCTTAAAGCATGACGTTTAATAAAGCAGGAGTACTCTCAGCTAGCTTTTAAATTTCTATTTCTCTACTCCATACTTCACCAATTTTCATAGTAAAAATCTTCATGGTTCATTTTTTCTCATCATCCCATTGTTCCTAGGCCACATACTACCTAATTATGCGATGCTTAAGCTGCTTCTGAGGTGAAATAGCCATGTTAATCTCTCTTGCCTTTTTGCTCACACAAATTATTAAACTATAATTCTTATGGTAGCTCATTCTCTGCAATGACCCATGACTCTAAGCTCTACAACTGTTCTGATTTCGTATGTTTGCATCTTTTAGGTACAGGTTTATTCTCAGTGGAACAGTGTCCTGCTACCATCCTCTGTTCTCATTTCTTGCTAGCTCCTTTAGTTTTGTTTTCTTGACAGCATGAGCTGCTTGCCCATTTTCCTTATTCCTCAGAGGGTTTTCTCTCTTACATAAACACATACACCAGTGTTTTCTGAGGCTACTTTTCTTTCCTTTGCTTGAATTCTGCTGCCAGAGAGAAAAAATCTTGATTCAGTGCCTCAGGATGAACACTCTAATTTATCAATCTTCCCTATATTTAAACAGGTCTCTGAGAGTGACAGTGACTGCAGAATAGGAGAGATGGAAGGGGTAAAGCTGCCTTGTCCCTGAAGCCAGGATGGGTAGGTAGGGCTGTGACAGCTCCTTGCTTTGCCTCAGGATCAGCATCCCCAATTGCACTGGTTATTCTGCCTACAGTGTGGCAGATGAGGAAGTACAACTCCTCCATCCAACACATTATGTAATGACAGATGTTTTCTGCTTACTCAGACATTAGAACTAGGACAGAATAGGATGCCCTGGACAAGAAGGATAACAAAATCACACTATGCTTGAACAGCAAAATTAAGACATTAGTGCAGCAAGGGTAGCCATAGCTTTAATATAACTGGCATGGGCAGCAACAGCATCAAAGGTGCAGAAGTACAAAATTCAGTGTGGGCTAGCAACTGGGATAAGGTCGTGGGGGCTCCACTCATATCTATACCTCTACAGTATCACTCCTATTCTCCCCATGCTGCTTAGGTAAAGGGTAACTTCAAATCCTGCCCTCAATGCAATCACATTTGCTGCAGTGAAGAAATAGCTTGAAGGCTTTCCTTATTCAGTAAGAAACCCCTTTCGATTGTTCTGGATTAACTGCTGCCCAGGCAACATTGCAACACATGGATTCAAGAACCTGGCACCATTAGGGCACTTGGACAAAAGTTCTCTAGTGAATAAGACCATTTTCTAAGAACAAATATAGGTGCAGCACATTTTGCAGTTTGTTCCACACATACTGTTCATATATCTAGCTTTGGTCTGAAAAGTAACAATATTCTAGACTTTTTTCAACTTGTAGGGTTCAATTTCTTAGTGTTTATTTGCTTAAATGTCACTAAATATAAATAGAGACTTTTACATGCTGTGTACCTAATGACCTGCTACTGATGGGAGGACAAATACATCTTCACATTTATTTCAATGAATTCTAAAAGAACTACAGCTTGCAACATTGTGAAAGCTTTATCATTTCTGTTATTTAATAATGTTGATAATGTTTGTGGTCTTACTGTTTACAGACGGGTTTTGTGAAGGGGAATTGACTTCATGGATCACAGAATTTTGTGACCGTTGACATATGCTTTTGCCAACCTTGACAATATAAGCCACTTTAAAATGTGAGGATGCCTTCACAACCTTTCTGCTAAGTGTAGCATGTCTCCAGTCAAATATCATCTGATGTGAAATAAAGATTAGAAAAAAAGGCACATTGAACATGGACAAGCTACAGTATAACAAAAAATACTCTTTGACCTGAAATGCAAGAGGGAAAAACAGTGAATTGGGGCAGACACTCCCAAAGAGTTAAAAAACAAAACATAACTTGGTCCTGTTGTTGAATAAGCTACAAATACACCTTAGATGTGACTCAGGAATGTTATCCAGTTGTAGTGGACTTAAATTCCCTAAATACCGAAGAGATGGCATGATTAGAGTAATTGAGTGTCATACACATCTATACGAGCGTGTTTCAACAATGATTTGAGGACTTTTGTTTTAGTGACAGAAGAGTAATTCAGCTTCTACAATTTGTTCAGGCCTTGACTTGGCTGAAATACCATTTCCCAGATGCAGCTTTTTATTTCTGGGTATATTAGTCCAGTAGGAAGAATACTGAAAACCAAAATGTGAATTTAAAGTCATGAAGTGATGAAGATGGTCTTTTATTACCACTTCGGGCTGGATTGCAAATCCTAAATTTACTACTGAAGTAAATCATCTTGTAACCCTTCGCAAGTCTTAAATTATTACAAGTAGTATGCCATCACTTACACCACATTCATTTCTCTTATTTGGAAAGATATCACAAAGTGCGCTCTCCACATGTACCTGTATTAATGTCTGCCTTGTTGTTTTTGTAATTTTCTTTCCTAGATTTTTCCCTCTGAGCAACAGACACACTGAGAAACATGCCTGAGCAAAGCAATGATTACAGGGTTGTTGTGTTTGGAGCTGGAGGAGTAGGCAAAAGCTCTTTGGTCTTGAGATTTGTGAAGGGGACTTTCAGAGAGAGCTACATCCCTACCATTGAAGACACCTATCGGCAGGTGATCAGCTGTGATAAGAGCATATGCACTTTGCAGATAACAGACACTACAGGGAGCCATCAATTTCCAGCCATGCAACGTCTTTCTATTTCTAAAGGACATGCGTTCATTTTGGTTTACTCTATCACCAGCCGACAGTCCTTGGAGGAACTCAAACCGATCTATGAACAAATATGTCAGATTAAAGGAGACATAGAAAGCATTCCAATAATGTTGGTGGGTAACAAAAATGATGAGAACCAAAACCGAGAAGTGGACAGCAGTGAAGGAGAAGCCATGGCTAAGAAATGGAAATGTGCTTTCATGGAGACCTCTGCCAAGCTGAACCACAATGTGAAAGAGCTATTCCAAGAATTGCTAAACCTTGAGAAACGGAGGACTGTGAGTTTACAAATTGATGGCAAAAAAAGCAAGCAGCAGAAAAGGAAAGAGAAGCTGAAAGGCAAATGTGTGGTGATGTGAAATTGCATGGCTAGAAGTCAGTCATGCAGTCTCATGTGTCTGACAGTACCCATGTAAAACCTGCAGACAGCAGCCAACCATGCAAGACCATACTTATTAGCATGTGTTTTAAAAGAAATACTTGGAATTTGAAAAAATTAGTTACTATGAAAAAAGCCAACAATTAAAAAATCATGTACTGTAGGTATCAGCCAAAAAAATCAGGAAGTAAAAGAAAGATGGACCAGGATATCTAATTTTGTAGTTTGCAGAAGAAAAGAAATTTCTTCCTCAGCATAATGTGGAAGATTTGGAAATCAGCTTCATATTATTTTCATTTGCATATAACTGCAAGAAAAGGCAATGTACAATGTTAGAAGAAAAACAAAGAAATGGCCATGAAAAAACCTATAACATATTAATGCATGCTGGGTGGCGTTATCACATCCTTTAAGAATGCTGTGGATAAATAATTCTGTGCAATTTTCATTACTGACTGTTGGGACACTATGCATAAGGTAGTCTTGGATCTGCCAAATAAACAGTTTCACACTAAAAGGAAGTGTGGGGGATAGGAGAGTTAAAAGGAACAGATATTCTCTCTACACCCCAGGATGAGATTTCTTTCTAGTATGATGCGGTGTTTGAACTGAAGGATGAGGAAAAGCCAGCCCTTGTAGGAGAGATGGAGAACATCTCCTTTTCTGGACCCATCACTCCAAGAATGCGCTGTGCTTCTGGCCACAATATATTCCTGAAAAGCATATGTTTGCCTGTGGAGAATGTCAGATTGTATAAAAATCATGTACATACACAAACAGAAACCTTCCCCAGGGAGGAGTGGCTGGGGAATCCCCTATAAAAGCTCTATGGGAAAGGTTCAGTTCAAATGCTGCTGATGGTTGAAATAACATATGGTGTGATTAGTGAATGAATGGAAAGTCGGCTTAACTGGTGGTACTCTTGAAGATGAGTCGGTGTAGTACACAAAGTTTTTATTAAAATGACCAGACTAGATGAGTGAAACTTCTTTACATTACTATATTCCAATTAGGATGTTTTTGCATTTGTGCACTACTAGATCTATTGCCTTTATATTGTCTGAAGGGTTTTATATTTACCACTTAAACTCATTATTTGAACTGCTGTGACTATTTATAGAACCAAATCCTATATCTGGAGTTAGGGCCCACAGGACTCTCCAGGAGAATATTTGCTGGTATAAGTACTACAGGATTTGGCATATTAAGAGTTCCAGTCAATACTGTGTTACAGTGCAATATAAAGTTCAGAATAAATAAAAAAAAAAGGTTTAAACCACTCTGTCAGGGGAAACTGCTCTTCTCAAAACCTTTCAAAGGGGAAAAAGTGTACAATGTATGAGCTTTTCTGGATCTCCCTCCAAAGCTTTTTTAAAAACTAATATGAATGAGTAAATTATGTATCCTACTGGTAACAAAGACCATCTAAGATAAAAGAAGCACATACCTTTTTTTAAAGGACACATCAAAATTGTATAAGCTACAATTTGCAGCTTAGGAACTGCTTTGAAATAATAAAAACAAATGAACATATTTTTGGTAAATGTTTATGTCAAAATCTTAGTATGGAAAATTGCAGCTAAGTAGTAGTATTATTAGTATGCATGCTGTTGCATTATAAGTATCTTCTAGGAGCTGTTCAAATGCAGTATTTGCATTAAAAATTGTTACCTTGTTGCTTTAGGAGTTATTGCTTGTTTACTTTCCACCTTTCAATCAAAACTGCAGGCATTTCACAGGTAGAGTGATAGTATACATTTCTTTGAGCAAGAATTGCTATTAGCACTGTCTAGAAAGGAGCACAACTTTTGTCATTCACTCAGAAGAAATTCTGGCACCATTTAAATCAGGTAAAACTACTGATTTCAAGGAAGACAGAATTTTGTGTGTTTACTTCATTGCATTACAAGAGAAAATTGGAGAGAGCATGAAAAAAGCTAAGGCTCTTCCCTAACAATAAATTCCTGGCTATTACACCATGCTTTGTCTTCATAACTGTCAAAGCACTTTACAAAAATGACAGCATCGTTATCTTAACTTCTCAGGTGGTGAAATTGAGGCATCAAGAGAGAAAGAAACTGCACATAGGTTGTCCAGCAGGCTACTGGCAGACCCAGGAACAAAAGTAGATCTCCTCAGTCCCAGTCCAGTGCTTGTTCTGCATTTGGTCTGACTGTCTCTTCACATTCTTAATAGCTTCTAAAACACATAAAGAAATATGGTATGGCTTATACAGCTAAGTGCATCTTTTTCTTGTCAGTCTGTGAGTAGGTCAAACAGTATTTGCAGATCAGGGAATTAAAACATTTAAAAGCACTACATTTAGTAAGATTTTTATAAGTCTTTGTATATCTATTCTGTTTGTAAACAAATGGCTGACAATGCTCATCTTCACAGCATTGGATTCCCATAACAAAAATGGAAAATCAAAAGAATGATCACACTTCAGGAGTAATGGGTCACATACAGAGTTCAGCAGTACAGAGGTCTCCTGCTGATGCTACCATGCTGGTGCCAAAGGTCATGATGCATGGTATGTGCCTAAGCAGCCAACGCGGAATAATGATAGAAACTCAGAGCAAAAAGGCCATATAAAGACAAAGATCCTTTTAACATTATTACTTTAACTGGGGGAATTATTTACATATTAAAGAATCTTGCAGAAGTAGAATATAGGGCATCTGAATTAATCGAACAGTTATGACTGCAAGGATATTACAGGCTGAAATTTGGCCTTGGACTTTTAAGTATGTGTCTCATAGCAAGAAAACAGTAATTGTATAGCAAAGGTGGAAATGAAACAAGTATCTGCCAGTTGTTGGCCTTGAGGACCATTTCCTTTAATTCCCAGTTGATTCCTCACCCACTACATAATAAGCCATGAATTATTTCATGGACTTGCATGTGTCAAAGCAAGGCCAGTACAAAAGCAATATTACTCTTGGACCACAGACTCCAAAGAGAACTTATTTTATACCCTTGCATTGTCACCCTAGTACTACCAGGTTTTACATATCTTACTTACTTGTGAGCTGGTTTAAAGAATTTGTTTTGCTATTACTTATACATTTATTTTTTTTTAAATACTGGGAAAAACTGTAAAGTAAATAAAGAAAATATACAGCTTTATTACATTTTGTGTTTTATTTGGGAACGTGATAATAAACTCTTCAAAATGTACAGAAAAAATATGACATAGTTAAAACATGTAAGATCTACAGTGAATTTTAGCACTCAGAAAACATCATCTAGACAAAATAACTCTTTACAACGCATGACTTTTATATGTATATATGAAATACCAAGTTATATAGTAATCATGAAAATGTGTTGTTGAGATTTCATTAGCAAATATTTTATTCAAAAACTCTGGATATGAAGTCGTTTGTGCCTACAAGTTTGTATGTTTCTGGTGATGTTCTGAACATACAAAATAAAGTTTTAAATGGAAACATGAGTTTGGAAGAAGCCTTGTTGGTACCTGCATTGTGTTTGTTTCACAAGTATATTAAGTATGTATTTTTTAAACATTGTAAAGGTAATTCTCTAAATCAAAATAGATTCTTACATGTTAGGCAGTGTCCTAAAGTCTTCAGCTATGCAAATGAGACTCCTGAAAAGTCCTGAGAGAATTGGAGCAGTATTATCTTATCTAACATTTACCTTTCTTCTATTATCATGTGACAAATACCTACACTTTCAAAGCAATCTACCTTCATAAAACACATGTTATAATCAGATATATTTTTTGACCATCAAAAAGCAAAACAGTTCTGGAAGCTAGTCTATATTTTATTTACTTTAAAATAACAACAGATAAAACTTGATGCTTGTACAAAATCGAAACTTACTATATTGAACCTGCTATTCCTTCTTGTTTCTATCAAATTCCTGATGTTTTTGCAAAATTTCCTACTACTGTGTATTATATTACCACCTGTTGCAATAAATGTCAAATATGTGGTAACAGTTACTCAGTTAAATAATAATTTCTGTATGTAAGCAATAATTCATACTCAACAGAGGGAGGGATCAACAAACAAGCTTGAATACTTACGCACAATGGTAGGCATTTGAACCAGTGATAAAATATTGAGTATTAAATTCAAATTTCATATCACTGTGAAGCAATTCGGCATGGCAGTCCACAGATCTTTTTATTTCTAGTTAAAGACACCCCAAAACTCCTAATAATTTCTATATTAGTTTTTGTATTCTATTACACCAGCATTTACTATGCTTGGTCCTGATTCTGACACAGCCTACTGTGAAAGAGTGGATGTGCCGAGTCAGTGTCCTGGGGTTTACACAATACAGTCAGTAATTGTTTTATAGATGTTTGACCTATCGTATTCCACAGAAACACCATGAGCATTAAAATTTGCCTGCCTCTAAATTTGTTGTCATTGGTTACTACTCCTGTTTCCCACTGGAAAATATTTTCATTGTTAACACATGCATCATTCAAAGTTGTGAATATACACTTGTCAGATTTAGTTCACTGGCATGTTAACTGGCATTTTAATTGGCATGTCCCACCCACCTTCTATGTACATTCTCCACTTAATCCACAAGTTTATTTCACGAAGCTGATGGCATCTGAAGTCCAGCTCCACTAAAACTGCAAAGAGAGGGAGAGCAGAACTTGAGCACCTTTGAAAGTATGTACCTAGATGCTCCTTGTGAAGGATACAGGCTCTTCTCTAAATTAACCAGAAGAATATGGGATTTAGAGAAAGCATTAAGACTCCTCTGTGTTATATAGTTTACCTTGGTCAAGCACTACTTTTTATAATGAGTCATAGTGGACCTACTGAAAATTATAATGGAACCAAAGTGCAAAGGAACATTTGTGGTTCAGTTAGAAGTATTTGTTCCTCATTCAGATGGCAAGAAATGGCCCACAATGAATCCTACAAATGCATGATGCTCTGAAAGCTGTGGATGACGGTGTCTGTCACATGGAAGTTGCCATTGTATTTGTATTAATTTGAGTAGGAAAAGAAGGAAATAAAGACAACAAAGAGGTATTTTTCCATAAGGAGTGTACGGCAAATTTTTTTTTCTCCATATAGAAAAGGAGAAGGATCATTTTTCATTAGCTTTCAAAGAGAGATGGGGAGAGCACTGAGGTACCAATTGCTATAACACCTATCTGCTTTAGAGTAGCTTTTGCTCAGTGCTGTTATAAAGATCCTTTGCCTCTGGTACTTCCCCTCCTTAATTTGGTTCAGTTCCTGGTGCTGGTCAGCTTGGTCCTTAAAAACAGACTGTTGGCCTATTTACTAATTTATTCAATGTTAGGCACTCTTAAAATCACAATACAATGGCACTGTATACTTAGGTATATGAATTCCAGATTTTATCAGTGGGCCACCTCTCCTATCCACAGCTGGATGATTTTAATAAAGATGTAGGAGAAATATAGATGGGGTGGGGATATGAGGGTGGGTGGAGGAAATGGGAATATCAGAAGATTTTACATGAATTTGCTATTTCTCAGGAAATTTTGAGATCACCTAGGACTCCTAAATGTATTTTCAAAGGACAAAAATCAATATTCAGTGGTCATGCTGAGCTGCACTAATGAACACTGCTGTTATGTACATCACAACAGTAAGTTACACAAGGACAGCAATTGCTGCTCACTCAGTAATCTAGTCAAATCTGTAACTCCTTATAAAAGCAGCTCTACACTGGATGGCAAATTTATATGCTTGTGCAGGAGAACATACTCTCTAGCTACAGATTTTAGCTCTCTTTTCTTTCTTTTTCATCCAGGGGGTCTCAGTTCTTCAAAAGCAGAACCTTCTGGTGGATGTTCAATGACACCATCCAGCCCTTCCCTGGATTAAGCAGATAGGTGCTGACAGAAAGCATCTACAAAAAGCAGGAAACTGACAGCTGAGAAGCGGGCAGCAGGGAGGAGAAGGACGAGTCCTCTTTCCCACCACATGGGAAGAGGCTGATGTTCTCCTCAGTGAGAGGAGATGACCTCTACAGACACTACCAGCCGGCAGCACTAGGTCCTTTCCTTCCACAAATCTCACAATGATTAAGGCTTGTTTTTTACAATGAAATTAAAAACTGACTGGAACAACAAAGTTTAATATAGCAGCAAGGGAGAGCAAGGTAGTTTTTTAAAAGCATGTCTGTAAGTGTCCAAATAATAACCTTTTTATATATGGCTCTGTGAAGAATATATTCACATACCAACAAAAAGTGAAGGACTGGGTTAGAAGGAAGAGGCAGTATTATGGATAGTGGCTTGTCTGGGGATGCTGAATGATGAATATGTATCATTTCAGTGGTGATATTTAGGAAAGGTGAAATACAGGAAGAAAAAATCAACTGTATATACCTGGAATTATCCTAATAATTAAATCCACTAGATCATAAAATAATCACTTGGAGCAAGCAGCAGTCAATATGAATATTAAAAAACAGGTTGGGGTAAAAGAAACAATCTTAAATTCTGCCCTTCCTTTTTGCTGCCAGCACCATATGTGCCCTTGGTTGGTCTCCTGTTTCTTTTCAAACTCAAATCTGAATTTAAGGTAGGCCTTGTTCTGAAAGTTTGAGCACCACCTGATCATTTCACAGTCTTTTGCTTACCTAGTGCTCTAAGCTGAATGCCAATTTATAAAAGCCACTAAGTAATCCCTCTATGGTAGAGGACCATTTTAATGGATTAATTACTTACTAACAAACAGTTCAAAATGATTTGACAAGTCCAGTAATCAGAGTGATACAGTAACTCTGTTAAATCATTCCCATGTGAAAAATAATTTTTAAAAAATCCTGTTAGTTATGTAACAGCACATACAGTGTGCCCAGATTGCAGAACGGAAAAATACCATTAAAGCCAGATGGATGCAAACATAAAATTTTATTACTGGGAGGCAGGGAGGGGGAAAGAAGCAGCAGTGCTTCTGGCTGCTTTCCCTGCCTCTTCTCTCCCCGTGGAGAGCAGCCAGCCATTCTTCCTTTGCTGCAGCCAAAGTGCTCCCTTGTCTGCTGGAAACGTTTTATCGAGCAGAGAAAAAAGCAAAAGCACCACTTGGCTATAGGCATTGGTGTGCTTTCCGCCCTTCCCTAGAAGTAGGTGTTGCTGCATGGGCAGCCTTGTCTGAGAAAGCAGGGGAAGAGCAGACTCTGGGGCCAGAACCACCCCAAGACATGCAGCGGGGCTTGAGGTTCCCTCTTGTGTGGGAATGGGGACAGGGAGCACAGGTGATCGTTTCTGCCCTGGCAGGCGCTGCCCAGTCTGTGATGGTCATAGCAGAGGTGGTAACACTGAAAGCCTCTGGCTAACATTTATGGCCCAGCTATAAATCTGTGGAAATACAGTTTAGCAGATACCTCAAGAGCTGCAGATGCAAATGCCTTGCACAAAAGTAATGTAGCAGCTACTAAGAAGAACAAAAACATATCTGGTCAACAATTAACAGATAAAGAATATGTGTTTCCTTACACGAAATATTTCCCGAATACAAAAGGCACTTCTAGTAATTCATGGACCAAACCAGTAGATCCACAGGTCCACTCTTTCTCCCACTGATAAGTCTAGTCCAGACCAAGTTAAATCTGTAGAGCTGATGATGTGTGATGTGTATATACGGTATGTTAGTCCAGGGGAATAAATAGGTGCGATTTGTATACTGTTGTCTTGTATGCTGATGTGAGGAGATTCAAAAAGGACCTGACTCGAAAGTAATACAGTTTATTGTATGGCCTCCACTGGCTGTATTCTTAGCTACAAGTCTGCATGTCTATAAGTTACCATAGTCTAAACATTGTTGGGTTATTTAGGTTAAAGACCACCACTTTAACTTTCTACCAGAACTTGGATTATTTAACTAAAAAAAAAAATCAATGTTTCATTGCAGTGAAGTACATAATATTCTGTACTATACGGATGTAAGAGATAATATATATTTTAAATGCAAGCTAGTAGATATAACGATATTCTCTTTATTGTTGTGATTTTTTTATCCTGTCAGTTGTGCTTCCTCAGAAGCTTGAAATTCATGCTTTTCTACTGGGTCTTTTGTTTTGAGTTAGTTTAAGAAAAGAAACTTTCATCTTAGGACTACTTTCAGCAAGAGATTCTTAAAGTACATTCAATGGCAGTTAGAATTTGAAGTTCAACAGAAAATTTAACAGTCATTTGTACAGACAGTTAGTCATATTTCCCCTAGAAATATGTTTTATGGTTTGAAATGTCACTAAGATGGGTATTTTAGAACACAAAAAAGAAGCTTGAATAGGAACAGCTTTAGCTTCTTGTATTTTAACTTTCAAATACATGGAAGTGTGCATAAGTTCAATTTTTTCTGAATGTCAGAGACCAAACTTATTCTTGGTTTAGTTTGCAATAAATCTGTCCTGCATTTACCAGCTTATTCTCAAGAACACTGTATTTGGTGTGGTAGCAATGGATTTGGTGTGGTAACAAACAGCAGGTTTGTGCAGTCTATGGTGTTGTATTGTTGATTTTTTTGGTATGTGGAACAACCAAACCAAGAGAAAGATAAACTTTTAAGTTAGGAAAGGGGACTTTTAGGAAATGTTTTCCTCTCTCTAACTCAATCTTTGTTTGATCTGTAGGAAAATGAGTAATACCCATGTGTCCAAATTCCTTATGTATAAAACTGGAACAACTTTTTTCTTCTCAAAGATTCAGGAAACTTACTGAACATTGAAGTGAAAATTTCATCTCTCTATGTTCTTCTAATGCTGTTTTATAAAATAGCTGCCAATTTTTCAAAACCTATCATCTCTTCCAAACTTACAACACAGGGTGAAAATCTGTTCCTTCTGGACACTCCAGAATTTACCCCTTTGGTTGTCATGCTCTCATTTCACGATACTCCAGTGTCAGAATAAAGTGAATCTCTCCCTCCAACTTCATTTGCTAAGGCCCTCAGCTGTTCATAATAATTGCAGCTCCACCATTGCAATGATACTACCACAGAGAAACCCACAGGATATGCAGGGGGAGTATGGAAGGGCTGTAGTTCTAGTCTTCTGTGTGTGCTTGAGAAGAAATCTGCAGTACCTCTTCAGTTCCTCTGAATTTGGTTGGTTGTAGGTCACGTTTCCAGGCTCCAGCACAGACCCCTACACAAGCACAGGCAGTAGCTGTCAGCTCACACTGAGTGTGCCAGGCACTGCTACATGCATCAGAGCTGGCTTGGAGGGCTTTCCCAACCCCAGCCAGCAGATGCCTCTAGCCACTGTCTTCACGCTAACTTGCATCATAGACACCGCTCTTTTGGAGGTTGTAGGCAAATTCCTTTTCTCAGGTCTGAGGTAATGCGATTCATCACCCTGTGTACCAGTGCTTTTGATGACCTAGAGGTTAGAAGAATTATTTTTGGTTGTGGACATGAAGTTTTGTTTAGTCTGTAAAGTGTGACATTATTTATGTTTTCTTTTTTTCTTTTAAAAGAAAAGGTCTCAGGTGCTTGGTTTTATCTTTGATATTAAAGAGGAAAGACCACGTCACATGAAAGCTTTCTTGAGCATTCATTTAAAGCCATCTTTTCAGTGAAATGGATTTCTTGTTCTCATCTCGGTCTCAAAAGAAACAGTTCAGTACAAAAAATTATTGACTTCTGCTTTCACTGACATGATTGTCTTTGCTTACTGGGGTCAAGACTAACTTCAACATGGTGTGAGAAAGGGGAAAAGCAATTAAAGAGTAAAAGTTACCTGCAGAGAATGATGACGTCTATTGATTTTGCTTTTAATCCCCCATCTATGGGAAAAGAGAAAATGTTGGCATTAGCATCTCTGAGTTGTAAAGAATAAATATTCAATCCTTGACAGAATTTAGGGGGGAAATAGAGCAATTTAAATTCAGTAGGCTCTGGCTTAGATTTTCTCATTGGCTGGACATGTACACTGAATGACCAGTAGCTCATTTGGCCTTTGATGATCTTTTGGGTTTGTGTGGTGGGGATTTGGTAGTAGGGGAGGGTAGCAGGGGTGGCTGCTGTGAGAAGCTGCTGGAAGCTTCCCCAGCTCCAACCTGGACTGGCCTCTGGGCAAGGCTGAGCCCATCAGTGATGGTGCTGTCCTCCTGCAACCCAAGGAGGGGAGCGAGGGAGCAGATGCCCACCTGAAGCCTGTGGAAGACCCTGTGCTGGAGAAACTGGATGCCCCCAAAGATGGCCGTGACTCCATTGGAAAGCCCGCGCTGGAGAAACCTGTGCCTGAAGAACCATAGCCTGTCAGAAGGACTCAAACTGGAGAAGTTCATGGAGAACTGTCTCCCATGGGAGGGACCCCATGCTGGAGTAGAGAAAAAGTGAGGAGTCCTCCCCCTCACAAGGTGTGGTGCACTGACGCCAAACACCATTCCCAATTCTCCTGCGCTGGTGTGCGGGAGGAGGGAGCAAAAACCCAGGAGTGGAGTTGAGCTGGGAAGAAGGGAGGGGTGGGGGGAAGGTGTTTCAAGATTTGGTTTTATTTGGCATTGCCCTTGTTTTGATTTGATTGGTAGTAAATGAAATTAATTTTGTTTTTTCCCCAAGTTGAGCCTGTCTTTTCCCCGTGACCATAAGTGGTGAGTGATCCCTCCCTGTCCTTGTCTCAACCCATAAGCTTTTCTTTATATTTTCTCCTCCTCATCCCACTGGGGCCAGGGGCGGATGAGTGCGTGAGCGGCTTCATGGTTCTTTGTTGCCAGCTGGGCTTAAACCATGACAATAAAGGCTGGCTATTTTAAAATAAATAAATAAATAAATAAATAGGTATTGCTCTAGTTAACCTATCTTATGACTTTGTCCATGATTCGAAATAGACATCCTAAAAATTAATGGAAACAGCTCAGCTTGTCTGTTTTTTTTGTAATACCAATGTTGCCAACTACTAAAAGCAGAATTTCCCAGACCTACTGGGAAAACCTTCAATGGTTTTTGACACTTCCAGACAGCTTTCAAAAAGGGACAATGCATGAATCTGAGTAGGTGATCTTTCTGAGAATAACAGTGACCAGTGACCTTCAATGAAAATGATATTTGAAACTTCTGCTCTTTATTTCCTCTTTTTTGAATAATAAGATCAGGTATAAGCAATTTCTGTTGATATAGTTGAACAAGATATGTACATCATAATACTTATATGACTTTTTACATCAACAGACCAACAAGAAACCTCACACTATTCAGCAAATGGGGAAAATCTCACACAAAGACTTGATTGGGGATTACAGACCAGTAAATGGTCAGATGTAATTCAGGTTTTCTGTCTCAGTCCAGTGCTTTCTCTCCAGTGGAGAGAGACATGGCTTGAAGAGCACACCAGTAGGTAATTGTTAAAAAAGCAAAGGTGTAGTGTAAATCTAGAGGGATTGCTGATAAATATTATTTGTTCACTATTTACACTGCTCAGATTTCTAAGGAACGTTCTTTTTTTTTGAGACTACTTCTCATAAATTAATTTTAAAGTATTTGTTTTAAAGAATGTTTACTTGTATAAGAAAGACAGTAGGCTGGCAGGCTAAGTAGAAAGAAAATATTGCCCTTCATGCTTCCCAAAGCACCTGACCGAACAAAGAGAGTTTCTGAAACCCATTGCTGCCTCCTTGGATTAGATGAATGCCAAAAGAAATGTGCCATGCATGGTTCCAGCACCAAATGTTTGCAGGCATGCTCCTTCCCCTTAGCAGTAAGTGCGCACATATGGAGTATGACCACAAGGCAGGGCTCTGCTTAAAGAGCATATTAGAGTACTTTAAGAAATGCCAGCAAAAGAAAAGCAGAATGCACCACATGATGAACAGATTTACACAAGAAGGAAAGGCACCAACATGCAGAGATTAACAACACAGGAATTCACAAGTGAATCAGAGACAGAAAGAGAAGGTGCATCTGTTCTTTCTCAAATCAGTGACAGTACTCTGGATTTGCACAGGTTAAACTAGAACGAAGTCTGACTAGGAAGTAACATTTGTGGAAATGTATTTAATAAAATGGAATTTAGGGGAAAAGATTTAAACAATTTATGAGTTTGTAGAATGTGAATTAAAGAGGAGAGTTATATTCTGAACATGATAATAAAAATTAACTTTCTGGAACTAAGTGCTGGCTGAGGGCACTGGGCTTGAAACGTGGGGAACTTTACCTATAAATCAACAGGATTGGAAGACTGGAGGAACCTGTTAACTTGTGGTCATTGTAGTTTATATGGATGGAGTCAAAGATCCCAGCCTAGTTCAAACAGCAAACAAGTCCACATTTCAAGAGCTGTGTTATTTTTGACTAGCTTTTTGACTAGCAAGAATTCTCTTCACCAATTAACTCAGTTTTTGAAAATCCTAGAAAATTATATCCCACTTAAAAGTAAATACTGCCTGTATAGGAGAAGGGATTTTATGTATACTAATCTCTCTTTCTCTGATATTCATGTTCATTCATTTTGCCTTTAATAATAATTAAAAAAAAAACACAAGAGATTTCTCCGATGTTTGTGCAGATGGGATGTAAAATAAAGGTTCAGTTAGTGGAAAAATGTAGGACAAATTTGGACCCTATAATTTGTTAAATCTTTTCTCTTTCCACTGAACTTTTTTTTCAAAATCAAAAAATACATCCAAGATTTATCACACAAATTTTGAGATAGGTTGATCAATGGTACTCTTTCCATATGTTAGAATTTTGTAATTGATATGCACGCATTTTTTGTTTTGTTTTTAATTTAGCTGTGAGTATTAATTTATGAATGCAAGAACATATTTAAACAGATATTACATTAAAACAAGACTCCTTTTAATCACTTTTAGTGATTTGATACTTTTTCAGCTAAAGAGTGAAGTGGGAGAGTAAGGAGAAAGGTGTTTTTAAAACTAAATTATATAATGGGATTGCCTACAACAAATGTGGGAGACCTTGGCAATCCAAAGGCTAGCAGAGAAAAGAATACAGCAAGATACTTCAGTCCAGCCAGTCTTGAAAAAGATTGGTGGCAAATTCTTTTCCTTTTTATAAAGAAGAAAGTAGAGAAAATTACAGCAAAGGGAATTTTACCATCTGTAATTAATGTAAATCACTAGGGAAGAAATGATGGAGAGTAAGATAGTAGAAGACAGTACTGATGAAAGTGATTGTGAAGCATAAAGAAGGAAGATTAGCAAAATAATGACAATCTATTTCTAGGAAAAAGAAGGAAAAGAAGACTTCAATCAACTAGTGAAACCTCGAAGTAATTTGTCTCCAGCTTCTGGTGTAGATTAAGAAAAGTGCAGAAGAGATCTGGAAAACAATCAAAGTATCTAGAAAGCCTGAGGTATGCTGAATAGACGAAAAAATGGTTTGGGCTAGTACAGAAGATCCATATGGTAAGAACCTTAATAGACTTCAACCATGCTAGTAAGTGAAGTGAAGAAAAAGAGAATAAACTGTTGCACATCCGATTTTGCAAATTTTTCAGTAGACTGAGCAGGGAATCTCAGACTCCCCAAAGGGAGACTGACTACAGAGACTGCGTGACAGATCCGAATCCTTTTCCCCTCATCATGGCTGTTGGGTGGGGGTAAACACCCACTGATGGAAGAGACGTGCATACTAATGACTTTGCTGATACGGCCTTCAGACACACCCTGCAGGTCCTCACCAGTCTGATTTTCTGTTGCTTCAGTGATCTGTCACAGTCACTGAGGAACATTCATAGCCATCCTGACACAGGAACAAACTAATACTGTCCCTCTAACGCATTGCTTTACAACAGGCACACTCTTACACTAATACTACTACTAGTATGAAAATTGTGGCAGTGAAATGCATACGGTATGATAAAGGATGATATACAAAGTAGTTGAAGTAGGAAACAGCAGCAGGCATATGAAGCAGCAGAAGACACCACCAGGAGGATTAGCAGACTTTAAAATAATTACGTGATGCAGTGACTGGATGGTACATTAACTCCAGGTGTTGTGGTCAGTGGTTACATTTTAGAATATATTTCTGATGATGCATATATTTTTAGTTAAAGATAGTTAACTTTACATGTTGTGTGTGCTATTTTGATATATTATGAAGATGATCATTATTATAAATACTGAGCTTAAGATAGGCACCGGGTATTTTAGCTTCTTTTATTCTTTCACAAATGCTCAGCTGAATTGCAAGGGGCATTCTCTCTCAGTAGAGTTTTGACATTGCTAAAGATAAAACAGACAGACAGAAAGGCAGCCCTGAGACTGGTATTTTTAATGCTCTTTTTTCTTTAAAACAGTTTGCATGTTTAGGTTTTACCTTTTTGTATTTCCTTCAGCTAAGGAGAAGACCATTTTTGACTGGGAGATCCTTGTAACAGCTCTTATTTGTTTTTCATTTTTCTTCACACATTCCTATGGCTAAACCTTCTGGGAAAAAATAATACACACAAGGTTGCTTTCTTCAGGCATTATAGTTTCTCTGTTACTATGACTGCATATGTGGCAGAAAAATCTACCATTTTCTCATGGGGTTTTGTGTTTTATCAAATAACATTAATACTCTAAATATTATTTCTTTTACTTACCCTACCAAAAAAAATGATACAACAAGAAACTACAACCACTATATAATCATTCATGTAACCTATTCTCTCTTACCCTAGCACTTTTTATCTAAAAGTTGACATAAAAACATATTCTAGTCATTTGTACATTATAATATTAGAGTTTGTTCATTCTTTTCTGAGAACTCTACTTTAAAAAAAATAGCAGCTTGTTATAAATATTAGGATATATATTTGAAATTTCAGTTCAGACTGATTAAGGAGTTTTTCTGGCATTTGGACATAGTTACTGTGATGTAGCAGAAAAATCCCCACCTGGCAAAAGACATTGCCGTGTTGACAGCAGTGTGGGCAGGAAGAATAATGTTTCACTGAATTTGTTATTTTTCGGTTCATCATCTCCACAGAGAAGAAAGCATAGGATTACTTTTCAGGTTTTTTTTTGTTATCTTTTATATTTCCAGATATGAAGAAAAATAGACTAGCTTTAGCCATTTTATGAAACACAAATATGTTTGCCAGCAAAATGTTGGCAGATTTATTTTATAAGATATCTGAAGCATGGTTGAATAAGAATCTTAGTACTCTATAAATTACTTTAATGCCATATGATCAATATGATTACTATAGGAAGCAATCTCAAAGGGAGATTAATCATTATAGATCCATTGAAAAAAGACCCAACCCAGAAAAAAAAACAATAAAATGCTCTACATAGGAGTTGATCATATGTCAAGAGGTTGATAACTGGGTGACTTAGATTTTGCTTAAAGTATTTTTTGTTTATAATTTTTTTCCTTACTTTTTTTTTACTTTTCCAACCCAATCTTGGTAGAAGGAGGTGAGTGTTTGTGTTGTTTAGCACACTGCTTCCACTGGTCAGTGATGTTTATGTTAGTTACTTGGCAGATTTCCTTCACAGTCTGAGATAAAGCCAATTTCCCTGTTGTGAAGGCTCTGTCTTTAGTTTCCTGAGGATGTATTGAATAGAAACCAAGGCATCGCACAGTGGGTGCCAGGTTTCACTTGAGAGTCTAACAGTTTATCCCCATAAGGTACAACTACTCATCAAAACTGAGGAAAAGTACCAAGTATATGAGCCAACTACTGTCCAGATGTCCTCGACAGGATATAGTTGATCTTGAGAACACAGCTAAAGGAAAGTGAGGGATGCCTGCAGCAATTATCAGGACAGCAGGTCCTTGCTGGAGGAGGGAATTAACCATGGCTCTGGTACAAGAGGCTTTGCAGAGACTTCAGCTGGGAAACTGACACACAGCCTGAACTATGGATGGTGATGTCTTCAGGAAAGGAGGGGAAAAGAGAGGCAGCTGTACCAGAAATAAGACTTGAGGTATTCCCAATATGTGAAAACTTTTTATGTAGTTATTTTATAAGAGCCCATTTACTGACAAATGAATAAATACATTCATAAAAACATTGACTGAAAAACACTACCACTTCAAGTCATGTCCTATTCAATTACATGCCATCAAATCAAGCGGAGAGCTGACAACATCTGACATATGCAGAAGGTTGTGGCCAGCAAAGCATAATGCTATATGTCAGGAAGAAAAAGAGTACAATAAATCTGAAATCTGTTGTATCACACAGAAAGGCACTATTAACACTCAAGGACATCCAGTTACCTATTCCAAAATCTTTGGGAAATACTACTGTGTAAACATAACTGTTATCACCCACCTAAGTTTATTTTTATAGATTTATTTTTACCCAACTGGTTTTAGCTGGTTGAGGTGATCTGGGAGAATACAATTATTGTGAATACTTTCCCTTTAATCTGCATCCATGTTTCCTATGTCCAAGGCAAAACAGGTGTCTGCTGTTCATAAGAGGCAGTAGCGGCCATTGCTGTGTGGCAAAGCAGGGAGTCAGTTAAAATATTTTCTTTGCCATAAACAACATAGTAAAATAGTTGAATTTGATGGTGGAGATGACATGAAACTTGGTGATCTACAGTGCAAAATCTGTAATTTTTCACCATTGCCTTATTATATTACAAAGGGTGGAATTCTTGCTCCTCAGTCAATAGACTTGCACATTCAAATTGCCAAGGATATAAAATTTTGTGATTAATTTCAGAAATAACTTCACATACAAAATTGTGCATAGAAATCTCACCACAAATATAAAAAGCAAATGTTGAATACAAATACTGGAAATACTTGTTGGTATCTGTAAGACCTTTTCACCAATGAAAGGGGATGTGATTAGTACTTTTAGTTCTTACTGTGAATTTTCCTAGATTTTTTTCACTTTATCTGAGCAGTTAGAAAACCACTGGCAGCACTTTTCAAGTATCACGGGAAAAGTTCAGTTTGTTTTCTCAGGATAGACTATAGTGGTTTATTGCTTTTCTGCTAATATCTTGATGATGTTTTCCATTAACTGCAGACTTTCAAATCAAAAGCAAATTAAAAATGTAAAGAAATGCAAAGAGAACAATTTTTTTAGACAGTACTTGCAAAAGGTTTGTTTTACAATGAATAAATTTATATATAATCAAGATAGAATTAATAAGGACATCCTAGAGATTAAATGCTGTATTAAAATCATAAATATTTGTATCTACAAATCTGAAAATGAGCCAAATCATTAGAAGTTCATTAGGCATACACTATTCCTGCTATGCTTAAAGGATCAGATGAAAAGTTTTCAATCCTTAAACATGAGCAATAGTTCAGTGAGAAACAAGTTTAACTTCCATTTTCATAATTATGCTAACTAATTTATGCACTGTTCTTAACAGCATCATTGTAAATGAGACATCAGAAACTAATAGCAACATAAACTTCCTTACCCAGTTAGCCTGTTGGATAATCCAATGTAGGTATAATCCCAGATTACTGATGATTGCAGGCTGCAGGATTTCATGTCAAATGAAGAAAAAAACAGCAGAACAATTTCTTATTAATAATACTATTTTCTATGTCCCCAAAAATATGCTTAAAAGTTGTTATGACAGAAAAACTTTAAAAGATTTTAATTTTACAATCTTTGCTTTTACCACTCCTTCAAGGTCAGCCTAATATATTCTTCTTACACTTGAAATGGGGGACTTACTGCCTCACTTTACAGACTGTTTTTATAAAAATACTGTGAAACCCACAGTGACAAATTACATGATAATCAGCTTAGTTTAGATTTTTCCCATATTTCAGCATAATTTATTTCTATATGCTTAATACAGATGATAAAGTTTCATTTTTTAAACCAAATGTCAGGTAAATCTCTAATAAAAAATCACTCCTTTTTATGTATTTCAGACTAATTTCTTCCTCTTAAAGATTTTTGAGATTAAAATATAGCGTATGTGACATTACAATGTGTTCATAATGTTGACTGTCCGGGGACATTTTTAAAACTACAGTAATGTAGGTAAGGATATTGACATAGAATTTGGAAGTGTGTAATGAATACTGCCAGTGGACTTCCAGTTTTGAATCACAAGACCATAAGCTTTGTGCTAGAGTTACCAAGTGAAGAAAAATCAAAGCAATTTAACAAGATAAGGAAACACTTAAGAAACGCGGTGCTTTTCAGGTAAAAACTACTGCTTTGTAGAGCAGTACTGGTGGGGAGTTTTAATCTTTTTTCCATGCTTCTGTTTATCTTTCATGTTGTGTATTATCTTTAACTTTAAATGTCTAGAGCAGAGATCAGAGAATTAATTTATAGTGAAAAAAAATCAGGCTTTTGATCTCTAAAACAGAACTTGGCATACTTGTAAAAAAATAATTTAGTAAGCATCTGTTAGCAAAAAAGTGAGTGCATATATACCAAAGACATAAGCATTGCATTTTACTACAGTATCCCTCTAATATATAGGACTTTTTACTGCATGTAAACAGAGTAGAGAAGTCCTATTACCCTTCCTCACAGTTATGAAGGGCAGAGGACCAGATAACACAGAAAACGTGTAACAGATCAAGGACTTTTATTGATGTAGTGTAGCTACTGTGCTAGTGCTCTGAACACTGAACTTGATTTTACCAGGTTATAGAAAAAGATAGAAAAAAATTACAGTCATGCTCCAGCTGTGGTTGCACTATGATGCCACAAACATTTTATCTCCCCAAAAATGTGACACCTGGAGGCAGAGTGCTTTGGGCTGTTTTTCTGAGGTGTATCTACAAACTTAACTAGCCAGCACCATCAGGGCATGCTAATTCTGTGCAAGCTGCCTGGGTCATGCACAACCTGTCCTTCTGTACCTGTTGCCACTCAAGGAAAGGGAGAAAGCTAGAAAAATTAATTAGGGTTAAGGGAAAAGAGCAAGTAAAATTCAACTGCAATTTAAGATACAATTTACAGGGAAATGAAGACTTATCTTTTCAGGGCTTTTTGGTTTTAAGCCTGGAAGTTCACATAGTTGTATGAGTGCCTACTCAGAAATGGGTATCCTCTACTAAGTGGAAGAGAAGGATGATAGGCTGGGCAGGTAATAGCTTCAGCTGTATATAAAACCTGTCAAAGGATGAAGTATCATTTATGGTAATGCTTGTATGTGAGAAAGAGATCTTGGCTGGTAGGAGCAGTGGAATGCAGTAGCTGTGCTGAAGTAGGCAGCAGCTGTTGGTGAGATGGAGATGGTGGATGGAGAGGGGAAAATGCTGATACTATCAAAACTTTGGTCCATCCATCCAGCCAATGGCTGTAACATCAGGACTGTGGTCTGAGGGTGCTGCAGTGCAAGAAATCACATAAAACATAGGTTGGAAAGCACTTCTGCAGGTCATCCAGTCCCAACTCCAGCTAAAAGCGAATAAAAATTCAAAGGTTTGTCATGTTTCCCAAAATCTTTTCCAGTCAACCATAGTTGTTGCAAATCCAGGCTGGCTTTTTCCAGCCTTGTTCTTTTTGAATACAGACACTTTTTGGATAGAGACTGTCTATATTTTGGGGATCATGTGGTGGAGCATACCATTAAAATCCAGGTACCCTGATATTACCTTCTAATGTGCCAGCTAACCTATGTGCTTTGAATCTGTCCCAATAGCTTGGCTCACTGAGTGGCCAGGAAATATGGTGTTCTCAGAGCTGTCTGCAGGGCAGTAAAGGTTCACCCACTGGGCTAAATAGAGCCACATTGGTTAATACACCCAGGTATATATGGCAAAGGAGTACTTATTGCAGTTAGGTAGAAACAGCACTCTCCTAAGTTACTTGGCTTGGCTCATGCAAACTGGATTTAGGCTACAAATCATGGAAGCTGTTTCTTGCATTTTGAATTTAAAAACTCTCTTTTCAATGATGGAAATAACTATACTGTCTCACTCTTCATTAAAACATATCAATGTTATTCTGATATTCATATCTTGTAACATTCCAGTTGCCTCAAAAATGTATTATTTTTATAAGTCTGTGTGGAGGTTTCATAAGAAGAGTGATTTCACATCCTGTGTTACTTTTTTTACCTCCTGACTGTTGGATGATTTATTTTCAGCACAGAATTCAGAGCAAGACACACCATGTAAAGAGAATAACATTTACAAAGCATACAATCATTTTTAGATTTTCTTAAGTTGTACTTGGAGCCCAGCCCAATGCCTGAAAATATAGGAAAAATAATTCAAGATTAGATTCAATGTACAGCTTTTTCTTTCTTTTCAAAGAAAGAAATATGGGCTGGTTTACCCATACTTGCTCTGAATGGGGTATCTTGCCCTAATGTTCTATAATTTAAAACCTGGAATATCACTGCCCTCGGTTTAATTACAAAATTGTTTACATGGATCAATTTTGCCCAATTAGACTGTGCTGTTGGCATATAAATTTCACATTTTGTTACAATAATTGTGTTAGAATGTTTTGCAGGGTTAATGGCTCTCATTGTTAGACAGAGCATTATTTTCCTTATATGCAATCTGTAACAGCTCACACAAAAAACAGAAATTGAATTTCATCTAGCAGTGGTATAACCCATCCATTAAAATAGTCTTTCTAGAGACAAAATGTGATATTTCTAGTTTGCAAGGGGTTTATTTTTGTATTTTGGAATTTTGTTTGATCCAGTTTGGCAGAAAATTCTTTTTTTGTGTTTTATAGAATCCAGTCCAGGAAAAAACCTTGGTAAGGAAGCTCTGTCTAAGGGCCCCAAGTCTTCTAGTTCTCAGGAAGATCCAGGTCACTCAGGACTTCCAGACAGCCCATTGTAGCCCCAGGAGCTAAAATCCTGGAAGCCAGGCAGGGCTTTGAGGAGTCCACAGAATTTCTGCTGCAGTCCTTGGCTCCCAGGCACAGCCAAGAGTTCAGAGGCTCCAAGGGATTTCAGCTTGCTTGGTCTATGGCTACAAGTCTTTGTATGCAAAAGTGCCATGGAGCCAGCAGAAAAAAAAAAAGATAGGTTAATTTTCTGCTATTCAGTAATTGACCCAATATATTTCTGAGAAGTATCCTGGCTTTACCCAATAATTGTTTTTTAATAAGTACCTCTAATAATGGAAAATTCCCTAAGTTGGTCTGCCTCTAGAATGAAATAATTCTAAGACTCTTGCCCTTTCCTCTAGCTGAGTTTTCTAGATTTGTAGTTAATTCTTTTCAATGCTGTTATTAGGTAAGAACTTTGTAACTGTTGCAGCTGGTTTGTATTTTTCACATTTTGAGAATGTTTCCCAAAGAGTATCTGTCTTCCCATTCACATCCCTGCTCACATCACCATCTGTCAGAACTTTGCTACCTTGACTAATTGATTTATTATTAATGAATGTAGTTTCCCAATTAATCAGTAAAAATCTGGAAAAAGTCTGTATCTTACAGGAGAAAGGCCAGCACTAGCGGCCTTCCCCTCCCCTCCCCTCTCCCTCTCCCTCTCTCTCTCTAACAGTCACAGGTAGGAAAAGAAAGACAAGCCTACAAGGTCTTTATGCTCCATTCTGGGCTAAATTCAAGCTGTCTAAATCACAGCAGCCTTCTCGCAAGTTGCAGATGCTCCAATTAACAGCAATAATTTAAGAACTGTCTCTGCAGGTCTTCCCTGAGGCAGCAGCAGAATCTCTGGGTTCTGAGAGCTTGAAATCATCTTCCAGTTTCTAGAGTAAATATGATTTACCATATTTCTAACCTGCCTTGCCCTTCTTCTAGTTTGAATTCATATTTCTAAAATATCAGTTATCAGAACTGTACATCATACCAACAGGAGTCTCACCAGTATTTAATGCAAGAGCTTTTATTTCTTTTTTTCTACCAAAACCCCAATGATTTACATATACTAAGATCCACATTTTCCCCCAACAGTCTTTCACAATCATCCGTTGACTGTTAGAGAAGGATTTTTCTGATTCCATCATTTCCAACAGATGAGCTCTTACTTAACAGAATTACTTGTTATTAGTTTCTAAGAACTTGCATCTTGTGTAACTGAATGCTAAAAGCCTAAACCAGATGTACCCAAATCTCACGTATTTAGGCCAACAACAGGATACAAAAGGAAACAGGCTCTTTTTAACTAATCCTATGATTCTAGTCATGTACACATCTCGGTATTGACTGACTACATACTCTTAAAGTATGCATCAAAATTTAACTATTCTTAAAGTGCTTTTTGGAAATGATAGCTATCATAAAATACCGACTCAAAACCCCCCAAACAAATGACCCATTTAAATTCTGAAAGTTATGAAAACATATCTTCTATTAAATACCTGAATCTAAATATTTACACTTTGTGTTAAGGTCACTATCAACAGCAATGAACAGCAATGAATATCAATGTTCACATTAACATAGTGTTTACCTTCACGAACACAATTTTTACTGGAGGCAAGAGTCCAACAAGACAGTACTGATTTTACTGAGGCAGCAATGTTAGTGGGAACATAGCAACTCAGTGAAAAACATGATAAGCTCTGACACATGCACCACGCATTTCACAAATGAGTCCACCAAACCAGCCAAGTCTAAGGTAAGAACAGACTAAAAAAGAGAAGGAAAAGGATGTAGCAAAATACAACACATAGACAAACTTCTGCTGAATTACTACTAAATTTCTCTGCCAAAAAGTAAATAAATATTATTTTTAAGATTTCCTTTTTTTTCATGGGACTGTGTGCTGAAATCCAGATATTTCCATTCCATGGCAGAAGAACTTAGCATAATGTGAGAGATGCACTGTAATCTCCATTTAAGTACATCAAAGAAATAATGAATAGGTGAATGTAAGATTGCAGGCTATTACAATTATAGGTTATAATATTTTTTTTAAATAAAGCTTCTCTTATTATTTTTCTAGCTTCTACATTTACTTTATTTTTATAGAAGTCAGAAGTTTTCAGAAGGAAGAAAAACAAAGACCCAAAAAAGGGTGGAAGAGCACAGTGTCAGTTCCCACTGGATTTTGACCTGTGCCTTAGAATTAACAACAGCTTATCTAGAAGAAGGAGGAGGAGGTCATAAATTTATTGTTATTAATCAAATCCAGAGTGGGAGGTGAAGAATCAGACAAGCTTATGGTCATGCAAACCAAACAACCTGTTTTCAGGTCTGTCTTCACACTGAAGAAATAGTTTGTGCCCCAAATCTTACAAGTTTTAAAATAATTCTGTCCCTCCAAAGAAAATAAATGTGAGAACTTCTCAGGGCAAACCTTTCAATTTATTATCTTTAAGAAAACCTGTCCATATAATACTTCTATGGTATTAAATAACCTAATTTAAAATTGCAATGTGAGTATCAGTCTGTACCTGAAGTGAACACTGTTCCACATGAAAACATTTATGCAAAATATGAGACAAGAAACAGAAAAATTATTCTGACTGTGTCATGGAAGTTACCCAGGTATTCCTACCCAGGTATACCTAATGCACTACTCAAGTGAACTTAAAGCTTATGAACACAAAGCTTGTGAATAGCAGAAATAGACATGACATTCACTTTGACACATGTCATGTCGTTACACTTTGTCTGTGTAGCATGGCCTCAGCTCCTGAACACTTTCTTTTTTTTTTAATATGACTGCGAACCTGCCCTGTTCTTTTCTGTCCATCATTGCTCATTCTTTCATGTTTTCTGAAATGCCACTGAGATATTTCACCTGAGGCAAGGAACATAAAAGCTCTACTTTTGACAGAAGAACTGCTGGGGTAACCCTACAATGTGTCGTTAGGAAGTCATCCACTTTAAATTGAAAAAAGCAAATAGCTCCAGCTAAGCTTGTGTGGTAACATAACATAGTCTTCCTTCATCATCTAGAGAAAACATCACTACCGTGACCTGCAGCTAGATGCCCCTTTGTACACTTGCTATGCTGAGTCTGTTAGGAACACTGGACATCTTGCTGCCATAAAAAGAAAGAAGTCTTTAAAGAGTTAAAGAATGAATAAATTACTGAATTACTGGAACAATAAACATATTGTATTAACAAAATAGTTCAACTATATTTAAACCTAGCATAATCAATTACTCTATATTATTTTGTCCCATATGAAATTCTTTAGTTTCAGGTTTAATTTTGTTTGCTGTTGATTTTACATCCTTTTCCACACTATAAGTTTCCTTCAGGTTTGATAAGAATAAGAACACATTCCTTCTGCGTACATTAGAAATCTGTCAGAGGGCTCCAATTTAGCTGGAATGAATAAAATCCTGTTCTTGTACACTAAGCTACATTTCTTCATCAAGAACCTTTCAGTCGTTTATGGAAGGTGGGAAGTGGTTGGTGAAAGTGAACATATGATTTTCTTTCTTCTTTTTTTAGTAACTGCTGCTTTATTTTTTGCTGTTACATGGCATTAAGTTTGTGAAACAGAGATGTTTTATGTAGTAGCTACTCTGCAAGGAACAGCATTTCTACTGTTCTGTTTTACACTGGATAAAATACCAAGGAATGACATTTTAAGCAGCCCAAGTGGTGAAACAGCTGCTGTCTTTAACTTGAGTGGTTGGAAAAACTTGCAATTATAGTGACACAATATCACCAGCTAACAAACTGTTTCTCATTAGACCAAAAATCCCCAAAACCCAAAAGACCCTTTTTACTAATTCTTAAACAGACTAAATAATTGCCTGAAATATCAGTTTTGTTGTATTTTGGATGTCTAACAAAGCCACTGCCAGCTTCAGACTTCAGAAGATCTGTTCCATTTTTACTGTTTCACTTCATTATTAGTCCACAATTAGGTTGCTGGTGTCCTTTCGCTCGAGGAGTCATCTAGATTTCAGAATTTTTATAAGGAAACATATTATAAAAGGGAACACTGGGCTCAATGTTTTGGCATAATTCTCATTTGCAAAATGACATCTTTTTCTGCTCTGTTCAATTACATCAGCTGACTGAGGGGTTTTTGCAGTTTAGCAACTATTGCATAAAAAATGTTTCTACATTGTGAGCTTGTACAAAGAACCAAAGTAAGAAAACTCCATAATAGTGAAGTTAATGCATACCACTAAAATTAAAGGTATCTACAAAGCTCTTTCTCCTCATGCTGGGGCAGTGCACGGTGTCCTTTCTTGAGGAGAGACCTATTCTCTTTGCCAGACTTTCCAAGATCTTGGAGTAATGCCCAAGCTGGTGCTACCTTGAACTTCCAGCGGCACTGGCAGGAAAATTGCTGGGTGGACTCTGCTGCAAGACCTCCTCTTAAACCCCTCCTCCGAAACCCCGTGTCCCTCTTTTCCTTCCCCTTTTGTAGAGCATGCATGACCCTGACCAGTAGCCATAAGTTTGAAAAATGTTCCCGTGCTTCCTTGCAGTACGTAAGGCCCTGGTGCTCTGTACTTCAGAAAACAAGGAAAGGATATTTCTCTTCTCAGAGTGGTATTTATTAACTGAACTGGAAAAAAAGTATTCAACTTCTTCCTCAGTTGCAAGGGGAAAAAAAAGGCAAAATGTGAAAAGAAGGAAGTGGAAGAGGAAAGTTAGAAATATCAATAAATAGAAAAGATTTCTTTTGAAACATTTTGGATATAAATTCACTTAAATATCTTGTATAAAACCAATGAAAATTACCTAAAATAAAATAAAAAATTAATACTTTCTTTCCTTATGCTTACCTCTGCTATCAAAGTCTGTGGTACCTTGTTTCAGTGTCAGTTTTCACAACTAATTACCCTTTATAAACATAAGTAAATTCACAAGATGTAGCAAATTTGGACAATTTCTTTTATAAAAGAAATAATAAAAACTGCATACCAGGAGATACAAGCCTAGGAAAATTCATTGAAAATAAATAAAACATCTCCTGCTGAGCAGATGCAAAGCTTTTAGAGCAGAATTATGAAAAATAATCATCCAGTCTAATTAATTTAAATCTTATTTTTTGTATTTTTAAGGTGTTTCACAAGCTAATAGATCATTCTAGCTGAAATCTTCTAGCTATTTTCCTTCCTTATACTGCAAGATTAAAATAATATATAAATCTTAATGATTTTTTTTTGCTCTAGAAAGAACAGAGAGTGTAGACATATGGCATCCTCACAGAAATGCTAGCTTTGAGGTAGAGTACTTGTGGTTCTTTCATGCTACTTTTCATTTTAATTTGAGTAGCACTGATACTTTATAAGATAAGCACCCTGAATGTGATGGTAATAGCAGCATTCGATGTATGCTGCTGACAATTTTGCCTAGTTTAGAGATAATGAGGACAAGTATAATTTTTCCATTAAAATGGAATCTCTGGTGATGTATTTTTGAGATAGACATGTTTGCTAACTGTTGGTAGCAAGACTTACAGATACAAAGCTAGCCTATGTGAAAGTAAAGAAATACCATGATTAAAGCAATATATACTTATAAGCCACCAAATACAGTTGATTTATAGCTGAATACAGTTAAACTACATAGTATAGTAGTATAGTATTATAGTATTGAAATGTACTTTTAATTTCAATTTCTCTGTGGTTTTAATAAAATTAAATTAAAACTATTGCCACCAGTCCTGGAATACTTATTCTATTTGCATTTGAAGTTTGGCTGAGCTGCAACTCTTTTGCATCAAACACGGAAAAAGAATAGAAAAAAATATTATCTTGTAGCATATTTTCATTTCAAGAGTGAATCATTTGATAACAAACTGTTCTGAAACAGTTAGTTATGAATCACCACTGCCTAGTAAACTTCAGTGTACTCTTTTCAACTTTTTGTCCATTTTTCATTGTAGAGTAAGCTCAGAAATTATACCTGCATGTATCAGAAGATTTTTTATTTGTGGATATTGTTATATTTCTTAATTACAGTGGTCTGAATTGGAAACTCTTTAGAAACTGGGCTTCCCATCAAGTCTGACTGTTCCTTGATATATCTTGTGTATAAGTAACTTAAACACTTCAGAGGAATTTGTTGAGAAATTTCTTTTTTTTTTTTAGTTTACTAATTAAATACCTCTGACTGAGATGGGTAAGCATTGGGGAAATACAAGCTGCAGTTTTATCTGCAAATGCCATGCCTCTCACTTTCTAGATCTCTCCCTTCTGTCAAAGGAGTAAGCTTATATCTGTCTGAATGTTTAGGAAAGAGACATTTCCATATAAGAAGTGGAACTCCTGACATTAAAAAAAGCATCTGCATATGCTCAGGGCAGTATGTCATTCTGCAACAAACTGCCATGCCTGGCCCCAAGGGGCAGAGAAGGTGGATCAGGGCTGAACCATTTACAGCATCTGGCAAGGTAGCCTGAACAGGGGAAGATAGCAAAAATGCCTCTGTCACACACAATGCCTCTGTCCAGCCAGTTCAACAACTCTGACAGGTCATAAGCAGAGGGAACATATCCAGACACTGGACTGTCACTGAACGATTGGACTCATAGCCCAAAACCACACAGTGGATTGAGTTTGATTGCAACCTAAGAGTTATCTTCAGTTTGGCTTTCTGGGCATATGGTTTCTTTGTCTGACTTATGGTGAAATCTCAGAACTCCTGAGACTCTGGATTTCCCCCAGAATTTAAAATTGCCTAATTCATGTCTACCAGCCTGGGAACTGCTTTATATGAAGCTCTCATACATATCTCAGCCTTTGCCTCAGTATCCTCACTCTAAGAACGTTTTTAGATTTGGTCATATTGGGTCCTCCGGGGATATCATGACCTCTCTTTTCTCTAAAACCTTCTGTCCTTCAAACAACTGCCTTTTAGACACTTCAAGTTACCAAAATACCTTCCCAGTTAAGCTGAGACTAGGACTCCTGGAATAATCATCCTTGTCAGCTTGGTGACTTCCTTTAAACATCTGTTCATAGAGTCCCTTTCGGAAAGCAATTGTGGAGAAAACAACCCCGACATGAAAGCAAGTACAGCATCTATGCTATATGCCCACCTGCTGGGCACAGTGTCCACTTTCCTGTTGTATGCTGGAAGTGACTGCAAAAGCTGAAGGTGAATTGAAATTTCTAAGTAGTAACATTATTCAGAAAGAGAGAGACAGAAAAAAAAAATAGGCTCATTGAGAGGATTCCCCTAGGCAATTAAAAGTAAGCTATTTTGCATATAGGCAATGCCAATTTAAATCATTGCCTATTGGGCTAATTTCATAATGCTATTTTCAAATGAGGTTTGAGGGTAGGCAATGGCAGGCATCTTGAAGGCAAATCCTCTCCCTGTGAATAAATTAGCTTTTTGTCCAGTACACTAAAAAAAAATCAGGTTGAAGAAGCTGCAAGCTATTACACAATTTCCTAGTTGTGCTTTGTGTTTTTTCATTAAGCTATTTGGGTTGGTGGGATCAAAGAAACATTTCCTTACTTGTTCTTCAAAGAACCACTGTAAATTGTAAAACATGAAATGTGAACAGGCATTTTTTTTCTCCTTTTCTCCCGCAAATCCTTCTCTCTTTTTGCATGGGAAGCAGTGCTCTGAAAGGAGACTTTTCCCTCAAGCTTTTATATTTAGTGACAGTGTGTATACTTTTATATTTAGTGACAGTGCTGGACGGTTCGCAGCTCCCTCTCCTGATAAGTTGCTCTGATACAAAGATCACGCAATGGCCATGTCTGCAGAGAAGTTACTCCCCACTCCACCCCCAAGCCCAAAGGCTCACAAAGCGCTCATGACACGTAATTAGCCTAATAAGTTTGAGTGCCTGCCTGAAGGAGGGGCAAGGATGATAAAAGGACACAAACTGAAGCCCCATAGTCACGAGCCTACCGGAACTGGACCCCTGGGCTGACTGAACCAATGCTGGGCCCAGGACCAGTGAAATCTTTCTCTCTTCCTTTTTCTCTCTTCTTCTCTCTTTCCTTTTCCTTTTCTGTAGTCCCTACACCTCATCCATTTCAAGACATAAACCTTTGACCAGGTCTGGGAGGAACTAAGTGTGGACCCAGCTGCCCCTGGGCCCTTTTCTGAGGAGGAGACTAGGGTATGGTAATGCAAAAGAGGTAGGACGGGTTTTTTTGCTGTATAAGGGAGGGTGAAGATTTCTCTTTGGCACAAGAAAGTCATCTGACTGTTATTCCTCACTTAAGTTTTACATTGTCGTGGTTTAACTCCAGCCAGTAACCAAGCACCTCACAACTGCTTAGTCACTCCCCCCACTTACCCAGTGGGAAGGGGGAGAAAACCAGAAGAAAAAAAAAAAGTAAAGTTCATGGGTTGCTATAAGAAGAGTTTAATAGAACAGAAGAGGCTAATAGTCATAATAATAAAAATAAAATTACAATAACAATAATAAAAGGATTGGAATATACAAGTGATGCACAGTGCAATTGCTCACCACTTGCTGACCGATGCCACTAACCTATGACACAGGTTCTTATCTGAGATCTGAAAAAGTGTGGTTAACTTTTATTCCCTATGAATTTCAAATTTTAAGCATCCCCAAAGCTGGAATTTGGCCATGCCCAGTAGGGAAATTCCAAAGTATATCAATAGACTCTTCTCAAAACATCTTCAGAGTAAACAACTGGACAGACAAAACCAATGAAGAAGCCTGTGCTTTTGTCTTACATGATACACAGCTTTTATGGGTCTGTGTACCTCTGCTAAATGTGTGAGCTCGTGTGAAGATTGGAGATATGCCCTACTTCAGCCTGAGTGCTGCTGCTTTACAATCAATTTAGGTAAAAGTCAGAAAAAACATCCTTGCTTCTTCATTTAAAACTAATGACTAAGGTCAGCTTTACAGCTTGCAGCCAAAACTGCCAGTGAATGACTGAACCATCTCCTCTGGCCATGGTTTGAAACACAGGTCACATGTACCAGCAGTGGAAAGTATTGTTAAAAAGTAACAAGGACTTCTGAAATCATAGCAAAATAGAGACTCTTCACCCATAGCTTTATTTCAAGAAATGCACACAGAGAACTCAGAAGTCCTAGCTGCCTGGACACCCCTTTACTGTTTTGCAAGACATTCAGTGGTGTAAGATTTTGATGTATCTTGAAAGCACAGCCAGCAACACCTTGAACACAGGGCTAACGCTCAGTTACTCGGAGTCTTTCCCAGGTCAATGAACCTAGATCTGGTCCCATTGCAGACAGCAGACCTGCAATACTCATTGTGTTGTGGCATTAGTATCTGCTAGGAGGAATACAAAATTAATACATAGACAGCATGCTTCTGTTGCATGAAAACGCTGAAATTAGAGACTCAACAAATTTTAATTTCTAGTACACATTAGCATGAATTGAAAAAAGAAAGCCGTAAAACAACATCAGTAGCAATATATGCTTTTTAAGGAGTCTCCCTGAAAAAAATGTAGTAGGCAAGAAAGGAGACTATTAGAAGTTTGTAATGAACTGCAATAGAGGTGCAGTTAACATTTCATTAAAAAGGAATGAGTGAATGAAGTTTAGTTTATGATTACTCTTACTTATGCATGCAGAGAAACCAGTGTTTTCCCCAATATTCACAAAAGTTTTAAAAAGTCCAATGCTTTCCTCCAAGTATGTCTATTTGACCAATAGAATAAACAGTATTTTTATGCCAACAATGCTGCTGAATTATCATAAATTAGACTAAATTCACAAGATTGTATCCCTATTACTGTTTTATCATTACTATATTGTATTGCTATGTCTAACAGTGTTTAACACATTTTATAAGTCATGGTTAAACATTACTCTTTACAAAAATAGAGATATTATTTTTCAGGTAACAGGAAATGTCAGTCTCTCTGGGAGAAGATGAATACTCTTTGAAAAAGTATTATCCAAAGATCTTCTTCCCTACTAAGAGACTATCCTCACAACTTGATAGATGTACCATTTTTGCATGAGGTACGGAAGCAGAATTAAATGATCAGACTGGCTACAAAGTGTTCATTCCCAAATGAAAAGATAACATAGCCAGTTTTTTCATGTAATGTGTTGTCCTTTAAATTATATTGATGTGCACAAAATTCAAACTGCTTCTAAAAGTTCATGTGCTTTGTGGAGGAGATTGCACAATCCTTTGCCATATTTTCACCACAAAAGATGTCATCATATTTCTGTAATGCCAGGTAGGCTTTTCTTTTTCAGTCTTTCACAAAGTCCTGCTCTTTAAAAATGAAAGCCAGTTTTGCCATCAACTCTGATCTACTTGAGATCCAACCATGTATAAAAAAATACATTAATTTGTTCATTCTTACCTACTAAAATACAGGACTCATTTTTAGTTCTGTTTATCCTACGTTTACTGAATTGATGGTTATAATAAGACAACCACAAAATGCAAATAAAGATTTTTCTTTTGCTAAGATTATTTGCTGACTTATTAAAAGAGTCAATGAAAGGATCAAATAATGACAAATATCATAAGACAAAATGTGTCATGACCACAGAAGTTTTTATTAGATGGTGTACCTCACCATTTCTGTTTGTGGTATTGTTATACAGTCTCAAAAACAAGATCATCAGACCAATTGAACCAAAGCTCTTGCTAAATCCTCCCTCAGAAGGGTCATCTTCCTCTCATGATGCCTCAGATTTCATACTGAACACAGTATGAGATCTCAAAGGGTAACGGGCAGTTGAGAAGATCACCTCTGATTCTACTGACTATTCCCAGGTATCAGATCTGTGAGATCTGGTATGACCCAAATTCTGCTACGACAACAGCAGCTTAGGACACAGCTCTGTAACTTGAGGATGACTATTGGCAGACAAAAGAAGAAAGTGACCTTAAAACATATTAGCTGAATATAGCCACTGAGCTTAACACAGCTGTTTAGAAACACCTTCATTTTCTTCTATTTGTCCCTCTTTCTGAGAGCATCACTTATGTCTTATACACTATGAAACTAGGTAGAAATGTAACTTTCTCTTTGTAATACATAGACACTACCTTCTGAGAGGTACAGTCTTTCACTTGAAAGAGAAAGATCTTTTTGTCACCACTTGCAATATCTAATAGCCAAAATTTTGTATGGTTCACCAACATCAGGTTCTTGAGATCGCATATTCAAATCAGTCCTTTTCAGTTTAAGCTCCCTCCATTGGCCGAATTCCTCTGAATAAGCCTTAAAGAATTGGATTCTGCAGGGATTAATCATTCTATTTGTCGTTAAATGAAAAAGAGGAAGTAGATATATTTTTTGTGCTCCTTGGAAACATAAGCAAGGATATTATTGGTTGTGGAAAATAATGCCAAGCAACAAAACAAGATATAATGTTAACCAAGTGTAACCCAAACCCAGCATCTGTTCAATTTTATGAAATTTTTAAATCTGAGAACTCACTTTTTTTACATACATACCGTGCTCAGTAAAATTGCTCTTGACACTGCATCAACTTCTATAATCGTTGCATTAATAAATGGCTAAATGAAGAGTACATGCGTTATTTTCTGTATATTCCTTATTGTAGCTGAGATGTTAGTAAGCAAGAAATGTTGTAATTGGGCTAGAGTGTAGCAATTTGTCCAGGATTACTCAGGAACTGAAATACTTCTATCTCTGCAGCTTCAACCTAACTTTCAGACCACAAAACCACCCCACCTCTAAAAACATCCCATACTCTGAAATGTATTACTTAGGTAACACAAAATGGAGTGACAGGCATGAATTTCACAGTAAAAAAACCCCAATAACTAAATAAAGAAACTGATAGTTGTGTGATTTTTATCTCAGCTTGACAATCCAGCACAATCAGCTTGCCTTCACTTGGCAATATGCTGCTCTGTTAAGGTTTTTTTATTTTTTCTCTTCCTTTTAAATATGTGAGACTGCATTATTGTAAAATATGATTATGTTTCTAAAGTGATGCATTCCAAAATTCATATTTATGAAGAAAATAAGAAAGGATGTGTTTTATGTTTATTCTGTTTGTGTACTATAAATAGAAACTTTTTTTCTTTAAATGTATAATTTGAAACCACACCTACTAACATCCACTCTTACACCTTAATTTTTTTGAAAGTAAGGCTTTGCTAAAAAAATAAACAAAACAAACAGCTACACAAAGGTATTTTATGAATAGTACACATAAAGAAAATTCAGTCTGCGAGAATATGGCACTAACATGATTACACTTGCAGAAGCACTGAATGGCATGTGCAATCTACTTTTCACAGCCACTTATTCTATTTATTTTCTGCTGTTTTCAAATACAACATGCTTCTCATGCTTGGAAAACTCATAGGTCTTGCTGCTCGGAATTTAACAAAAGCTATGCTCAGCTGCTTGAATACAAATGAAAGAAACATTAGCTAAGATGCTTAATAACAGCTAGACCAGAGGCTGGAAATTAGGTTTCCTTTCTTCGAGTCAGTCTCTCATGACTAGGCAAGATAATTATGTTCACTCCTATTTTTGTTCTTTGACTACAGGCTATTTAGCAGTTATATGCAACATGGAAAGGGTATCAGTGCAAGAACAACCTCTAACTTGATGCAGACACTTGCCCCTGAAGAGGATGATGATGCTCAAGTCCCCTCAGGGTGAAAGGTGAGCTGACCATAGGACTCCCACACCCTGAATGAGCGTTCTAGTTACTGAATTTTTGAAGAAAAGAGGAACAAGGCATGGAAATCATATGGGGGAATAAGTATTTACACCTTCTCCTGTCATGTTCAATGTGGTACTCGGTTTACATCTGCTCCTCTGTTGTAACAAATACCTCTGTAGTTGATAAAGTTAAAAATCACTATTCTATAGTGATTTCAGTGCCAGGAAGAATAGAGCAGTCATAGAAGAGGCACCTAGGGAAGTCAACTTCAGAAAAATAGGCAGCTCTGGAAAGTGGCATCAGGCCAACACTGGGAGACCACTTGGGCCACTAAGGAGAAAAAATGGTGTCTAGGTCCTCTCAGTTTTCAGCAGTTGCATGGAAGCTTGAAATCCAGCTCCCTGCCTGCATCCCTTCTGATTCATCACGCATAATCCAGGCTGGTTTCAGCCTAATAAAACCCTGTTGAAGGGTAATAATATCCATTTCCTTAAAAAAAAAAAAGGCAATGGCCCGCAGGACTAGAAAGGCATAGCAACTTACAATTTTTTTCCTAGCTGTGCACAAATGCCTATCAGGAGCCAATGTGTAAATCATACAGGCCTCTGGGCATAGGCCTTGAGACTGATGACATTATGTTAGAAACTCCAGTTTCCAGAACAAGCACCAATCTATGTGCTGTGATTGCAGGCATAACCATGCAAACATTATTTTTCAATTCCCAGTGCTACTGTGAGGCTACCTAAGTCTCAACACAGCTCGTAAATACCTCTATTTTTGAGATAAATTGCCTGCCCACACACACCGTTATGTCCAGTGCTGCAGATAGTGATATTGCACTGCGGGAAAAATAATGTGGACTGGATTTACTCCAGTCACAGACACGCATGTGTACAAGAACATGTTAGGCTACTGGGTATTTAGGGACCTTCTGCATGCTTGTGTGAGGAAAAGGGAGTATCTGTTGCAAGTCCTATTGTCCCTTTGAGGAGGAGGATCCCTTTCTCTTTGTCCTGGGTAACAAAAAGATGGTAAAACCTTTCATCGCATTCTTGTCCTGAAAAATGCCTGCACAGAAGTACACATCCACAGAAAGTTAAATAAGAAGACTAAATAAGAAGTCCAACTAAGATCACCTCAGATGGGAACAACTTCAAGAATCATTTATTTCTAGGTATGTTATTAAATACAAAGGGAAACTAAGAAATTGCCAAAAATAAGGAGGACCACAGTGTTTCCTCAACTGTTTTTCAGAGAAACCTGCTTCTGGGAAAAAGAACTATCTATGCTAAATTTCTGGTATAGCAAAAGAAAGTTGGTTTATATATTACCTTCACTTGACTGTTGCTTGTCTGCAATTCAGCCTACTACCAGCTACCCAGCACTTTTTTTGAGGTTTCCTACAAACATCCACAATCATTTTGGCAATATTTGATGAGATATAAAATCTATAACATGGTATACTCAATGACCTGGGCATATGACCCTCAGCATGGTGAGGTGGGACCAAAACAGTGAGGGTCATATGGGCAGCTAACACCCTTTGCGTTTCTGTGGGCACCAATTTCCCAGAGACCTGCTATTGCTCCCAATGAAATCTTGATAAAAAGGCTTTCTTAGATTTAATCTGAGTGGAATCAGGGCTCTGCCCATTTCCTACACCAGTGCTGGGCTGACAGCTGGCAGTATTTCTGGAGGATAACAAAGCTGTGATGTAATGGCTGAAGTCTGAGGTAATGGGTCCAGAAAAATTGGAGGGAAAAAAAGAAAGTGTCACAGAGAATGTGCTGTGAAGTTAAATCATTAAATTGCATCCAGTAACATAAAATGGAAAGAAGAGGAAAAGGAATATCAGTTAGTCTGGATTTTCAGAAGAAATACACTTCTGCCGCCTCCAGCCTGTGGAATAGAACTCTGCATAAATATCCTTACAAAATTATTTTGTATCAGAACATCATATCTACTCAAGTGCTACAGGCTGCTGTTGTACAGCTGCTAGTTATAAGTCTGGTGGGCAATGCAGCATTTTTTGACATTGTTTTGATAAAATAGCATACTGGTAGTGATACTGCTCTCAGGATAGAAAACGTATCCGTGCATAGATTACAAGGATGTCCATGCATACAAATGGGAACAAGATTTGATCTGCAGAGATGCAAAGCTAGTTTGTGGAAAGAAAAGTCTCACCTCTGTGACTGCTCCCTCCTACCTGCACCCAAGAAGGAAAAAGTGTTTTCTGAGCTAGTCAAAATGAATTTAATCTATACATCTAGTAAATAACCACAATGACCTTGTGTGCCACATGCCGGTGTTTTAAAGTAGTGAAATGACAGCACCAACAGCATTAAACCCTCTAGTAATAACAGTAATCAAAGAAACAGAGAAAAATTACAGGTTTCATGGGGGAAACTGTTGGTTAATTTGTTTACTCCCTGGGATCTATTGAGGGACTAATTAACTAAATCACAGTGGCTTTAAAGGTCTTTGTGTTTCCTAGAAAATAATGAGTTGCTTCATTACAAAAAAATGAAGCACTAGGTAGATGAATGTATAACATCAGAAATGTATGGACATATTGATTTCAGGCTCTTGGTTTACTTATTATTTTTTAATGATGTGACTTCCTGCATGTACATTCACAGCAGAGTGAAGGAAAGTCTGCAGCACTGCTCACTTTTCACTTGCTATCTTCCACTGCAACCTATTTGTTATCCAAATACAACTGGAATTGCATTTGCTTCTGCTTACACTCTACTGCTGGTTTCTTCTCAAAGACTAGCTTTGCTCCCAGCTAATACCAATATCCAAATCCTGTGGCCCTTTCCCACTGCTAATTTTTGAACCACTCGTGGCAGTTGTTTTGGAAAATTTCAGAGGGCACAAGCCAAAAGCATACCAGTATCACTGCAATGATTTATTGCCATAAGCAAGCTCACTGCCCAAGCTCATTGTCCAGAAGTACGTTCAGAACTGGTCAATTTACTAATATTGATATAATTGAGAAGTTAGGTGCATTGAGTTCCTTCTATAGATCACAGATATGGTTCTGTACCACCTACTAAGTCTCTGGCTACTAGAAGGTTTCATTGCCGGTTAACATTGCTGTTATTAGCATTTTTATATTTTGCATTTAGAGACTATTAGTATGTTAGAAAATCGGAAGACAAATTTCAGTAAAGTGCTGTTAAAGATGTAATCTGTGGAGATTAATCTGCAGCTGGTGGAGCTCTGCTCTCACAGAGGTATGTTCAGTCCTAGTGAGAAGTGTAAAAAATATCTACAAGGAACACACATGACATACATAAATAAAATATTAACAGATGATTGATATGAACAGTGTTAAACATAAATGAAAAGTGGTCCATGATGTGAATGGAGTGGAGAGAGCTAGCATCCAGCTAGCCAAAAGAATAAAAAAGCATAATAAGTTTCATTAGAGAGTGTGACTCAAAGCTAGGACATAAAATACAGAGACATTAACATATGTGTCAAAGATTAAAGAACACTTGTATGGGTCCCTGAAGAAGGCAGAAATAGACTGATGCTAACAGTGAGAATATTTTTTTCCCTGTAGCTGTTGTTTGCATTTGGAGTTGTTTCTTGCAGAAGATGGTTTCTGACTAGACAGTTGTTAAAGCTAAGTATGCTTCTTCAGTATGTGTGCAATGTTTGTTATATAAGCAAAAAGAAATTTTGTGAAAAGGATCCACCATTACATGGAGGAAGTACAGTGAAATTCCTAGCAAGGTCCATAGTGAGAATAATTAATTATGTCCCTGAATTTAGGCAGTAAGAGGAATGGTAAAAAACTCAGACATCATTCTAATTCAGATTAAATATCTAAAAGAGGAAAAGAAAGCAAAAGTCCTAGCCTGTTTTTTGGTTTTTTTTTACACAGGTACAAGCTATGGAAAACTGATAATCAGAGTACAAAGAAATCTGGGTGGCTGAAAGGCTTCGGTTCTTCAAGACCAGCTCTGGTAGGTTAGGAGACTACTTCCTGACAGCGCAAAAATGTATAAAAATGTGTTGCGTGGTCAACTGGAAGATACAAACAAGACAGGGAAAGAAAGTGGAAGAAGGTCATAAAAAAACCTGCTAAAACTCTCAAAGGAAGCATTCAAGACATGCATATATCAATTTTATTGTATGTCCTCATGTCCTCACTAAATAAATAGCAGCAGGTGGGTGGTAGAAATATCCGGGTACCCTGGGGTAGCATGAGTGTTCTTGATGATTTCAACTGGTGTAACGTTCACTTTGGTAAGTATTTCTACATCAGCTAACACAAACAATACCCTTGAAACATTTCAGGCTATTCAGATCAGAATATACAATACACACTTTTTCACAGAACAGGAAAATAGTTCATAGAGTTATTCATAGACTAAGGCATCTTTTGAGAAAAGCATCCACTACTTCTCAAAACTAGATATACCAACATTAGATATAGATTGGTATTAGACCTATCAATTGGGTATCTCATTCCTTAGTACTTAATCACTCAAAAGTCAGCACTCTGTTCCTTACATCTTCTCTTTCATATTCCCTTTTCTCTACCTCCAAGTGCATTTTTTCTAAGTACAGAGGCTCAGCTCTGTGTGATTACCTTAGATATCAAGAAATGTAAATGAGTTGCTCTGAAAATCTGGTCTAGGACCCTTAAACCTTTGTGAGATACTATCCTCAAATTGTTCAGGTGTTGAGGTATTTCTGTCCCACTACGAGTTTTGTTAACCTTGCCATTATGATGTGTAACTCACAATGTTGAAACATCAAGGAGTGTTTGTTAATTTCTTGCTTATACTGAGTTATGTACTAAAAGAAAATAATAAATAAAAAGCTTGCTGAAAGCCTTAGTGAGCTATTCATTAAATCAGGAAGCACACGCTGCATTACAGAGGCTACAGCAGGGACTGCAAATCTCTGTAACTCCATTTGGGGGAGAGTGCATAGGGAATAGAAACTTGCTCAGAACAACGTGAATTCCAGAAAAAAGGAAAAGGGCTGAGGAATCTCAAGTGTGTCTTTGTCTATGTAAAGTTTTTCAGTTGTTTATTGGAAGCTGGTCCTATAAAGTGAATAATGCTGTTTTTTCTCAATGAAATGCTGTGAAATATCAGTTGAATTGGAATGTGCCTTAAAGTGATACAGCTGCTACAGATCCTGAAACAGGTGTCTGAATCACGTTTTTCAGAATTCGTAGTTGAGGCTAAGAGTAAGGTTCTGTTTAGGATGTAGCAACTTCTAAGACAAAAAGGGTAGTGGTCTAATTTCATAGCAACAGATGGCAATGCAGGTGTGCATAGGTATGTTGTCAGTGTTGCTGGTCACATTGGAGGGCCGCTGCATATGTTTGCCAGTGATTGTATGGGAAGCCTTGAGGAGCAGTGGAGTGCTGTGTGTGGCCCATGTGTTAACCCAATATGGATCTAGGACTCCTATGGACCTGAACACTTTCTGATTCCAAACAGTATCTTGTATTGCAGCACCTTTGAACAAATTCATTTAATTTTCCTGTTTGCTTGTGGAAAAGTGACTTTAAACACTTTAGATCAGTACCCAGGCAAGTATCCTTTCCCCTTCAAATAAACAGGTCTGTTTACTCAGGTCAATTTGTAAGACCACACTGCAGAACACTATGTGGAGAAAAATGTCAGAGACGACCCCAGAAATGTTTATGAGGGAAACAGTGAGAGTGTAACAAGTACCAGGTACTCACAGTGCATTGTTGTTGATGCTTTACGCCTATTCCAGACTACTGCTAGTCCTTGCCTTCTGTAAGGCATCTGTTCATTAAAATATAAAAGCAACTGATACTTAGTGCTTATATAAAACCTGTTCATAATTTCCTGGTTCTGTAGGAGTCACTATATGCTGTGCTGCAGGATCAGGCCTATCTGAATTGTACCTGTTAATTATGCTGCCTACCAGGAAAGCAGGAAGTGCACAAAGCTGAGTTAGTAGGCTTTATCCACCATAAATTCCTTATGGCAGGTCAATATTGGTTTCAGGGGTATATTTTTATATAATCTATATCCCCACATGAACACAGTAAGGTTGCTGCAGCGGATAATAACTAAATCTGTTTCTAGAAATGAGCAGATTATATAATTTTTATAACATCAGAGTAAATATTATTTTCTTGTCCAATAAGGTAAAGTTCTGGTTTCATTAGGTGGAAAAAAAAAACAGAACAGATGCTGGGTTTTTTTTCAAGTGAAAAGCTAAATGGGCTTTCCAGCAGTTAACCAGAAACAAGCAGCTGGCTCCAAAACCACACTAGGAGTGCAGCATTGTAACATTTTAACAGGGTTGTTTGTATTTTACCAATCTTCTGCTTTACATGCTTACATGTAAAGAATTTATTCTCAAAACTTGCTCCCTAGCATGCATGCAAAACTACAGCAACTGGACAGATATACACAAATCCTCCAGAGATGATTCATAGCCCCAGGCATTTGCCCTAATTTTGCAAGCTGAAATCTGGCAACATATCAGGGTGCTGCTGCTAAAATAATTACTGTAGCTAAATAGAAAAGATGCATTTCAAGCCAAACCATTTAGCAATATTAATGATTGAAGAGAAAACCCAACATTGGTTTAAAAACATTTTAACATTGATTTTAAAAGTGTTTTGTAATTCTTTTAAAATGCATATACCTGTTAAGTTATTTATGTGTTGCAGACAAGAACAGAATGTTGCAAACACCTGAGTCTTTTGTGTTCAGAATTAGAGCTTTTTAGAAAACATTTAGAGGCCTTTCCTTCCAGGTGACTTGTGCCATGAACAATGGAGTAGAAGATGAACATAAGAGATTGCCCATGTAGTTTAAACTACCAGATTAGGGCTTCAGCAAGTGCTAGGGAACCCATTAGAATTCAGTTGTTGGTATGAGTAATCAAGACTTTGTAGAAACACAGTTCATATCAACATGCGAAATAATACTGAATTTACCTATAATATATGAACCATCCTGCGAAACTGACAACTGTTGGGGGCGATGCCTACTAAAATAACAATTGTTTTAGGTTTAGAGTAACCATAGTGGCCCCAAATTTTTTTTGCTTAGTGATCTCCGCCTCTATTCTTTGTATGATATGGGAAAGGAGGACTACTGTTTGTTACATATATTTATTAATTCACCTTTGGCCAACCTTGGCAGTCATAGAAAAACAACAGGAGGTGACAATAGAAACAAGGGAGCTGTGCAGCTCTCCTACATCAGGGGAAGAAAGATGTTGCTGTCTGCTAGAGGAGAGGGCTCTGTTTGTACCCTCTCCTGTTGCGGTTTAACCCCAGCCAGCAACTAAACACCACACAGCCGCTCACCCCCTTCTCCCCCCCAGCAGGTTGGGGGCGAAAATCAGGAAAAGAAGCAAAACTCGTGGGTGGAGATAAGAACAGGGAGAGATCACTCAACCAATTACTGTCATGGGCTAAACATTCAATTTGGGTAAAATTAACTTAATTTATTGCTAATCAAACCAGAGTAGGGTAATGAGAAATAAAACCAAATCTTAAAACACCTGGCCCCCCAACCCTCCCTTCTTCCTGGCCACAGCTTTACTCCCAAATTCTCTACCTATACCCCTACCCAGCGGTGCAGGGGAACAGGGAATGGGGGTTGGGGTCAGTTTATCACACGTTGTCTCTGCCGCTCTATCTTCCTCAGGAGCAGGTCTCTTCACATTCTTCCCCTGCTCAGTGTGGGGACCCCCCCATGGGAGACAGTCCTCCATGAACTTTTCCAATGTGTGTCCTTCCCATGGGCTGCTATTCTTCACAAACTGCTCCAGCATGGGTCCCTTCCCCGGGCTGCAGTCCTTCAGAAGCACAGACTGCTCCAGCGTGGGTCTCCTGTGGGGTCACAAGTCCTGCCAGAAAACCTGCTCCAGCCTGGGCTCCTCTCTCAACAGAGCTACAGGTCCTGCCAGGAGCCTGCTCCAGTGTGGGCTTTCCACAGGGTCACAGCCTCCTTCGGGCACCCACCTGCTCCGGCGTGGGGTCCTCCCCAGGCTGCAGGTGGAGATCTGC
>JANZLQ010000079.1:35089352-35102614 GCA_026212715.1 Elanus axillaris
GTTATCAACATTCTTCTCATACTGAACTCAAAACACAGTACTGTACCAGCTACTAGGAAGACACTTAACTCTATCCCAGCTGAAACCAGGACATCTCCTTATCCCTCTGTGGAAGGGATAATAATTCCTCTGGTTACATCTTCCCACACACCCTTTGAACTTTGGCTTTATAGGTCTCATCATGCTACCCTGTTTTTCAAGTCCTCTCTCTAGTTCAAGTGATAGCCTGTGCTTTTATTCTAATTTGCCATTCACAAGATGCTGACCACTATGGAATGACAGCTACATAAAAAACCCTAGAAAATTCTTGTTACTGTTTTTTTGCTTTCCTCACCCTTCTCCACTTAAAAAGAAATATAATTGTGATATTAAATGTAGGGGAGCCTGCTCTCAATTACCAAAAGCCAAGAAAATAACAGTTAGTGCTAAGATGTTCTTGCTTTTCATAGCTTACCTTGCAGGACATAAGTAGTCCTTTTTGATGTAGTTGTACTCCCCATCAAATTTCTAGTATCACTGGCAGTAAACTCCATTCATCATTTTGACTCAACCCTGAGTTGCAGTCTTCCTCTTTCTGTGTCAAAAGCATGCTTTATGTATGGAGGCTCTCCTAAGAAGTCCACTGATTTTATTGTAATGCCCAGAGATCCGACCTGTGATTCATGGCTTTAAAGGGCATGCACACCGTGAAAATCACTGTCTGCCTTTGCTTTGGACTTAGAAAAAAAAGAAAGAAAAAAAAATTATTTTGTGCAAGTACTCCAGCTAGAGCTCTGACTTTTGCAAAGCAATGTTTGGAGATAATGTTCATCTATACTACAGAGTAACAACATGAAACTATCACCACAAAAAAATCTCAAATGCCAAAACGATTATTTCAGAGCTACTTTGTCCGAATATACTTCTTAAATAAGGTCAGTAGGGCAACAATCCTTTTTTTTTTTTTTTTTCTCATATGGCTCAGAATATTGTCAGAGATGAGGAAAAAAATGGACTGCTGGGCAATGCCAGACTATAATTCATCTCTTAAATGAAATGAAATTAAAGAACTAAAAACGAGTAAGAAAGGTTCATCTATGGATAAGCACCTTTCTATTTTGTATGAGAAGTCATGGGCCTGGAAAAAATTAGCACAGAAGTGGTCAAGATTAATGTGCAAATACCTCAGATATGCTTTTCATTTTTTTATGCTGAAGGCTGCAATTATTCAAGAATGTAATTGGCCACTGTAATTCCCCTGATGGCAATGGACTGTTAACTGTTGCTCTGTGTCAACGGTTTCAAATCTTGCTTAGATATCCCCTGAGAGGAAGCATGCAGGTGCCAGCCCTGTATACGTTAGGTCTATTTTCATTTTTTTGAAAGGCATTAGCAAAGGTATAAAAGATCAGTTTCAAGGATGTGGTTGTTTTTCGTCACTAAAAATTTAAGCCCCAGTATGGCTACTGCCTCTTCTATTTCATAATCAGAAAGCACAGTAAGCACTACAGCAGTACAGAGACTTCTTAATAAGCTCCAGATAATATTACCTGGTTCTTCTAACTAATCTGCTGCTAAACAGAGAAACTGAAACCAAAGCAAGTACCAATATTCAAAGAGCTTCTTGCACAAGTGCCAAATACTCACTCATCTACACATTCTGGTGCTAGTTTCCCTACTATCTTTAGAATCAGAAAATCCAAGTGGAACATATCCAAAAATGAAACTACTTTCATCCCACCCAGAGATGGATCGGTCTCCACAACAGCAGCCTGTCTGAACGCTGCTGGGAGTACTTGGTATATCTTAGCCAGAAACTTAGAAAAGGAAGTCCCTTGTGTTAAATAGCACTTTCATATATAGCTGAAAGTTGAAATAATTAAACTTCACAGAGTAAATTGTAAAAGAAGAAAAATACTAAATGTAGATTAATACTGAAAGAGAACAAAAGGAAAACAAATAGAGATGCTCACCCTGGAGCTTCTTCATCCCTTAATTCCACTATCAGAAGGGCTTAAGACCCAAAAAACCATGTAGCCATTAGCATGAGACAATGCCATCCCATTAAAACTCACAGTAAATTAACAGGCGTGTTCTATTTCCACAGCTTACCTAGCAAGTAAGACAATTCCTTACATAAAAATGCTGTGCACATTTTACCAGCCCAAATCAAGATTCGCTGTCAGAAACTGTGGCCCCATATGCATACATAAAAAACTTCTGCAGACAAACCCTCAGTATCTTGGGAGGCTGGGGGAAGGAAAAGCATTTTCTGCTTGATCTGTGCTTTCCATAGCAAGGCAGCAACATGAACAAACGCTGCAGATGTGTTCTGCATCCCTCTCAACTCAGCAAGGCAAGAGAATATAAACTATATCCTCAAGCGTGGTGGCAGCTTGTCCTGTGGCAGCTGTTCTAGCATTCACAGGCTTGCGAGATCAAACATTTTTACTGTACTAACTGATAACGTGGATTGACAAAGAGATATATATCCACAGTGAGAGATATAATAATGATGTGAATTGAAAACACATTAGAAAAATAGAAGTTTCTTGATTCCAACAGCTGCCTGTCAAGCATGTAAAATGTCATCACAATTGTTTCTTATTTGAAACAACAAAAAAGGGATCTGGATTAATTTACCCTTTCTCAATTAACATAGTGATTGTATTTTCTATTTAGCTACAGCTGGCAAAATATCTTGCAACTTACTACAGCAGCCAATTGAACTCTTTCGCAGACTTAAAAATTAACTTAATTCATTTTGATCATTTTTTGAATCATCCAAAGGGACCATTTCAAATAAAAACGTACTCACCTGTGAAAGTTCAGTGTCAGAAAATAAGAAATTACTGAGACACCGAAGCTAAAGTTTGTGTTGGTAATGGATATGCCAACAGATATCTAACAGTTTCAATGAGTTCCAAAATCATGAAATGGCATTTGTAAATCTGTAGTAATTAACAGTAATTTATCCACTCTCAGTGTTAAAATGATCCATTCAATCAGCTCTAATAGGCATAAGAGGCAAAAAGGCAAAGCCTAAATTTGTCACCAGTGTAAAAGGAATGCTGCCTCTGAAATTACTTCCAGACCTTCACAGTCAACATTTATTTAGCTGACTTCAACTTAGATTTCAGTATGAAAACATGACAGCACATGACAAAGAGCAGAGCATTTAGCGTTGTACAAGCCTACTCAAGCAAAGTAAAAGAAAGTGAATGATCTGTCAAAGTCAGAAAGGAAGAAGGCAGACAGGTCAGCAGCAGCACCTTCCCATTTTAAATCATACCCTGATATCTGCAATAAAAGGAAAGGCAATACCTTTCCTTACTTTATTAGACAGAAAGAAATGTCTTTTTTCCTAGTAGGTTATTTACACTATCAGTAACGTCTAATGACTGCAGCATCAAATTCATTTCCAAAACCAAGGACAGTATTAAAATACAAGTTCATTTTATTCAAGTCTTCAAGGTGCAATGTGAAACTTAATTAATTAATTTCAGATTAATTTTGTTCCAACTTTCTGACCTGTAGCCTGCAGTCTTCCAGTGAAAACAGAGAGAAAAATAAGAAAAAAATCCTCTGTAAAGAATTAGTATTTCATATGAGAAAGAGAAATGAAAGATAATCATCTCTACAAAGAAATAGCACTCAGGTATATGCTATAAAATACTCTTTTTAAACATCAGGCATGAGATTTTGTTTACAACAGGCTTCCTCCCTCCTCCCTCACGATTTGTTCGAAATACTATAAAAGCTAAAGTTCTTTTGATAAGTGGCTAATTCATGGGCTAAATTAAGGTTCTCCTAAGAGGTTGAAAATTCCTTTAAATAACAAAGACATGCTTTTGTTAAAAATACAATTATCTTTTTAAGGGGATCTCTCTAAGGGCCAGCCACAGCTTTTGAATATTTTTTCAGTAGTGAGATGGGGAGAGCTGATATAGCATCTTGCCATCCAGGAGCACAGCTTGTAAAACAGAAGCAAAAGCAGTTGACACATGCCCTGAATATTACATATTCTATGGGCTGTTGAAAGAAAGAACAAAAGCTTCTTACATGAGTAGAAGGGTATGACTAAATCAAGAGTAAAAGGAAAAAAAAAAATCCCTGATGTGGGCGTGTGTTCTGCTTTTTCACCACAAAGGCCTAAGAAATTATTTCTACAGAATTTACTGACTTCTCTTGTCCCAGGATATTATTCTGGTGTTATCTCTAAGATAAGTCCAGACTGCCAGAATTTTGGAAGAGCCTTCATACCAATAACATTTAACTGGGTAAGTTAATTTCTCAGTGCTCCAGTTACTGGCACATACAGGCCTCTTGGCCTGGAACCTAATCAATCCATGCTACATGCATTCCCTTATTTAAACCTTAAAGAAATGAGGAAAAAAAAAAAGAATGCCTTGAAGACACAAGTGAAAGCTGAAGTTTTCAAAATGAAAACACTGATTTTCTAACTCTTGCTTCTCATGTTTTCCAGGACAAATTCTATCCCTGTATTCCTGCTGCCTTTATTTGCTGATGAAATGGAGACTGCAGAGCAATGCTGAAAATTATAGTGCAGAACAACTTCAAACAAATCCTTTCAGAAAAATAAAATAGAAATAATTCCTCTACTAGTTAAAAGTAATTGCTCCAAGGCTTAGATTTTGCCAGCTGCCATCATATTTGGTATTCTATGAACAGAATTTCTAAATTCCCCCTTATAAATTAAGTAAAAAAATAAATCACTTACTGTGAGGAAGTGGGGCAGCATCTAGTCCTATATTTGCCATGTTAATCTTGTGCTTTTGCATACATGTTGGGTACACAGCAACAGGAGTGAGGGTTTCTTCCTTTGTTTCTGAAAAGCTGTCATTAAATTGCAGTTAAGTTTTTTTTCAGGCTATTTCATTTAGTGCTATTCTTCTTTGAATGGCGATCACAACAGACTGAGCATGTTTTACAAATATGTAAATTAAGGAAGCACTTATCTCTCATATGGGAACACTAGCCATCCTATTTGAACAAATAAATTCCCACATGGAAGGAAATTTGAGCTCAGGAATCATCATTTGAAGTCTGACATAACTTTTCATCATGATTCACTCTGTGAAACGAGAGTCAGGGCAAGTGGCCACCATTCTTCCAGAAGTCATGGTAGAAACCCAGAGCTAGTGGGATGCTGTCCCTCAACGCTGCTCTGCAGCCTTTCCTCCCCTCAGAGTTACAGCCATCCTGGCTCAGGTGGGACATCTCTACAGCAGAAATCCATCCAGCTCTCTGCACCATTATTTGCTGATGGGAAAATCCACTACAAGTAACAAGGGTGCCTTAAGGAAAAACAGTTTCTAGAAGCTCCTTCAAGAGCATGCTCACTTCACCTGGCCCTTTCCCAGAGGTCACTGCTGTCAGAGTATCTCCTCAGTGGTTTCTGCATAAAGGAGCATCTGTGGTACAAAATGGTCTGCAACTCTTCTTCATCAAGCACCTTCCTTTTCTTATTCACCAGATTGGTTTTTTAGCAATTCACCAATCCATTTCTCATGTTGGAGTTTGGTTTTATGAAGAGGTTTTTGTTTGGTTGGTTTTGTTTTAGCATTTTCTGACTGCAAGTCTGTTTCTGGACATACACCAGAGGTAATGAAAAGTACTGTTAAAACCCACAGAAGGTGAAGTTCCCCAACATGCATAGTTGATTTTCCTGTCCTGCCAGCCAAAATATATTAGTCTGCTTTCCTCTGGAAGGAAAGTATGTGGCAATAAAGAGAAAAGAACTTCTGACTCTGAAGGAAATAAAAACTGGCAGAAGAAATCTGGAGGCTAGGAGCTACCAATGACAGAATCATCCTGAGACAAGAGAATCATCATGTGAGCCATAGCACTGGAGTGGTAAGTGTCACCACCCATAATACATAAGATATTTTGCTCCTTCATTCACACTGTTTTGCTCAACAGAGCCTGTGTATCAAACCAAGGGGGAAAAAGATAAATATATTTACAGTTCAGCATGGTACTAACATTGTGGTTTCTGGAAGAGTCTCACTGTCTGAGAGTCCGTGAGGAAGTTTACTACAGATACACATTGAAATTCTCAGGTTTATTATTTTAAAATACTTATATTATATTCAATCGATTTTATCAGTGTTTCTCAACTCATTACATACACTAATGAGCTGCAAAGCTACTGAACTCTCAGACAGAACTTCATAAATACAAGAATTATTTTTCCAGAAGCGAAAAATATTTGAATGTGTGGCTAATCAGAAATATTGAATGCTAACTTAACCTCTCTGACTTCAGTGCCAGGACAATTAGGCCAGAGTGAACACTTTGGACAACTTCTGAAGTACACTGTGTATATTCATGACACTAGGAAGGAAGGAGAAGGAGAAGGAACACAAGGAAATCAAAGTTCACGCACAGCTTCAAACTGTGTTTTTTTATTATTGTGCAAATTTCTTTGTGCCCTTTGGCATGATATAAACATGCCATACTTATTATAAATTCCCCCATGAAATCACTGAGCAGTCTATGCCTCTGATCAAAATGAAGACAACTCTGAGAAATTCCAGTTTAGTATACCATGGTGAGGAGGAGACAGGCAGCAGGAGAGTGCCACCATCAACAGAGACGTGCTGTCATCAACAGAGACACACAACAAATAGACTTGTTGTTCCCTCCTCCACTTGTTCATGTCCTTCCCTCCTCCCGTGGTGGTCAGGCCACCAGTCCAAACCCAGGCTTCTTCCTCATCACCAGGAAATATCAGCTGCAGTTTATGGATTAGACTACCAGGAGTGTCTGTCACAGTGGTGTTCCTGGACATGGGATGCAGAATAGGTATGGACAGATGAGGTATGTCCAGAATAATAACTGTGGCCTTGCCTTGCAAGAGATGCAGCAGAAGCACCTGGAGACACTACGGTATTGTATACGCAGGTCCTGTGAATGAATGGTGAGTTTTCATTTCTTCACAGACATGCCTGAGGACAGGACAGGACAATTCTTGCATCCTACTAGCTTTCCCATGTGCCTGTGCCCCATGTACTCCATCTGGGAGCCAGGAGGGGCCATCTCTCTGCTATATAGGCCCCCCTAGATCCAGAATGGGTTCTTAACTAAGTTGTGACCCCTTTCCAAAGAAGAATATGGAGAAAGGCACTGTAGAAAAGCTCCTAGTCCAGCTCAGCTGAGAGATGCTGAGGCAGAGGAGGCTCAGTGAGGCAGTGCCACAGCCACCAGCTAGCTGCCTCTGCAAAACCTGGAGCAGGGCTGCTGCAGCTGAGCAGGTGGTCACCCTCAAAGGCAACCTTGGAGGGAGAGGCCCCCACTTCTGGTATGTTGCTTCACCATCCGGCCAAACAGTTTGCACCTCTCTGTGGATGTTCACCCTCCTGCAGCTGGGTCCCAGCCTTGTCTGCAGGAGCACTTCTCTTGGGCTAGCTTCAAAAGTAACTCATGGGATACCAAAAACTGATTTTCCCCCTTCTCTCTAAATGTGCTTATTATATGTATATGATTTAACCTGGGGAAATCTCCTGTGGCCTTCCACATTGCCCCAAGCCTGGTGGAACCAGCTGGGCTGGTGAGGCAGGGAGCAGAGGAGCTCCTAGCTGGGACTGCCTGGGGTAGAAAACCTTCTTACTGCAAACTGCTCCTCTTCCTCAACAGCTTGCCAAGATGGGAGTATGCACTGGGACATGTGTTTGGAAGGGCAGAGAGATGTGCTGCAAGGACTGCCCAGGAGGAATGGCATGCAAAGATGCAGAGTACCATGGGGCATTGGGAGGCCATGGGATGCAGCTTGCCCATGGTGCACAGGGTGCAAGCATCATGGGGAGGTGGCGTTTGTCCTGCTGCCACCCCATGGCAAGGTGGCCAGAGTCTAGAGCTACCTTAAAGCCTCTGAGCAGTTGTGGCTGCCCAAGAAAGGGATGAGTTGATCCAAGGAAGGGAAAGACATGCAGGGCTCTTTGCAAAAGTGGGATCAGGGCTATGCCCCTGTATGTACAGCTGAGAGCACCATACATGCTGGGAGGGGATGAATTTCTCTCTCAGCATAAAGCAAAGTAACCATGGCTCTGATTTATGCCAAGATACCTGCATTCCTACCACATTCTTCTTATCACATTCTTCCTGATAGCTGGAAACAACCAGCACCATGATGCATAGTAGTGAGCACAAGGGTCATTACCTTCTGCTTTCAGCAAGCAGTAAAACACTCACAAATATTACATTCTGATTTACAGAAGTGAACTGGGTTATTTTTTAACAGCTGTACCAGAGACATTCTACATTAAAGCAACAACAGAAAACAGGCACTACACTTACTTAAAAGAGCTCTCTAAATGACACGCATTATTGGGCTTATGTATTATTATTGCTATTCATAATTAATGGAAATGTAGCATTTTTCACTAATGGAAAACAATGACTGTAAAGAGCACTTTGATTGCATTATATTTATTACCCATCTTATGAACTTAAAGCACTTAACCTGTAATTAAGGTTACACAATAAAAGCTTTCTAAATATTGCAGTTGGAAAGTGTCCTCTCAATATCACATACTACAATTAGGAAAAAATATTTGCTGTAAGGAATGTCTCTTTGAAATGATAAAATTGTTTTTCTGAAGAAAAAAAAAGAAGAAAAAGAAAAACCTTGAATGCAGATCTGCCTTGTTTCTCCACAGCCTTCAGACTTACTTGGCAGACGCTGCATGCGTAACCAACACTGCATGTGAGCAGTAATAAAAAAAAAAAATTGGGGGTAGTCTGAAACTTCTCTCACTGTTGAGGATACGAAGAATGGAACCAAATGGGAGATGAAATATCTGATGGGCAGAAACTGTTTGCAGAAGAAAAATCCAAACATTTTTTTGCCTGGGAGCTGCTCTGTTGCATGGTAGTATACAACAAAGCCAGTAAGGGTGCTTGGTCTGTGCTGTATGGAAGGTACTCAGACTTGATTTTGCTAAATTTCTGTTCACCTTTGTTTCTCTTGAGCATAACACACTGACTTTATCTTGACTTTCAGGTGGGTGCTAGTAAGATATAGAAAGCAGAGAGGATGCGTGCAAATTCTTCTCTTTCTGTGCCCTCCAAACAGGGCCATGCCTGACCCCACAGGCACAAAACCCTGCCAGTACCACTATGTTGAGTTTTAACCCCAGCCAGCAACTAAGCACCAGGCAGCCACTCAGTCAGTGCACCCTGTCCCCCTACCCCCCAGTGGGATGGTGCAGAAAATTGGGAAAAGAAGTAAAACTCATGAGCTGCGATAAGAAAGGTTTAATAAAACAGAAAAGAAGAGGCTGATAATTATAACACTGATAAAATTACAACAATAATAATAAAAGGATTGGAATGTACAAATGATGCACAATGCAAATGCTCACCACTTGCTGATAGATGCCCGGTTACTCCCCAACCAGTGATCCTCTGCCCCCCCCCCCCAGTTTATATACTGGTCATGATGTCATGTGGTATGGAATACCCTGTCGGCCAGTTTGGGTCAGCTGCCCTGGCTGTGTCCTCTGCTAGCTTCTTGTATCCCTCCAGCTTTCTCACTGGCTGGGCATGAGAAGCTGAAAAATCTTTGACTTGTCACTAAACATTACTTAGCAACAACTGAAAACGTGCATGTGTTATCAACATTCTTCTCCTACTGAACCCAAAACATAGCACTGTACCAGCTACTAGGAAGAAAAACAAGTGCTAAGAGTGTTTCTAATCTCGTAGCAACACAGTATGATCTTAGAAAAGCTTTATATTTCAGTTTCAAAAAGAGGAAAGAAGACAAAATGATATAAATAAACCCTAGGGTACCTGCAAGTTCTTTGCATCCTTTCAAAAAAACTTTCTCAAATTCAAAAGCATTAAAATTTTTTTCTTAGGAGTAATGAATATCAAAGCCTTAGGCTCAAATATTTAAAATCAGTGTACTCCAAACAATCTTCTAGTGATGATTCATCTTCAGGGCATGTACAACTATTTACACATAAAAAGGTAAAAAACCCCCTTCAAAATAAATTTTCACCTTTTTTTTTTTTTAGTATTTTGGCCTGATGTCCCACTGGATTTATTATTAAATAAGCTTGCAGTTCATAAACAACGTAGAACCAGAGTTCAAAGGAGAACACCTCTGACTGGAGTGTTAGCGGTGCTCTTTGCAGGACACAGAGTACCATGTAGATGAGCTACATGTGCTTATAGAATCAATTTAATTCCTAGTAATTTGAGGGAGAGAGGAATTCTTTATGAGAAAGCCATATCCTGATATTATGTTTACAACTAACAAGGAAGGGTTGGATGTCCCGCGGAAGCCAGACTTTGACATTAGCTTTTCTCTTTCAGTTACCCACTGTGACAGCTCTGAGCAGAGTTAGCAGCTATTATTGCAGGTCACTGATTGTGCATTAGTATTTTTTACACTTTTTTGTGGTGGAGCTTCACTACTGGACATCAGAGGAGGAAGGGCAGAACAAGCATGTTACTGCAGCTGCAAGCAAGATTTTTTAATTATTTGAGACCTTTGAGAGTCTTGTAGTAAGACTGATTACAGGCCACAGACTGCAGATCTCTCACAACCACTGTTTAGCGCATTTTCTTTTGAAGTGTGCACCCCCTTTTAAGTGGAACAATTTGTGACTGAATGATCTACTTTGATGGTTAAGTTCAGAATTGGTGGCCTTAGAGGGCAGGATATCCCTTACCTCTTTAGATGCTGCATCTGACCATGGTCATAACAATTATTTCTTCCACTCCTGCAATGCAGTCTGTTTCTGAAAACTGCTCCTGGTGCTGTGTGACTTGGAAGGGGTGCAAAGAACCACAACAAGGACAGAGGGCTCAGGGAATATGAGGCAGGACAGAAGATACTACTGCAGAAATTCAGGCAAATTTGGCCAGAAATTTCTCAGTGTTTCCTGCCATAGCACCACTTCTAGTTAAACTCTTTTTTTTTTCTCCTCTCCTTGAATGCAACCTTTCCTTTTAGTACAGCACATATAATACAGTGGATTTAGTTTGTTAAAAAATCAAAACCCAAAACCTGAAATTAGCTCCATTTCAGGTACCCTTGCTAGTTGTCAGAATGTCTCCTGGCGTCCAGCTTGTACATTTACTGGAAAATAATGGCAGGTAAAAGGTCTCCCTCTCCAGACCTTCTTTGCAAAGCTCTACTCATGTAAAAATGTTATGAAAATTAAAAAAATTTAAAACAGGTTTTTTGACATTCAAATAAAAAGAAAAATTAAAAAGTCAGCCTGTAAATATTTCAACTAAATCCAAACTGGCTTCAGCTGATGTGCCTCAAGCTCCTCCTTTTCTCAGAAATATGGCTGACATATCTTGTTCTTACTGCTAATCTTCTTTTGCCTCAACAGGGAAGTGTTGTCCACTGAGAAAAAATACAGAATAAACAGGTGATATTTTAATAAAATTATCTGCTAAACATTAAACCAAAAATGTTTACTAGTCACTGTCTGCCACAGCTGTCAGAATTGACTACAGAAGCTAGCCTCTCAGTTTGTTTTCAGTCCTACTGCTACCCACATAAACAATCCTGCAGCATGATGATGCAAAATTCAAACTGTTTAGTCACAGATCACATCATGCTAACAGTCACTCTGGCTCCAGTTTAATCTAAGTATTTGTCTAATATTTTTCTTTTAAAGTCCCCAGTGGATATGAGGGCTCCATTTTGCTGTGCACAAAAGTAGGATCTTTTGTCCTACTTATATTTCCACAAGGAAGAGCACTGAAATGTAGTAAAAGGACATGTAGATAGAGCAATGTCATCTAAAGCTTTACTGCATATCAAAAAAATGGGTGTCAGGATGCAAATTCTTTCACTCACTGTTTTCAGTCCAATCTGCAGATAAGACTTGGGGTAGAATCTCTGGGTAGAATGATACAGTCAATGTTGATAAAGCTCTCTGCAGAAAGAAAAAGAAGAAAAAATAGGAATAATTTAGCCCACCAATAGTCTAAAAAGAATAGAATTCAAACTGATGGTTCCGCAAGTATCATATTTTGAGTCTTAATGTATTAATAATTATGGAAAAACAAAGGCCTATTTCATCCATAAAACTGCAGGGAAATTAAAATCTGCATTTCACTCCATTTTAAAAAATTATCTGAATAATATTCATTTAAAGAGCAGACTGCAAATGATCATCATTAAATATTTTCTGAGGAGAACTGAAACCTGGATGATATAACAGATGTAATAGCACTTCATACTAATTAACTGAGAATTTTTGTCAAAATTAATTAGCATCCTGTTGGGCACATAAGGTTAGATAAAACATGGCTATAACACCAGATTTTAATGATGATGTACAGAGAGGAATTTTATTGTACTGCACTGTCATTAGTGGTCTGTCCCCAAAGACAAGAATTTTGCTAGATTATCCTAGATTCAGAAAACTTGGAGCATAATACGATTTCCTTTTGTCCTTTTTGCAACAACTAAAAGGAAAAAAATCTATAGGGACTGTTCGTACTTAGTTCTAATCTGTAGTTTGAGTTCTTTCACTTTACATTTTATGCCAAGACTTCTTTTGAGGATGAGAAGCCAGTCCACTATGGTAGTCCAGTAAGCTAAGAGTGGGACAAGTCATCAGATAACAATAGTGAACACAAAGACCTTCAATTTTGACTTGGTCTTCATCTGTTCTCATTCCTTAATCTTCAGTGCCCTTCTTACCTGGTTACTCTGGGTCTCTTGTCATAAACATGAATCTCATAAAAGCCATCATTTGAGGTTACCAGCTTGCCATTCTGAGCAAAGTAAAAGCAGCCTTTTGACAGTCCCCCAAGGCTCACTTTGCATATATTATGCAGAAGAGTCAAACAGACACAGTGTAAAAATGACATTTTGACAATTCCAGACAATTCATCACATGGTAGGGATCCCACACAAGTGGATTAATTGGTACTGGATTCCCTTTGACACCACAGCCACAGAAAGTTACAGTCACTCATCTGGGAAGCCAAGTAGATGTGGGCCTTTGGATTTTAGGAAAGCTTTTGATATGGTTTCTCATAGTATCCTTCTGGACAAAATGTCCAGCATACAGCAAGACAAGTCCTTAATACGTTGGGTGAGCAATTGACTGACAGGTCAGGCTCAAAGGGTTATAGTAAATGGGGTTACATCAGGCTGGGGGTCAGTCACTACTGGGGTTCCCCAGGGCTCAATTTTAGGGCCAATGCTTTGTAAGGTTTTTATAAATGACCTGGATGCAGGAGTTGAATGTACATTAAGTTTGCCAGTGATACTAATTGAG
>JANZLQ010000079.1:35107236-35122220 GCA_026212715.1 Elanus axillaris
GCGAACGATTCCCTCTGCCAATATTCTGCCTTGTATCCTGCTTTCAGTCACGTACGTCTAACCTTGTTCTACTTTTTTGTGCCTCCTTCATCAAACTTGTAGCAACAGTTCGTCCTTGCTCTGCTTTCTGTGCCTGCTTCATCAAGATTGTAGCAAGAGTTCATTCTTGAGGCCTGCTTTTTGCAGAAGGCTCTGGCTCACAGCATAATCAGTCCCATTGTGTCTGGATTGTTCACTATGTGCCCTTTGCTTTCCAAGTATCCCACAAGATTGTTGCTGGTTTACTAGACAATTTTATTTTATTTTATTTTAGCAGGCAATGTTTTTACAATTAATACCAGTGGTAAATCCACGCACAGAGTAGTCTTTGAAACTGTGGAGTTCATTTCTCTCCTATATTAGTGCCACACATGATCTATAAGTAAATCGTGTGAAAGTGTAAGACTATACTTTGAAACTTGATGTAACTATTTGTAGTTGAGAAGCTAAATTTTCTTAAGGTACAGGCCATTACAACTTCACAAATGACTAATCCTAGAAAGCTGTGTGAAATTGTGTGTGAAGGGATTCTATAATCAGTAGTTTATAAAAACTATCACTGAGCTAGGTCCCCAAATTATAGTTTACAATGCTTGCAAGTCAAAGTTTTCTCACTAACTGGATAAGGAAAAAGATAGTAGACTATAATACATACACATTATAAAAGGAGACATCACTGAAATATTCCCAAGGCCCATTAAATTCTGCTAATATGAAGGACACATAATGTCATACTTTTTTCTCCCAAATCAGAAGTTTTCCAGTTAAGTCTTGACTAAGTTCAACAAACTTCAGACAGAACATTATACTTTTCTGGACAAACTCTGTCCTATTATAACCTGGTGTCTCTAAGATTTTTTATATGTTGCAAAACACTTCTAGTAAATAAGCTATCTTTTGTTAATGTCTGGGTTTTTTTGTGGAATTGCATGTATCTTTCTTCTTCAGCAAGTCCTCCACTACCATGGATGAGTGCCCATGATTAAGTAGGATGTCTGGTTAAGAGCAGGTTTAATAAAATTTGACTTAAGATCAACCCGGAACCTGAAAGTCATGGAACATAAGGAAATAACCAGATGTGAGATACATGCTGATAACTCAAACATGTGAACCAGCTTTTGCTTAAATACATTTACACTCCAGCAGCTCTTGATCTAAAGAAATATTTGTCATGAAAACTTTTCATTTACTTTACAACCCAATGACTTAGACCTTGGGGAGAGTGGTGTTAACTTAAAAAGCAACTTACTAAGATATTTGCGGGTTTTGTTACAGTTTTCCAGTTTGGCAGTGTTTTTTGTTTGTTTTTTTTAAGAAACAAAAAGATTTTTCTAATGTTGTTTTTTAACAGATAAACTATTTCTGAAAGTGCCACTTCATGTTTTTCACTAGCATTGAAAAAAAAAAATTAAACAGTATCAGTGTGCTCTCTGATTACTTGTTAGAATCAGAAAGTACTTTAGCATTGTTTAATGCCCTTCTTTCCCATAAGTGCCATCAAACATTAATTGCTTTCTAGTACACTGTATATGTAATTAAATTGGATTAACTTGGAACACCTGAATTTATTTTTGAGTATCAAAACAGGAACTTCAGAGATACTGAGGCAATGTTTGTATATTTGAATACTATTCTAATATATGGCTGGATGCCCGCATTGAAAGAAACTTTTACAAAAGAGAAGACAGGTCGTATTACCATGTACAGGCACTTGTTCTTGGAAGCTGATGAGGGAACGTACTGAACAAAGATTCTCTGCTCTGCTGGTATATAGTGTTTACATCAATGTTACATAACCCTAGAAATACAGAGCACTCCTTCTGAGGCAGGAACATAGAGGTATGCTTTTTTCATCCAGCTTTTTATACCATCCCTCATCAACCTGTTGCTATGTGTCTCAGCAGTAAATGTGTTACTTCTGCTCAAAACAGACAAAACATTGTGTTCTTCACTGAGAAACCATTCTGAACTCTTAATCTCAGTTTAGTTTACAGCAATAAAAAGCAATGAATTCTATAAAGTACAATGAGGAATTAGTTAAAAGTGCCCATATTAAATATTGAAAAGTTTAAATAACTGTGAACAGACAAAATGACTGAGACAAAACTGCTTGTATAATAATGGCCATTCTTTACTGTCCTCATAATACAGAAGAATAACAACACCCCACCTAACTAGCCTATGAGCTGGCTTTATTGCTGTTTTTCAGGCTTGAGACAGTGAAAGTTTACCAAAGTTACCCATAAAACTAGATGCATTGTAAAGGGTTGGGTTTTTTTCTGTTTACAGTTCCACAAAACTTGCCTATGAAGACAGTGATTTCAGTGGGTCTGTCTATACAAGGGCAGCCTGGAGAAGTGAAGCCTCCTGTTGACACTCAGTTGTTCAGGTCCTGTTTTCCTCTAAAGCAAGGTGCTTCTGCATGAACTTTATAAGCACATAATTGAAAATAACTAAGTTACCACAGCTTAATGACATGCCACTTGTCAACTGAGCCAAAATAGCTCACATGTCTATGTCCTTACCTACCTGCAAGTAAGAAATAATGCATGTTTGCTCACACAGTCATTTTCTTAATTAGCCTAATCCATCATCAGTGTCTGGTAGGATCATTTCATGGTCACAGACATGGCTTTTTAGTAAGTGATAATCCGGGTTCAAAATTTCATACAAAGAGTTCTTGATTTAAAAGCAAAGAAGCATCTGTATCCATTTAATTTCATATACTGGTTCCTAATACTTGTGTGTGGGTTATGGATAACTTGGGGCAGTACGTTTTTCCCCATTCTCACAGGTGCTAAAATAACTTGGTTATTTTAACAACACCATCTATTCAGGGAAGACATGTTATGAGGCACAATGAATATATAAAAGACTCTTAGAAAAGGAGAATACACTAATGTAAAAATTTGTAGAAGCATCTGTAAAAATAAATCGTATTTTATTTACAATGTGTAAAATGAATATATCAGTGCTGGAGAATGTATTCCTTAACAGTTTCAAAGTAGTAGTTTCACTTTTGAGTCATCTGCTTTATTTCAAACCACCTAATAAGTTAGAATCAGTATTCTCTTACCAATAATAATAACAACAACATCAACAACAAGAACCCAAGGAATATAAAAGCATATTGCACAGTTCTACCAACAGAACAGAAGTAATGTTTTTGTAGAACTGGATAAAAGTTTATAAGCTGCAGAACTTGTTTGCCTTTCTTTGTCCAAGTGTATCATTGGCTTAATGCAAGTTATTAACTCTCTCTGCAAATGTTTTGCAATTATAAGAAATCTGCAGGACTTAGTCCTCTACCATGAAAATCCATAACTAATGATGGATATTGGAATTTGCAGTAATATTTTTGAGGTATGAGTCAGTGACTGACTAGATCCTACTTAACCTCACAAAGTTATTATATTAGTCTTTCATTGTTACAGAGAAGGAATAGCTCAGGCAGGGATTAGTGCTATGCTATACAAAAAGTGAAAAGACAGGACATGGTCCAAAGAGCTATTAATTTGGAAGTTTGTCTAATGGAAAACGATCCTCAAAAATGTCACTCAGCTCTTGGGCAAGATGGGGGACCAGGCAGAAAAGAAGACATAGCAGTCTGCCAGAACTAGGAGAGATAGTACAGCCACTTTCTAAAGATCAGATGCTGACAACAGCGTTCTGGCTATTTCACTCTTTTTTTTTATTGTAGTGCTAAATGGTCCCATGTATTCCCATGAGTAAACTGTGTCTAGTGAATCCCCACTTGATAAGCATAACAGAAATGTCAACTCAAGTGCATCTTTTATCTTCCTGCTGTTTGAGAATTGTCAGTCTGGGGGTCCTTTGTGAGACTGTAAGTGTTCATGGCTTGAGGTGTCAAAGAAGACAGGAATAAAGAAAAGTAATGCTTTAATTCCAGCTGCCAGAAAAAAAACAGCATATTGGCTGTGCTCTTTACATCCAGTTTGAGTTAACAGTACTAGCAGAGAAATATTGTCTTTTTTTCTCAGTCCATCAACACTGTCACAGTGAGTACTGGTGTCTGAAGACAAGGAGGCTCAGTCTCCATAGCAGGCAAAAATATGACTGCCCATTGTGCAATTGTATGCTAGCTAACTTTCAGCATCAGTGGTATCAAATCCACTGCAAGTGGTAGGACCTGGTCAGATATTTGTCCATATGGACAGCGTACCCCACACTACATGTAATCCCAGCTATGTGCTTATTGGCATCTGAGCTAGCTGGCTTGAAGCTGCAGTCACACCTCTCACTGCAAAGTAGGCATCCTCAGTTAGCTGTGGAAGTTTACTGGTTCAGTGGTGGTTTCTGTATGTTTGTTACTTCAGGCTTATCACCATGGAGGAGAAGGATGAATGCATGGTGCCAGCACTTGATGGAACTGTGGAATTGTCCCTGATTACAGGAAGGCTGAGCTTAGCCAAAGCAGTCGAGCCCCAGTCAGGCAAAGGTTCAGCTGTGGAAGGAACCAACTACAATGACTTGTTATTGCTCTTCAGATGCTCTACTAAAAGACTAAAGACAACAAGAAATTCTGAATAAACTGGATATTTGCTGAAAAGGAAGTATCACAGTATTCAAGATGATTCAAGACCTCTCCTCTCCCCACCCCAGTACTGGTACAGCAAATGCAAATGAGAAATCATTCAGACAGAGTGACTAACTAGTGAGGACAAACCGGCCGTGTTTTCTGGAAAGATTATTTCTCAGGTATTCAAACTGTTATTCAAAATTAGATTTTACATAAACCTATAGGATGACCTTGATCATCTTTTTTGAAAGCTGAGAATAATCGACACACAACATAACAGCACTCCCACCTTTATTGGCACAGTATAGCCAATACCAATGCGCTGGGAGTGTATTGAAGAAGTACTGTATATTTACTTAGAGTTTAGTTCAGCTACATGCATTTGAACAGGTTCGCTATATTTCATTATTTTGCTGAATCAGTGTAATGATTTTTTTTAAAATAAATTCTATCCTTAAATTATTTTTAATTACATAAGGGCAATTAAGAAAAAGCAAAAAAGTATTTCATGTGACAATCCAGTAAAAAAAAAAATCAAGTCACTAATGTGCCTAAGAAGCATCACTGTTATTTTCCTATGCATTTCAGCAAACCATTTTCAAAATTACAAGTTTTAAAATTTAAAATGCTAATGAACCATGTAGTTTAATAATTTATAACTAGCATGGTTTTAACTTTCATTCTTGGTGGAAGCCAAATTAAAACTATAATACATTTCTAGGTTTAGGTCTTTTTTAATTAAAAGGTTAACAATATCTGAGGCATTTTTTAACTACAAAAATGCAAAGAAAACAGCAGAAACATAAAAACAATCCCATGTTTGAAATCTACTTGAAAGACAAGGTTGCTAGAATACAAAGCAGTATTAAAACTACTGCCTAATTGTACAGCAGTAAAAAAAACTTTTTACCAATCTCACCAAAGCTTTCATCATGCAGAGTGAAAACAAAAATTTCTTGCTGATCTTCCCTATCTTCCATGCCATTCATTACTTTCAATCCACAGTAGAAATCTAAAGGAAATCAAAATTCTCCTCTGCCACTCTACTGTACCATTTACAACAGCTGTAATCACATGACATTTCTCCTTTGCTTTTTAACCAGATCAATGTACTGAAAGTAATTGCCTAGGAATTTGTGAGTAAACAACATAAACGACAGAGGGCAACTCTTACAGGAATAATAGATGCCAAACCAAAAGGATGCCTTTGAGACATGCAAAACTCACGCTTACTGTTGCCTTTGGCTCCTAGAGCTCAACAAGGGCAAGACTAACTTCCACTCTGTTTATTTTTCAATAAATTAAAGCCTATGACTGCACTGGAAGCATGTCACACCTGGTACCTGTTCGGATTACGCCCTTGGCACCACAAACCACAGCCACAAGTATTTCAAGGAAGCCCAGGATGATTTACAGGGAGCTGGAGGTTCCAACAAGCCATGAGCTGCTGCCACCGAATTGTGGGGGAGTGGGGGCCCAGCATGGAGCCACCACCACTGCCACCACGGAACCACCACTGCAGTGCTCAGGTGAGACCAGTTCAGTAGACCCAGACCCTGGCACAGACAGCTGCTTCTCACAGGTGGACATAGAAACAAGCACTCAGCAAGCCACCCATGTACCATGCTACAAAGGGTAGCCTTTGCCCCGATATATTATCTTGTGGTTTCTCCTTTCTGGAAGCAATAAGAAAAATCTGAAAATGGGGTTAGTAATGTAGGCCTACCTGTCATGCAGTAATTGTGCCTGGGAGCATGGATTTGTGGTTCAGAGCCTTGTGCGTGAGGTGTACAGCGGTGCTGGTATCAAAGGCTAATACCAATAACAAACATATTTCTCCAGGCAAGCTGACTGTAGTGATGACTCCTCAAAAATTTACATTTTTTTGCCAAAACTTTCAAAGTCTAGAAAACACAGAGAGTGTCTGACACAGGGTCAGAATCCATGTGATCCAGGGCATTAAGTGTCAAGCTTTTTCCTCCTTAGTTTCTGTCACAAAGTCCCTAATGCTAAGCTGGGCTCTAAATGCTCCAGCACCCAGATCCTGCAGAAAGGTGATTACACAAACAGCGAGGGCACTTCTCACTTTAGTCACAAAGAGGCAGGGTTCAGAAAGTTTGCTGCAGTGAAGCTTCCAAGATAATTGAGGTTATTTTGCTTGTGAAGTAAAATAGAATCAAATCCCTAGATATAGCTTATTAGAGCAGTAGAGGGTAGATTATTAACATGTCCTCCTACTAATTCAGTGGGCAGCATGGCAAAACAATGAAAAAAGACTGCAGCAGTTTTAGATTCAGCAGTTTAGAACAATATGCATTTCTCCAGTATTGCAGGTAAATCAGCAGCAGTTTTACTCAGTAATCTCCTTTCTCTCAAAACAGTTGCTTGTATCCAATATCTCTTCCAAAGCCTTCCACGGCTCTTCTATGCATTACAGCTCCTCAGTCATCCACCCATCCCTTCCTTCCCACAAATAATGCATGTTTCAAATAAAAAATCATGCTATTCCAAAAGAGTAGCACTATTTAACATAGGCATCTCTATTTTTCACTTCCGTAGGACTGAGCAATATTCTAAGATGGCTTTTGCAAAACTTCAAATACAAAAAACCAAAGAAAATACAAGGCTGGCCCCTCTTCATGCCCCAAGTTGTACAGAGCTATGGTTATTATAGAGGACCAAAATCACAATCTCATTAGTCCCTTCCTGGCCCACAAAGCCTCACTATACTTGTTTTCAAGGAAACAATAAAATTATCATTTAAAGCTCAACTGCTAATCCTTTCCAGAGTTTAGTCATCCGAATCAGGCTTGTACAAAGGCATCTCCATCCACTGCAGATCAATCATTTAGGATTAACAATATAGGAGAAGGGTGTGGGGGAGTGTATTTTTTTTTTAAATGTAAGCAAAGGAATCTTTTGAAAGACAGAATGATGCTTAGGCCTTTGAGAAAAACAATTGCTGGTGATAGTACATGCTTCTTTCCCAACAAACTAATTGTAAAAGCAATCAGCTAGAAGACAGAAATTGTTCTTGGCCTCCTTAGTTTGAGGGGATTAAAATCTATATCAACCCTTCCCCACAACACTGTGACTTCCAGGGTTCGGGATGCTCAAAACCCCAAGGATCCCCACCTCTTCTTGTTGAATCTGTGGCATAACACAAGACAGAATTTAAATTCATGAGTCCAAAAGAAAAATAAGCAAGAATGAGTAACACTGAAATCTGTCATTTGGGGTACTCATCTGGGAATGAAAGTCCTGGGTTTTGAATCCTGCTTTCAAGACCGTATTATTTACAATAGAAGAACAGTCAGATTATATTTAATTAATTATATGTGAAGAAAAAAAACCCCAACCTTTCCTTTCTAGCTTATGTCTTCCTCTAGCAACCACACTTCTGAACGCAGATGAAAGTATTCATCAAAACAGAGCTGCAGCCATGCTGGGTTGGCCCAAAGGTTGATGGATCTGATTGCTAAGATCCCATTCCCAGCACCAGCCAAATACAGATGCTCAGGAAAGAGAAGAGCTGAGCCAGCAGAGAAAATGCTTCTCTGTGTACTCTCTCAGTCTTCAACCATTCACAGTTACCGACAGAGTATCATTTGCGTATCTTCATTAATCCTGAGAATACCTCCTAAAATTCACCCCTGTTATGTTTAGGTACCTAAATTCTTCTTTGGCTCTTGTCTCAGATACCCAGCTGGGTCTATCTATATTACCAAGTGAGTGTACAAGAGGGTCTGTTCTTTTCAGTGTGAATTTTCCTTACATCTGTACTTGAAGTCTTATGGGATGCCCTGGAGTGCTTCAGCAGTGAGCCCCAAGAGGTTTTGTTCTTGGTGGAAGCAGGCTGGCCCTGTGCACCCAGGACACTAACGAGAGCATGTCACATCCAGTGTGGATGCACTTAATGCTCTGCACATCCACAGCACACATCTAGGACTGAGAAATGGCATGAGTATCATTGCTGGCAAAGATGGCATGGATGTGTCCTTCCTTCTGTGCACCAATCCAAACACAGTTTGGAGCAGTGCAGTCTCAGCCACTGAGAGCCTGGGTGGTCTAGTTATATACACCTCTTTAAAAACTCCACCTATAAAATTTCTTTTGTTTCTGCAATCTCCACAGACAGTGACCTTCTAACAGAGGAAATATGGAAGGCAAGGAAAAAAGAGGGAGAAGTGCAATGAATCATAAGAGCTATAATTGCAGAAAAGCCTAAGCAAGTGAAAAAAGAAAGACTGTAATTAATCAGATTAGTTTCAATTAAACTTTAAATATTAGACTACTGAGAGAGAAAGTGTTCTGGGAAAGGCATTTTTAGAGATATGTAAAGACTAAATCATCTGCAGATTCAAACAATCCATGAATAACTTGAATTATCTTATTTTAGAAAAGACTAAGCTAAAAAAAAAGGAAAAGACTTCCAGTCTCTCAGTGGATCAGGAAATACCAAGAGACTGTTCGCTTTAGGGTGTACACTGGTTAAATGCTGATCACTGTAAACAGGTACCCTAGTTAGTGAGGGTAGAAATAAGTGTGTGGTTGTGGGCTGAGTCATAAAAATGAATGTCAATGGGAACTTTTCTTTCAGCTGAGCTGGGGTAACTCACTGACCACCAATCCCATTGTGAATTAAGCCCAGCTGTCTCAAACTGCCCTCAGGATAGTAAGATATGATATTAATAAACCACTACATTAGCAGTGTTTACCTTCTCATGTGCTTTCAAAAGAACCTGGTATAACTCAGTCTCCATTGTCCCTTGGAAATTGCAATAGGCTATGTAAATGGAATAAACTGAATTAACATTTCAATTCCCATACTGACATTTGTCCAGCAATTATCTAACATGTTCCAAAAACTTTTCTATTCCAGAGGCTTTTATTGTTTCAATCCCCAGCCTTAATATTCCAATCAGGATGAATACACTCCTTAAGAACAGTGCCTTCCCATCAGATTCCAGATAAATGCTATCTGTCAGTATTTCATATATTTAAGTCATAAGTAGTGACTTTTGTCAGCCTAGTAGCCTGCACAACTTGTTCTTAGTACTTTTTACTTTCTTGACAGTTATTCTGAGGTCATAAGAACAATATGGCTTAACAAACAATCTTTGCCAATTAAAAACACTAAAGAATCACCATTTAAGGAGCCATAAAGACACTCCAACTACCTGCAGGCTGTATTTAATAGAATAAATCTCAGGGGGTAAGCTAGAGAACATCAGCCAGGCAATCATACAACTGGAGAAATGGTACACAAGTCAGCAAGTTAGAAGAGTAAGAGTAATTAATTTTACACTTTTTAAACAGAAAAAAAAAAAAAGAAAAAAAAAGGCATATATATTTACTTATGCATATACACACACCGTTCTATTTTGAAATGGATACACAAAAAAAGGCTCCAAGCCAGTGATATAGCAAGAGTTAGCTGTTCTGTGTGAAGTTTACAGAATGCAATGTCTTTTGTTAACAAGCCTGTTAGAGTAAAATAATTAAGTAATCTATTGTTAATACTTATGAATTGTATGTAACACTGTGAGCAAGTATTTTAAAAGGTATTTTCTTGACTAATTAATAACAAAAAAGTGCATTTCTCTTGGTTCTCTTCCATGTTCAGTTTTGGTTTCCTTAGGCTTGAATTGCAGCAAAGGCTTTGTTTCTGTAGTTTGGGAAAACAATGTAGTGCTGTGTGGTGCAGCTGCACTGTGTGTTGGTGAGCATCTTGCCATTAAGCTGAAGAGACATGGATCCTGGAAGCAAATCCAGCATTGCCAGCAGAGCACTGCAAACCATAGAGCAAATGTCTTCAGGAGTTTCTTCTGTTGCTTCCTCACATCTCTCTTCCCAAGAGAGATACGAGAAACCTGCACATCTCCTGAAATAAGCTAGCCAAAGGCATTTATGGACTGTAGGCTTTTACGGTTTAAGGAGGGGTGTGGGCATGAGGTATTACCCTGAGCTCTCAGCAACATCATGGATTGTATGTATGTATAGTAATGAAAGCTATTAAATGGGCCCAGCCAGTCAGTAGGTGCTGAAAATGTAAACTGTATGAGGGGCTTGTCTTACATGCATACCTAGGCAAGTCCATTGCTGTCAGGATAAGAATATCCTATGCCACATTAACAGTTATGTAGGAGTAAAACTACACACCGTTAATAGCTGGGCATAATAACTTGCTTTCATGCCTTTGTCTGACTGCCACAGCTCTCACAGTACTTTAAGAATGAAACTTCATGTCCAGGCACAGGCAGCTGAAAATGCACAGCAGGTCCCATGTCACCCAAACAGGCCAAGCAAAGCTGCAGAGATCCTGGTAGAGAGTCTATGTGCATATAAAAATCTAGTTGTCCTTCTGCAATTGGCAATGTCATTCCACATACACTCCAGCATGCATACTCCGGTCAATACTTGTCCAATAAATTTAGTCTGTCCTGTGAGCCTAATTCATGACACGTTGACGTGTCTGGGCCAGGGATCTCTTCTTCACAAATTCACCTCCAGAATTGATGTTTCCAAATTCAATCAGTCATACACCAATGACATGGCTTCACGGTAGGTTGACAAGGATTTCTAGTTTTACACACCTTTTAGGAGGTTAGTTTAAAAAAGGCAGTGTTAAAACATCAATGTATTTCGAGATTATAAAAATATGTGATGAAATTATATAAAGCCAGCAATATCCACAAATCCATCAGTCCAAAGTCTGAGTTTGCCAGATGCTTTACACTGGTGCTTTCAGTAACAATCTCTTCTTTCCACGTTAGCTGCAGCTGTACAATGAAATTTCTGTCTGTGACTCTGAAAAGAAATGTTCAAGGGTATTACTTTGAATGCTGTACTGAAATAACTCCCACTTGTCTTGCAGTTATTAATTGCTCCCTGTTTTACCTTTTCATGATGGGAATACACAAACCTGCTACCTAAATCTGTAGTCAAAACCACGCTTGGTTTCCTTCAGCCATAAATTAAGCCTGTGCTTCTGGCTTGTTTCTGCCATGCTGATGCTAGGCATCCCAAATGAGCTACCTGACTACTAAGACATCATCTCTGATGGTAAGCAATATTGTAACATATGACACAATCATTCTATGAATTTACCTTTTTGTATTCACCTCTGACTATATCCATATTTTTTACTCTCATTGCATTCATAAACCCATGTAGAGGATGCAATGGCTCTTCCAGCAAATCAGCCAAGGCTTTCAGTTTGCTAGCTTCCCATATCTTCTGAAACAGCCCATAGTCATTCAGACTAGGCCTTATCTAGAAAACATGTATCCAGTATCCAGTTACTTACAGACAGATGATTTATCTCCCTTTTAGGTCTTCAATTTATTACTGTTCTCCCATAGCTGCTTTCTTGCAAGTTGTCATCACTAGAGAAATTTTAGCTCTGAATTTATGTTCTAGTCCATGCTGTTCTTCAAGTCTACAGAAATAACTCGGGATAGGTCTGACTCCATGCTGCTCCCACCACCACCTCAGTGGAGTGGGGGAAAGAAGCAAGCCCCAGAGACTTCCCCTTGGATTGCTTGCTAGGTTTTGTTCTGTTGTCCTTTTCCAAGTCATTCAGCAGACATTCACAGAGGAGAATTGATGGCTTATTTTTTTTCTTTTCTGAGAAACTAAAAAGCGTATCTACATGCAGTGCAATATGTTTGTCTTTCTAACACACAGCAGACTCTGGTTGGGTTGGAAAACCATCCAAATTCTGATTACCTCTACAAGGTACAAGGCTTATGAATGAATGAAGGAGTCATAAGAACAAGAGTCTTGCAACTCAAAATACTTTTGCTACAAACTGATGTGGAGTGTAGAAAGGCTTGCCTGTGAATATTTTCAAGCTCATAAATGATACTGTGGACCTGCTAAATATTTTGCTGAAGAAAATCATCACAGAAACACAAACCAGACTGAAAATGTATGTGTTCTATGCACTGTACTCTTCTGCACAGAGAGGCACCTCTTCAGATGTAGCTTCAGCCAATCACAAAACTGAAACCTGAAAATACATTTTTTCCAAAGAAAGCCCATTCAAAAAAAAACCTATAAATGCATTTGTAAGGTACTGCAAAATCTGCCTCAACATTGCTGGCAGCACAGCTCACCACTCTCTAAAAATATCGCCTCTGTGCATGCACCTGGGCACAGGGTCGGAGAGATGTGAAGGGGAGGGCTAGGACCCTCCAGGGATGGTATTGGGTATGCGCCACATCATCGAAGGGAGAGGCGTGGATATGCCAAAACAGTTGCAGGAATTCATTGACTATGCAACGAATCAGTGTTACAAAAGGCAAGGACAGCAGAGGGGAGCAGAAAAACACCATTCTCCCGCACTGGACCCAGAGAGAACATCAGGTGAAACATGTTGCCCGACGAGTAGACTGCCGGGACGTGGTGGACTTGCGGTGGTGGTGACTGTTGTAACATTTCTTTCTCCCACCATCTCTCTCTCTCTTACCCTTCTCTTTCCTCCTCCTTACATTGCTGGTTGTTTGTGATTAAATAAAGTAGTTTAGCACTTGACTCCGTTTGAGTCTTAATTCTGTTCCCGAGAATACACGAAACCTGATCATGATAACCTGTCGAATCGGACATCACTCAGGAGTTAAGCCCAGCTGCCCCAAGCCACCCAGGCTTGTCTGAGGTTGGTTAGAAAGCAAGGGGATTTAACTTCTGCCAAATTAATTGCAACCGAACAGGGGATTGTGACAGCATTTTAATACGGAGTTTAGAGACAATGAAGGTAGAAAGCAAAGAGTCTGAAATCCTATATTGTTCTTAATTTTATAGCCAGTTCCCAATTTGACACCAAATTCAGACAGGAAAACATTCAAACTTAAGAGAGAATCCAGTTTTTGCTATAAGACTATAATGCAGGCAAAGTAAAAATAAACCCCAAATATAGTCAACACTCTATACGAGCATACAAAAAGTGTCTGATTTACAATACAAACCATTGCAAGACAAATCAGATTTTTTTCTTAAAGATTGTTGTCCTATAATTACAATATATCTGCTAATGGGCTCTCTGAATCACAAAATAGTTATCAAAAATTAAAATTTATTTTCGTTACTACTACTTTCTACTAGTAGTAGTACTACTACTAACTTTTGTTACTGGAATAGCTCCATGCTATTAATTTCACATTACAAATGTATTTCCTTAAATAGTCTTAAGTATTATTTGGGTGCATGGGCTAAAGACTTTTACAATCCATTTTTTTACTCTGCTTTGGGGCTGGATCAACTGAAAAGCTACTTAACACAGCCAAAACCTGGACTTGTTCCACAAATTATCAATGGAAATAACAATTACAAATCACACAAATTACGTTAACATAGTGCAAAGTTAATACTGGACTGCAGCTAAGAGACATTTGTTACAGAAACCAAGTTCATGCAAAAGATGAAAAGCAAACGCTAGAATAAATATTTATTCTTAACTGAATTCCAGAATACTTTTATCCCTAGAGGTTAATAGTATTTGAGATATTTACTGAAATGTAATCCCTACTATCACCAGATTAGTGTACTTGGTTTCATGAAAACCCATCAGTATGTGCATGTTTAACTATAAAAGTATACCTTTTCATTCATTCTTTGCTGCTGTCAAAATATTAATGTAAATACATATATAACTTCTGTTTCAGTGGAGCTTAAACTATTTGTTTTCAAATGCAAAGAGATATAGTGACATGTCATTTTCTTATCTGCTGTATTATTGTGATAATTTGCTCATAGACAGCATATATATAGATATATATAAAAGCATTTTTAAGTTGAAGAAAAAAACAAGATGAAACAAGTCAAAAAAACTACTTTCAGTACAAAGAGCATGGATATTTTTTTTTCTCTTAAGCGTATTCTAAATTGTACAATTACCTGCAGAAGTTTTAAATATGGGTGAAAAACAGTCACACTGGAAGCATACATTTTGCCGCCACTGCTAAACACAGTGCCCTATTTTCACATACTGCCTCCATGCAACCGCCTCCTCCGACTGCATGAGCTAGACATGAAGGTGCAGCAGGTAGACCAGGCTGGTGCTGTGGTTAGACTCCTGGTGACTATAGAGGTGTAGCTGTTGCCTCTCCCACATATTGTCCCTTCACTTGCCTACGGTAGTCCCAGGTATACTGTTGTATAGCTCCCATCTTTTTATTCCATAACATTTTGGGGGTCCAAATCTTCAATATTCATGATGTTGTCCATCTGGGACAGCTATTCCTTACAAAGCATCTTTCTTCCATCATTCTATAGATACTTTTTGTCTTTACCTTCACGGGTTCTTCATGATTGACCAGCAACAGTACTTATGCCCTTATTTTCTCAGATAAGCTCATTTACTCTCTCACTCCTCCATTTGCCCTTCTTGGCCCCCCCCCCCCCC
>JANZLQ010000079.1:35122464-35143269 GCA_026212715.1 Elanus axillaris
CTGAATATGAAAATGGCCTATTGCCTCCAAATTTAAAACAAGTTCAATATAACCAAACAGAAATGACTGCCAATTAAAAATCCAGCTATGCCAGAACTATTTATTTTAAAATGTTCACTACTTCTGGAACTGTTGAAATCCTTCTTTCCCCAGTGTCTCAAAATATTTTGGAAAATATTTTGAAAGTAGTTTTAAAATTAACACACACAAAGTAGCATGCATGAAAAAGAAATCATCTGTTTTCATTTGGCAACAAAATTGAAAGGTCAGCAGAAAATAAATAAATCACTATGAACATAAAATCAGTGATAATTACTTGTTTCAAATGAGTAATTCTTCTAATGAAAAGAAATCACTGGAGTTGGAGGATTGTCTCCTTAACACTTCTGACCCATGTAGCCAGCATCCTGCTGCCTGCTTTTCCTTCACATGAAATGTTCTGAGCAGTTTGATGGTCTGGCAGTGTTTTCCTCATTCTCAAGGATGTGAGTGTGATCTTCTCTGAGAAATCACCTAATGACCAAGAAGCATTTTACTAATACAGACTGAAGCAGCACCTCTGCTACTAATGAAATAATACCTTTCAGAAACATAGGATGATCAGGTGTAACAACCCAGCTTCTGTGGTGCAGGTGAGAGCACATTGTGTAATCTAGCACTGGCTGCTCCCTGTACTGCAATTAGCTTTAACACATCCTTAGACGGGGTTACCCTGCAGGTATGTGTGTATTTACAAATTTTGTATATGTACTGTTAGAGAAAAAATTATATCCTGCTGGATCCAAAAGCCTGGGAGAGGCGAGGCTGCTCAGCTCCATGTCCAACCGGTCCAACCAGCAGCAAGGCTGCAGGTGTGTTCCCGGCAGGCAGACGCATTGAGAGCACATGTTACGTACCACATACATACCTATACACGTGTCCGGACACACGGATCAGACAGACACCCACAGCACTCTCAGGGACACAGTCAGCACCAAAAGCCTCATCCTGCTCCCCTCTCCTTCCCTAACCATCTCATAATCAATCCTATATGATCCCAAAATGCTCTTCCTTCCTCTGCATCCCACAGTGTGCCACCCACCCCTGGGCAGCAACCCACACCTCACTCTAAAACAAGATCTAGGGGCACTCCCAGTGACGGGTGGTGGGTGGCAGAGATGCTGAGACTCTCCTGGGACAGCCCTGGGAGGTGCCCACAGAAGGTGTGAGGGTCTGTAATTTGGGTTCCCACCTGCTCTTGTGGCCCAGTGCACCTCTGGGCTTTGTGTGGATGGGCTTCTAAAGGGCTGGTGGCTCCTGGGATGGGCCTGGGAGTAGCCTAGAACAGTATTGTTTCAGTGCCCGCCACCGCCATTGACTGTCTGTGCTTCTTGGTGGGTATTCAGACCACATAGGTCACATAACCTAACATACATGTATAGAAAAATATATATATGCACATACAGACAGGCACACACACACACATACATATATACACACATTTGACTACATTATTTCTTATCCTTTTCATGAACTTTGGAGTTCACACACTGCAAATTCTATAATGCTGTTGGCCCAAAAGAGGGGCCATTTATCTTGTGTGCAAGCCAATAACACACAGAGTTGAGGTATTTTGAAATTAATTTCATTGATGTGCATGTGCCTGTCTCAAGCCAGCACACCCTTGTCTCAAAAATCCTCATATTTATAGAATTAACTAACACATATTCATTGTTATTTTCCTTGACCATTGGTTCTTTCTTCTTCATCCCTCATGTAAATTAGTGCGCAGACTGTCTTCTTCCTACATTGTCTTCTTTTGAGTAGGTGGTTAATGAGGCAGTGATCATTATCTCCCCCTGTAGGAATTACCTTTTGCCTACTTCTTCCCTAATCTTGGCAGTTCCAAGCGGTTCTTCAAGATTTATTAACCAGACTACAGTCCATGACTTTGTCTGACATAAACATAAAGCCCTGTTGTCTAAGAGTTCCTAAACACTAAATCATGTCTAGCTAATTGTTTCCTTGTCTTAAATATTAACTGATGGAGGCTGTACACAGGACTTTAGCAGCTCCCTGGTTATTTCAATCATATTATACATACTAACTGATAAAAATGCCACACAATACTCATCACATTGCTCAGGCGGAGGTCAGTCCACCATTCTTCCCCCAAAGGCTGAGAGAAAACATAGATTTAATGAGTCAGCACGCAAGCATTCTGATCTCAGGCCAATGGTGCCTCTTGGATGGATCACCTAATTATTATCAAAGGACACATCAAAATAGATCACTCTGTTCCTTGATGTCTTAATGCTTCCTTTTTCTGCTTGTGTATTTCTATACCTCACAGAAAGACCTAGAGATCAAGAACCCTGGTATGTTTAAAGAGGGGCAGAATATTTCCACTGCCAGAAAGACTGTCCAGACCCAGGGCAAAAGTTTGAAGCAAAAATAAACCACATGATTCATAATACATTATGTAAGTTAGAAGATAAATTTGAGACATGAGGCTGAATAAACATGCAGATTGTCATATCTAAATAATGAAATTTTGCACCTTCTCTCCTAGAATAGCTAGCATTGGCATCTGTTTGGGGCAGAGTACTGAACAAATGTGATGTTGCATGGCTAGGCATGTGTTAAAATGATGAAGAAGCAGAAATATACAACTTCATTTCTAAAATCTGGTAATAAGTTCATCAGTGAACCAAGTTAGGGAATTCTGTCTCTAAAATGGGACTTAGAATAACCATTCTGTTTTTAAAAATCGAAATCTAGGGGAAAGTGCTACATTTCATTTAATTTAATGTTTTTTTGTGGATGTGTGTTTAGCTCTGCCATTTGATTATATTCTCAGAGGATTCTGAATCCCTGGCATACTATTAAGTTCTCCATGTTTGCAAACAGATATGTACCCATACTGACGCAGAAATGCTGATGCAAGTCTGTATTGCCTCAGACTGTTTAGCTTAGTGCTGTTTCTCTCTATGCCATTACAAGTTTCCACCAGTTGCATGTTTCAAGTTTTGCATCTTGTAGTCCAAGGTGATGTGAAAAACAAACTTTAAAGACGTGGTTTTGAAGCAGAGTTTTTTCTTGTCTCATATTCTCTATCAACTCATATGCTGCTATACCATTCAGAAAATAACAAGTCACCCCCTACTTTGTTTACAGCCAGTAATAGTCCCCTGTGGAACCAAGGCAAAGGATTTTTTTTTAATACTTCAAGAAAACTATTTCAGAACAAAGCAAGTCATCTATTGTTAAACTGGTACTTGAAAAGCTTGCAGAGAAATCTTTCTGACATCTGTTTCATGAGAAGCATAAGCAACCATTTAAAACCACCCACATCTTTGTACAAAAGATTGTTTTTGTGGTAAGTTTTCTTGTCAATCATGATTAACATTTCTCTCTGCTCTCTATATCATACACAGTTTTGTAGCATTAACCTACATACAGCATTCTTAGAAAGAAGGGCCCGTGGAGAGGACACGGTTGCCATAGCAATATTTTTGTATTCTGTAATGCTAAACTTTTTTAATCTTAAACTTTTGTAGACTGCAAATGCCATCTTTTCTCATTCAAGCTGCCATTTAATCTCTCAAGATTCATTCAGGATCACTTTAATTTGGAATCCCTTAGCATTAAATTATGGGCTGCTCTACTGCTATTGTAACTCAAATGATGGTTGCAAGTGTCAGGCGATCAGAAGTTGGCTTCAGGTTCATTGTAAAGTCATTTGCCTTCAAATATTGGTATTTTCTGTTGCTACTGATAAGGCTTCAGAAACATCTCTCCTGATTCTAAAATAGACTTCCAAATAAACTCTCTGAGCTTTCCTATCCCAGCACATCTGTAAAGTATGAATGGTGGAAAGGAGTCTTCAGAGATTCTAAAGTATTTTAGAAGGTATTCACTTCCTATTCTGCTTTACCAATATAACACTATTAAGTTTTTATTTTGATAAAATAAATTATTTTCAGCAACTGTTATAAGCCTTGACTCTGTAAGTTGCCTCTCTGAGCTCCTTCTGCAGCAGGGGTAGTGAAGCCTCCAGATGATAACACAGCCTGCAGTAACACTTACTGTAAGCAAATCATCAGACACTGGGAGGGTAGAAATGAAGAGCAAGAGAAGAATGGCTGGGTAAAAGAGTATTAAAAGAATGACTAAATAGTAGTGTCGATTAGGTCTATGCTCTGCACAGGCTTTTTTTCATGACTGTTCTGTCTGAGGTCCAACAGCTGCACAAAATCTTGTGCTCCATGACCTTTTCTGCTAGAACTGCATATTCTCCTGGCTCTGGCTTCTTCACCCATTAGAGATGCAGCTGGCAATTATCAGATGGAGAAGAATGGTGATGTTTGGCTTAGTACGTCTGTGTGTGGGGAAACAACATACTGGCTGGTACTGTAGGCATGGGTTGGTATCTCTGAAGTCACTGAATACAGAAGCCAGGAGCTCGTGTTTTCTTCCAAACTTCGGTAGAATGACCTTATGATACTGGAGAAGCTGTGCTTGAATTGATATCCCAGGATCAGGCTGCCTGTCATGGGAATGATGGAAAGAGCTCAGGATATAACTGGCCATCAAGCAGGAAGTACAAACAGGGCAGATACTTGGAAATAATGCACAAATCTGCCTTCTACTCATGGAAGGTGATATGGGAAGCTGTCTGCAGCTGCAGGTTCAGACAGTGGCATGCACAGTGTGTTCCAGCCGGCTTAAGGTTGGTTCTGAGCTCAAGCTTTCAAGACTTAAAGGTCATTGCATTATCAAGTCATGGGTATGCATGCTCAAATTATTGTAACTATGTTGGTCCAGTTCCGGCCTGTAGCATTTTGTACCTGTTCATACTACCTGACATATCCTGCAGGCCTGAGCAGTGCTCACTCTGGAGTAAGAAGCCAGACATTTGTAAGTTGGCTAGAAAGTTTTGAGATAATTTTTTTTTTTCTTGGTTTACAGCTAATCAGTCCATTCAATAGTTCTTCCTTTATCCAGCCAAAGTCTACTGAAGAATTCTTGTCTAGTCACCACAGAGAATTTGTACTTACTTACCCCAAACCTAGCAAAACAGTTCACAGAGGCCACTGCTTGCTGCACCATTCCAGAATGAGATTTCACAGGAAAATTCTTTTGGTTTTGTGTGGAGGTTAAGCACTGCTGCCTTTGGACATCCTGTATTTCAAGTAACTCCTTTAGAATACTCCTGTGATAAGGAAGTCTGCATTTTTGGGCTCTCTCCCAAGCCTGAATTTTACTTGGAGGGCTTACGATGTAACAGAAGGTACTACAGCACTGCCTTCAGCTGAGGTTGTTCCATACCCTCAGGCAGTGGTTCAGCTCATCTGTGTTCCATTTCACACCAGACACTCTTTCTCAACACATGCACCTTTCCTTGGGAAGAGCTTTCTGTACATGAACATGTTGCAATGTTCCTTTCTCACAAAACTGAATTTACTCACAGTTCTCACAACAGTTTATTATCACAAACACTATATTGTACCTTTTTAGATGATCATCATTATTTGTTTTCAAGGAATAACTACAAGTAAACCTGTACTATTTATGCTGCCTAGGACCAACTTTTTTTTTAACTGTGGTACAGAACTTTTTGTTTGTTTGAACACAAAAAAAATAAAGGAAGATTGTGTTACAGATGTTGTGGTTAAAACAAAAAGATTAAAAATCAGTGGTCTTCTAAATCAGCTCAGTGCTATACAGCTCAGTCAGTACATAGATAAAAAATACAGAGCTCCCAGAAAGGCATTTAATTTTCACATGCTAGTGGCTTGCTGAAAGCTTAGCAGTTTTCCTGAACTGCTGTCCAGTTGAGATCTTTAAATTTCTCTCCCTCAGTACACATGCACTATTAATCTGGAGTACACTTGTCATATCCCTAGACTTTGGATCATCTATACAGATTTTAAAATATGGGTTCTTTCCATTATTAATACTGCTCTGAAAGTCTAAGCCACAATACGTAAAATAACCAAAAAAGTGTATTATGTTCTTTAAAAAATACATTAAGAACTAAAGGCAGATTTTATTCTTCAAAGATCATTAAGAAAAGTGGGCAATACCAGAGAAATTACATAGGCAATATTAGGCATTAGATTTTTAATAACTACTGGAGACATTTCCTTTCTTTCTTTCTTTCTTCCTTTAGTTCTGAGATATTCCCCAAGCAAAAAGGTTTATCTGTAAGTATTTTTTATTTCCAAGGGCTGGGTCTTGGATGCATCAACATGCCAAATGGCCAGTGGCATCCAGAAATGGACATCTGAAATTCCAGTCCCTCTGTTAACAGAAGACCTTTGCTTAAGGCTTTGTGAATATCCCCTTTTTTTAGTACTTGTTAAAGAATGACTGAAGACGCCCTATGTTTGGGGGTGTGAGGGAAGTTGAGAAAACTGGAGTAAAATCTCCACTGTCCTCGAAACACTTTTTTTTTCTTAAAAGTTATTTCACTTGCTGAGATGAAAAGCAGTGAAAGTTGGTTTTACTGACGCATTCTTTTGATCATTTGCCACCCTTAAAACATTAATAGCATCTTATGTCAGTATTAATGCAAGTAGAAGGGCTTGCAAGAACAAGGTCACATTTTACTGGTCATGCTGCTGTCTTACACGTATGTCAGCTGCTATGGAAATTCAGAGCAGTGATGAAAGTCTGAAAAAAATTACTTTTATTTTACAAGGAGTTTGATCTGGAAAAAAATCACATAGTTAAGACCTCTGTAAATAGCGGTCTTGAGGACCTGGCTTGCTATCTATCTATGTGAAATCTTAACTTTTTTTTCATGGCCCTCTTGTGTCAGCTTATGTTGACGTGAGACAGTCAACAATGAATGCTGCAGTTCAGATACAAACCAATTCTAGACAACTTTGTGTTAAATAGAAGTTCATTCATATGCAGGCACAACTAATCAAAACCCTTCAGAGCTGTGCATTTGTTTGGAATATTTTCTTATAAAATTTTACAGCCATTTTCCTGACATGAATCAGAACAGAACCTGAAAGCATTTCTAATTGGAAAGACAGAAAGAAACAAAGATACCTTTGGCTGTACACCTAAAAGATCACACAAATTTTTGCAAGCATCAGATGGGATTTAACCGAGGAATTGCAGTTTATTAGGTGTGTAGAAAACTTAGCATCTCACCTTTTTCTGAAAGCAAGCAAACAGGAGATCTTTTCCACATTATATTACTATCCTTATGGAGAAGTTGTAAAGACATTAAGCAATACAAAATTCTCTCCAGCAATGTCATGATTAATATATTTCACTTTCAGCAAAACTAGGAAAATGTACATTTCTCTGCATTTTGAAAGATATTAAAGGGAAAACCGAAAATTATTTACAGTTATAAATGAATCTTTAACTCATTCCCTGGTTTTCATCATACACAACCATGAGAACATGGCTTGACTATGGTGAGATATATAAACATGCATTTTCCTTTTTTAAAAAAAAAAAAAGAAAAAAATCACATAAGACACTTCTGCTTACCTAAACTCATCTGACTTCCTAATGAATCCTGCCCAGAAATCCAAATCAAAGGTAGTAAGAACAATGTGGAAAATCCTCAAATTAGTCTACATATAGGTTCTTTTGACTTTATTGATTTAGCTGAGGAACACTTAAATTAAAACATCCCATACTTGCAAGAGAATATGACATTAAGTACAACACAGCTGTGATTTAGAGACAAGCATCAGAAGGATCTGTGTCTTTCAATAAAACAAAGCAAATTGAACAAGACAGTGAAAAATGGCACATTTTATTACTGCCCAGAGAGAGAATTTGTGGTTAACTGAAAAATAACGCAAGTCTTTGTTAGCAAAGCAAACAAAAGTTGTGGTGTATACAATATTTACAATAGATTGATTGAAGAGATATGCATACAGATGCTACAGGATATAATTGTGTTGTGGAGACACATATATGTTCTGCTGGCCAAAATCATTAGTAAAGATTCCTTGGACTTTTTTAAATAGGCATTGAAAAATCAGGGTGGGGAGGAAAGAATAAGATGATTTGTCTGCACTTACACATGATGATATATATTTTTATTGGTTTTTTTTTAATTACAAGGTTTAAACTTTTCTAATTTGTCTTCTGAGCTTAGTTCACATTTTCAACTTTTCTGTCAACCGTTAATATCCAGAACGTAAATTTCTAAATGCCAGTTGATAGTCTGGCTATTGCAAAATAAATCTTCTATTTTAAGAAGTCTTTCTCACTGTATTATGAAAGACCTTTTAAAAAGATATGACTGGCAACACCAGCAGTTATTTTCACTGTTGTGACTTGACAAGTAGGTAGCAGAGGCCGAATGCAGGAAAGGCACCTGAAACTTGCGGTAATAGGAAAATTAAGCAGGGTTAAATTACTATTCTTTTCAAGAAATCCCTGGACTGTCTTATCATTGAAGTCTTTACTATTAAAAAAAAAAATATTTTTTTCCATACAAACCAACATGGAAGGTAGCAAATATATTCAACAGGTTTCTGACAGTAGAGAACAGACATTTCTCTGGACATAGCAATGGCTAGTAGTTGTTGTTTAGGTTATTCAAAATGCAAAAAGCTTTAACTAGCAACTAGCAGCTGAAGGCAGAGCATAAATACAGAACACCTTGCAAAGGAGAAAAGATTATACCTCAGTTTGGACACCATGCACTCTACTATATATCAGGCAAATACCTTAACAACTTACTGCTAGTTCATGATATTACATCTCTGTACCACCACTGAACAAGTTGCTATTATCTCAGGCTGACAGAAACCTTACAAGGAGCGTCAGAGTTTAGGGAAGTGATCAAGACGACTACTGAATGTGGTATAAATGTCTCAGCAGAAAGACATATTCCTTCTGAAATTTCTGTTTCCAAGTTCCTCCCTTCCTGGAGGTATCCAGTAAGGATTAATAATATTTTAATGATTTTGCAAAATCCTTTTGCTCAATGCCTTTTTTTGCTATTGAAGGCATAGTGCTGTTAACCGTTTCTTACTTAGTGTATTTCTATTTAAAAAAACATAGCTCATCTATATGCATTTGTGCTAATAAACAATGGCTCTGTAACAGGGAACAAATTCCTCACAAAACAATAGGTAGGATCATACTGGCAGCAGATTTCTGTAATCAAGAGCCATATACCTAGATATACAGCCCAAAATTTACTTAAGAATTGCTATTTTATACTGAGTATCTAATACAAAATTACCAAAAATGTAAACAAGCAAACCCACATGCTACATTTGCAGAAGGAAAAAATAGCTATTCTACTAAGTAGAAAAAAACCCTTTAAACTTTCCATCACAACCAGTATGTATAAACTTGTTGGAAAATATTTTAGATAATTTATATAACTCTTGGACAGTCCAATGAAAGTACAAGTCTGTAATTTTTTTAATTTAAAAATTATTTCTTCACTTTTTCAACATTTATTTTGTACTAGTTTTTTTTAATACCAGATGTGAGGTTGCTCTGAACATTGAAAAGCAAATATAAAAATAAGTAAAGGAACTTCTCCAGAAGGGGAATACAGCAAAATGGCTGGACAGACACCAAAAAAAAACCAAAGAAAAAGAGACCACAAAAATTGTATTGTAAAAAAATAGAGACTCAGAACTCCACATGCTCTATGTCAGTACAGTATAAAAAAAGAAACCATAAGCATGACCGATATAGCAGAGCCTGAGAACTGCACACTAAATACTTGGGTTTTTTCCATATGTAGTGTTTGCAGCCACCAGATGAAATCCTAGTTGATTACTCTGAAGGCTTATTGCATAACAGGAACTGATTTGTTGGTGAAAGCCAAGAAAGATTAAGCAGAGATTTTCAGGGTCAACCCATTTCACATCCATTCAGATTTGTTGTAATTTCAAATGCTTTCGTTGCAGATCTACATCAGATAGCTATGGCTAAGCTTTAAACATAGTAAGGGATCAGACAAGCCAGTATCCTGTTGCTGTTCCTATATCCAGGTCTTTGCCTGAAGTGCTGTCATACTTTCACTGAAATTGCAGGATCAAGAATAGTTATTTTTTTTTTAGCCAGGAGGTGAGTCAAATCAATTTAAAAGAAGATTTTTGTCAGTTAGAGCCAGGACATGAACATTCAACTTCCTAGCTACCAATTTATATGAAATATCCTTTTCTCTAAGGGAAATTATCATACTTTTATGGAAAATTTTGCAGCAGATTACATACAGATATCTTCCTGATTCTAGTGCTAAAATATATGAAACAACAATTGAATATCTCAAAGGTAAAAATTCACATGTATATAAACAATGGAATTCTAGACATTGATATAATCTTTGTGGAAAAGTGATATCTGGTTTTGCATGTGAAGCTGGGCAAGAATGCCTCTTATTGAGTCATACGGCTTAAAAAAAACTTTCTGTTGAAAAGTAACTGTAGGTTTTTCTGAATAGTTTCATATGTAAAAAAAATACAGAAGGTCTTGGTAAATGTTAACGCTATTCATATCATCATTTTGGTTCTTGTAAGCTGATTCACATGAAGAGTACAAAGCACTGGTGGTAAGGTAACCTAAAATATACACATATAAAGCATATATAAAATAAAAGTATATATATAAACAGTATATATTTTTATTATATATGTATAAAAAACCAGGTTTTCAAGGTTAGACTTGCTATGTCATGCATATGACATATATGTATTTATCATACGTATATATGAATGAAGCATCACAAAACTGTTAAATATTGTAAATGCCATATGCATATACCATCAGAAGTCTAACCTTGAAAACCTGCTGTTTAGCCCTTTAAAACATATTTCTTTGCTTATTATCCTCATGTTGTGTTTACTTACACAACAGTAGTAAAGTATCTGTTCTCCCACATGCACTATACACTTCAACCTCAAGGTATGAGAAATGAGTAATTCAGACTTTACAGAGAATGCAAATTCTGGCCTTTGCTATATTTGTCAGATAATGCAAGGTGTGCCTGTGGGAATTTGAACAACATCTGAAATGACTTACAACTATTCTTTTAGAAAGGAAAAAAAAAAATCTTGAGTCCTGGCCTGGACTACATATGGGCAAATGCATGAAAGGCAAAAGGATCCAAAGCTTATTAGCTATACCTTAGGATTTTGTCTCTTGAGCTATGCTAGATTCATACTTGGCTTTCTGGAAAGAGTATCTGAAATTCTGTTCTGAAGATGGGCCCTCCGTTCTGTGAGTACTCCACCTGGTCAATAAGCTCTTCACAGCCTCCTCCAGAACATGAAATGAAGAGCTTTCATAAACCAAAATTTGCACTATAAATATAAAATGCTAAGCAATTACCCAAAGGGAATTTAATCTGATTCTTCACCTTAATTTAAGTACAGCAGTTTGCAGGCATAGTTGAAAAGGACTGGAATAGGCCATTATAATACATCAGATGCATATACTGGCATTTACTGTAGGAAGGGAACAATGGTCTTAGAAGGTTTATATGAGTTTCTATTTTACTAATATGTATACATGCAGACAACTAATTTTGAGGAAGTGATATAGCTAGATACACATATATATTGCATCATATCTCCTTCATACTATTTGAACCACAGTCTTCACAAGGTATGCCTTTAATTTCAGCTACACGAGCAATTTGCTGTGAAAGTAGGCTATAATCCACCATTCATATCAGCTTCTGCAGGGAGATCATAAGACAGAGCTGTTGGTGTAAGGTTTTCTGCAGTCTGCTCTTGCGTCCAATGCTTAAATACACTGTACTCTTTATCAACCTTTCTGAAAATTTTTCACATTTTAGGTAACTCTGCTGATGTTTCCAAACCACTAGGCAGAGATTAAAACCTTAGTGCTATCGAACTTCCTTGTTTTGTGCAAAGAGCGGTAATAAAATGAAAGTGTGGAAATATATCACCCAGAAGAGATATCAGCATATTTCTTTATTGAAAAGTGGAAGACTTCATTAAAAGAAATATTCTATTTTCCATGAACAGCCATTCATTTTTCTTTCAAGATTACATATCTTGTTCAATAATTTTTAATCCTCCAAAATACTACATGTGGGAGAGCAATCCACTATCTATGTGAATACATTAAAGCTTTACAGCTTTAATACTGAAACAAATTCCCATAGCCCATCTTTCATTTTATAGCATTCATTTGCTATAGAATCATTTTCATATGAAAGTTTTCTTGCACTGAGGAGTAAGCTGTACACTTCACAGTGAAAACAGACTAATAACATTTTTTGCCCTCTACAGGTGTTGTCCCAAAATGGGGTTCTTCACCAGCTGTGCAAAGAGCCAGTAACACAGACTCAAGATACTTGTTTATTTCATGTCTGCACAGAGATGGGTACTGGGGTTAACTCCACAAAACCACACACACTTGAAACACAAAAAGGGTCATAGATAGAGATTAGGATCGAGGAAAAAAGTGGTAACAAAATTCACAATTCGTTACAAACAATTTATATAACAAACATATCTCTATGCATACCTAGATAATTGTCTAACTCATTATATTAAGGTGGTCTTACATTTACATGCTCATTATGCACAAGTGGGTGTCATTTTTAATATTAAAATCAAGCTACGTTAGCTAAGGACATACTTTTTTTTGACACTACTGCAGAACTGGGCACCTGTGATATAAATCAGAAATAATGCAGCAATAGCAGTTACAGAAGCTCATTGTTTCACCTGCTTGCTTCAGTGGATTCAGTGTGGGGGCCTTCCACTCTTATTGCTATGGTTTCAGTAACAGATTAGCCTTCCAATATCATATTAATTGTACATATAGAATTTGTTATGTAATATCATATTTTTGTGCATGTACACTTCTAGACAAAAGCAATGAAGTCACACCTGAATTCCAGGAAAACCCTGGAAAACAGCTGTTATGAAATATTTTTTACTCCACATCAGTTTAAACCAATTTTCTGTTCTACGTGTGCCAAAGTGTGTATTTTTAAATGTCCATACTAGATTTTTTTATCACATGAAACCAAGAAATCTTGTCTCATTGCAAAGCACAAAAAAATCTTGACCCACTGCAGTCTGGGAGCAGAAGAGACCTGCAAATGGAAACGACTGAGTTCTGGGCATGGATTTTTAAGACACTGTGGGAAAACAGTAGACAAAACAGAATGACCTTCCATGAAAGCTTGAGTATTTTTCTTCAAAATAATCCAAACTATTTACAGGACCAATCTGGATATATTCTAGAGACCTCAGCTATTCAAAAATAACTGAGCAACCACTCAATACATGAATAAAGTGACTGAGGTCATCTTTCATGCATTGAAGAAAGGTCCTCTTAACCACCTGTTACTCTTAATTTTTTTGACTAATATAGCACTGAAATTATCAGTTAATATTAGAAAAACAATTCACCTGAATGGTATTGTGGTACCAGCCTATAAAGTGTTTTCTGAAAACAGATGCTGTTGTTTCATCTTATATTTGTTACTGGAGATTAGATCTGCAGTTCAAGAGATAGCGAAAACGTGGAGAAACTCACCGCATATCATTTTCTGAACTATGTTTAGCTTTCTCCCTAAGGAATCTTCTATTAAAATCGATTTTTTTATTCTTCCTTGTTACCCTAATACTACTACAAAATTAAGTGTTCTTTTACACTAAAATTGCTATGCTGCATTTTACAAAAATTTTACCTAGGTCAGTATGCAATCCACCACTGGCTTAGCACTCTCTCAGAAAGCACGTAAGAGCACAGCAAGCACCCAGGGACACTGTCTCAGGGTTACCCTACCAGCTTCCAACCACTGTGAGCTTCAGGTTTTCCTAAGTAGATGAACTCAGATCTCTGTGCTAAATAAGGTCTGCTAGACTTCCATTAATTTGTCTAATGTATTTTTGTCATCCAAAATATCCTATAGTAATGAGTTTCACCTTTTAACTGTGTTATGAGAATACTGTCTTCATCTTTTATTCCTCTTACTGAATGATTTCTTTTGGTGGCTTCCAGTTTCTGCATTGCAAAAAACCAGTACTTCGTTATTTCTTGTTCTTTTTCTGAATGATGCTAATAACTCTGTATCTTTTTATCATACCTGTCCCAAAATAACCTCTTTTTGAAGAAGATCCTTAATCCTTTGAGAAACTTGCTGAACACCAGCCTTTACATAGTTTTCTTCAATGCTGCTGCCTTGCTTTGGATTTGCTGGAATATTAGATTTTTCAGATAGTGGCAGGGGAAGTTGCATGTGGTGTTCAGGACTGGAGATGGACAGTGGTCATAACCCAGGTCCAGATATCCTACACTGGGTTTTTGATCATCTGTTTTGGAAATATAACAGAATGATTCATAAAGACTAAAAAAAAAGTCTATCTATTACAAGATAGCAGTTTAACTACCAGTATCACAAAGCTTAAAATGAAAGGGTAGGATGTAAAAATAGTATGCAAGATTTTAATGAGTTAGTTTCAGCCAAAAATAATAATGTAGACTATGGAGCTTGTAACTTCAAACTACCTCTTTTGGTCTTACATCCAGACACAAATCCAGTTTTAGGGCTCTGTCCGGGACTTAGGACTCTTTGGAAGCTGATTACTATATAGCTATGAGTTATTTGGGTCCTGCCCATCTTCTGATGATGCAGTATGTTTCAGAAATCTCAGGAGTCCATAGTCTACCAGTGTGAAAAAAGCTGCCTCTCCACTCTTTCTCACTCCTGATGCCATTTTGTTGAGGGTATATTATGCGTATATATTGTCCCTAAGGAGATGAATGAATGAAGAAAACTGGAATAAGGAAGAGACACAGAATTTATGTCTCTTTAAGAGAAAGAAAATTTAACAACTTCTCAGAATAGAAATTGCTTTCATATAACTAAGGTTTATGATTCACGAGACTATAAAAGCACTAAACTTAGTAGCTGCAGCCAGGGATAAGAGATGCTCACCTAAAGGGATGGTCTAATCTGACTTGCATATAGTGTTTATGTTCTAGGTTCTTCTATCTTACCGAGGAACTAAAATCAGATAACAGAAAAGAAAGAAGTGAGTTAGCACAAGTCTGAGTCAATTCAGTACAGCACCATACAAAAATCAGCAAATTGTCTTCCAGATCCAAGCTAGCTTATACAGCTGAAGTATCTTCCTTACAACACAGTTGACCTACAACTTGGATACTCAGGGATAATTGAGATTTGTTCAATTTTGTTATTGGGAAGTGGACACGCTTTAAAAGTGAAAGAGAATTCTTGAAGGTAGATGTTTTGAGAGATTCTTTAAAAAAACCCTCTATTTTTCTGAGATTATTTCCCATACCTGTACTTTTATTCTTTAGAGATTTCTTCTAGCTGTAGAAAATTAACATGTAATACAAAGAATTTATTTCTTGTCTTTCATGAGGGGCTGCTTTATCTAGGGCATTACAGTTACGAAAGCACTTTCTAATTTAATTTAAGTTGTATCTCAACAGCAAAGAAATGAAGCATTCTTCTCAAAATCCAAAATTATTTTTAATTGGAAACAGAAAGCTTTTTGCTCAGAGTTGACACACTTGAGAGAAGATGCTATCTCAATCTATGGAAATAAAAAGAAGAATTTCAAAATGAGGATGTTTAAGTTGGATGTGAGGTATGATTAGAACAGGCGGTGGTATCTTGGAAGTCATGTAAAAAATCCTAAGCAGCTGTTCTGACTGTGCAGGGATTTGCATACACCTACAAAAGCTCTGTTGGGATAGTCTGTCCCTAGAGCTTTTATGTCAATTGTTTTACTCTAGTTCATCTCTCCCTAACTTGTGGTTACTTTTCTCCCAGAGCAGAAAAATTTTAAAGTTATTACTTATGAAGTACAGTTTAGTTCACAGAGGTTTTTTTTTTTAATTCCAGCAATACCTTTTATACAAAACCCCTTATGTAAAATAATTTTGGAAGGCCACAGTAAAGTTAATGATGCTTAGTACAGTGGGTAAAAGAAACTTCTGCAAGAAAAGGACTGAAAAAATCAATGGGTATGAAACTGTGAATACCTATTATATCATTTAAAATAAATGAAGCTAAATAGGAAGGCTGCAAGCTGTAGTCCAGCCTGGTGTTTACACCACCATTGTGCCTTAATATCACTTTTTGAAAATTCCTTTTTGTCTCTACCTCTTTCTAACACTGTGTTCTTCACTGAACTGTCGGCTCTTGTTCATATTTAGTTTGGAACGAAAAACTTTCTTGCATTTCTGTGTCACCCAGGATACAGAAACTATCCTTATGGAAAATACTTCAAGCCCTTATGAGAGCGAGCTACCAATGATACCATTCACGAAGTGGTTTACATTTAACATTTTCGGCATAATTCTACATAAAATAGGATTACTTTTCTGGATTATGTGGTCACTTTCTTCAATGGAATCAAATTGCTTTTTACTATCAAAAAAAATGTAATCTATGCCACGTTATTAAAAGAACTTTTACTACTCCTTTGCACACATATTGCATTAGTGAGTCCTTTGCTGACCTGATTATACAGACTGTGTGCATGTCCGTATGTGTACACATATATGTGCAACTCTGAAGAAATGTGTTTTCATGTGTTTTTGTCACCTCAAAGATTATTGAAAAGAGTATAATTCCTATATACCGTTATTAGTCTGCTGCCAAGAAATTCAGATTGCCAAAGTCAGGCACAGTAACAAAAACAGACCTACAATTTCTGTTGAAACATCAGTTCTGCACTTCCTATATTATACAGTGTCATAATACATACTGGATTACATATGCATATAAATATGTATATTCACTATTAAAATCAGCCACTTTTTTTTTTGTTTGGCTTTAAAATGACTGATAATTTCTTGACTATATAAAAATGAGAAGTTTATATTGCTATTCATAGCAAAGCTACAATTTCATGTGTAATTTTCAACATTTTTCCCTACAAAGTATACCTCCTTCAATATAAGAGGTCTTTTCCCTTCATTTTATCTTTTAGAAACTGAGTACTACAGCTATTTGAATTGATTTTTTTGTGAGGCAGAAGGAAGTAACAACAAATCTTTTTCTCCAGTGCAGTCCAAACTGCAAACTTACCTTTATGGTGGCACTTTCTGTGTTGTGACCCATCAGTGTTGCCATGTTGCTGGTTTGTGTGAAGTGATGATCATCTGCAAGCTCACTGTACCAGTGGACAGTAACATAGCCTGAGGCAAAAAAGGTTGATTCATGCATTTTACACGAGAAAACACCTTTAAGAAATCCCTCTTCTCCACGTGGTATTAACCAACTCGGCCATTGTCATCCTCCAAGACTTCACATATTTTTATGTTTTAACTGTACACACCACTTGCACACAAATGTATGCTGCCAGCAAGGTAGAGTGAAACACACTATTGACAGGAGTGATGCTTCAGACAAAAGTTCAAAAATTTGTCTAGAGAACACAGAGCTGGTTGTGATTCATTATTACAGCACTGCTTCCAAATGATAAAGAACACATCACTGTATCTAGTACAGCTAGACTTGCACATGTTCATTAAGTGAGGTAAGATACACACAGAACTGGAAAAATTTTTATAAAAACATAATGGATGCACAAATGCACACACGTAGAGTGCTTTTCTGCTGTTGCTGCTTCCAAGTTATACTTTCCAAGTTACTTTCCAAGTTATACTATTTAGCACTCACAGCATGTGTGTTAAACCAGTTCATGTGAATTATGTCCACATTCTCAAATGTAATTAAATCATCATCCTTTGAATCCTCCTAGAATTTGAGTTCTTTCAGCACTCCCTGTTCTTCCAATCAAGGGACACAAGTCTTACGAAACCTGATGACCTGTTTTCTTGAATTTCAAAATTAGAACAACAACTATATTGCCTAGATAAGACATAGATGGCAGTGTGTTGTTGTTAATCTGTAGGAAGGTGCAGAATTTAAAGAGCTCTGGAAGTTATGTTTAGTAAGCTCACTCCATTTAAGGAACTTGCAATTGGTTCATGGAAGTTTCATGAGACAAAAAGAGGATCTGACAGAAACCATGCACAGCCAAGAGTGCATTAATCTCAAACTGATTTGGCTCCAGCACATCTCTTGTGAATGTTTTTCTAACTCTGCTAATACTTGCTCAAAGGTAAGGGTCAAATCTTTTCTGTACATGCCACATTATAGATGTATGAACTTTTACATTTCCCTAGGTGTTTCCATAAAGAAACCAGGATACACATAGATACCAAGAGAGGTATATTGGAAAGGTTATGCGGTCTATGGCAACACATCAGCTACTCAGAGTTAATAATAAAAACTCAAGAAAGACATTTCAGCAAGAAAATTAAGGGTGTTTAGTGGCAAAATTGCAGTGATAGGTTTATTAGGACTATAATGATACCTTCTTAAGGAGATTTTTTTACCAATATAGTTGACATTCTCCAACACTATCAGTAGATAAAATACATCAAAATGAAGAGAACAATAATATATTGTTTAGGTTATGATAGTGAACAAAAAATAGGCATTCTGAAATGACATAATGAAACAAATCTAGAACTGCTGCAGGCTAAGTTAGTACATAGTCTTTGCATTTGTAGGAAATGTAATTGTGTTTTACTATAGCCAGTTCTAGGAGACCAAACAAACCTCTTGACAACACTAATTTTTCAACTTCAAGTGAAACTAGAACTAGAGTATCTAATAGCTCTCTCTGCACCTTTGGCATAGCTAACATTGCCTTAGTTATTTAAATTTTGAAGGCTGACAAAGGAACTTCAGGGAACACCTCAGTTGATGGAGCACCCACCACATGCATCCATGCCTTTTTATTTAGCTTGTAACAGCAAACTTTGTACTGTGCTCAGCTGATGCCTTCTAAGCAAAATGCTGCAGGGCCTGCAGGTATTTAGAGGAATGTTAAGTTCAGGTCTCTTACACTTCAGCTTATACTGCAGCCAGCTTTACAACAGAACCTTATGCTACTGTTTGACACAGTCAGTTGCCTTAACCCTGACCAGCTGGCTTCAGAAACTATTCTGGACTCTGTAGTGATCCCCTGTCTGCAAGATTCATGCCTTTCTCTAAACATCAAGGCTGAAAGTTGAATTTTTTCCATGTTTTGTGGAAAAATATACATCACGCACAGGCAGTGTACATAACCTGTCTGGTACGAGCTGCTGTGGAAGTGAAGGGAGAGGACAAGCACAGAGGCAGAAGCAATAATAAAGTAGTTCTATTAAAGGTGAACCACTAATAAATACTAGAAGTGACCAAAGAAGTGAAAGCTGGAAAAATTGCATGGATTTATGGCAGCTGCCCTGCAAAGCATCATCTAAATGGTTCAGGAGATATGCTGGCTTTCCACTGACATTAACTATGCTGACACATCAGAAACTGACATCTCAGAGTAGATGTGACAGATAGCTATGACAGTTCTTTACTTTTAAAACAAGTTCACTTAATAAACAATATATAAAATCAAATGAAGTCAGTCTTAAAGCAAATAAAACACATTTCTTGTTTTACAAGAATTGTCAGGCAGTCATGTAGGTAACAAGTACAATCTAACAAACAGTGCTTCAAAAGCATGAATGGTGTTAAATTATCCTGTGTAGCACTCAGATCTATTCAAAGGAAAAAAGAAATGCCTTTACTAGGTATTTAATCATTTCAGTGTTGATGTTTTTTCCTATTGCTAACACAAGATAATACAACTCATTTTAACACAAAAAAAATACACATTATAGCACAAGTGTTAGGTATATATATAAAAATACAGAAATATTTTAAGTGCCAAGGGTGGGGTGAGAACAGATGCTCACTAACAGCTAGCCTATTTATATCATAGACCAAAGCAGAGAATCACAACCTGTTTTTTTCCTGTGATACCTCTATAAAAAAAATGCCAGTCTGGTAAATTGAAAAAAAACCCAACAAATAAACAGATCAGAACCATAAGAAAAGAGTCTGAATGAGCAGAGCTCTCCTCTGGCAGCTATCTTCACCCCAAGCAAAATTAATAGTCAAATTCAGAAGGAAATGAACTCTAAATCTGCTGAAGCAGAGACAAACCTATCTATTTTTCATCTCAATCTTTCATGATTTTCTAGCTATATAATATTGAGCAAAAATAATGTAAAAAACAAAACTTCAAAAATGTTCCAGCTCGGTTGAGTACCTAGCTCACTATCTGCAAAACATCTAGAAAAGATGGGGTTTCCCTCTAGTACCTGTTCAGCATAGAGGGAGTATGCTCCTTTGGGGCACATAAAAATCCTTTTATTCTGTTCTACATTCTTAGACTTGTCTTTCCAAATGTGAACTTGATTTATTGAATGTAAAACTAGCAGCTATGAAGATTCTGCATTTCATTATATTCATCAGCTCTGAAGAGGCTCAGATCATTTTCTGTCCAAACTGTATCCTCAGATATGCAAGAAAACCCAGTATGAATATAGACATCCTCAGCTTTGCTTGTTTGTTATTTCTGAATAACAGTCACACTTGAGTTCCCATCTCCTTCCTTCACAAGAAAACTGAATAAGTTTTAAAAATTTCCTATTCAAATGGAAATTTTGGTAACTGAAAAAAATCAGCAGTGAAATCTTTGACAAAGAACCATTTTTACAGTATGAAATGGTGGAAAATGGTCCAAGCAAGACTACCATTCATGGTGACTTCATTAATTACTCAGTGGAACTTAAGAAGGGATTTTATCCTGCACCTTTCCTACTAGTACTATCTGGTTGCATTCATTGTGCTTCCTCAAGTACAGTCAATCCTGTGACTAACTAAGTTCTCTAAGCTGCATAACTTGCAGCTGGGAGAAAACAATCCCTCATTCAGTGGAAGAATGCACAGCAAAAGTC
>JANZLQ010000079.1:35169337-35181169 GCA_026212715.1 Elanus axillaris
GCCAGGGGCACCCGTAGGGTGGCCCTCCTGACTCCCAGCAGCAGGGGCATCCTGCCAGCCCAGCAGACGTTGGGCCTTTCTGCTGCACTGTTGCACAGCAACATGTCCATGGTGTCGCATGAATGTCACCATGCAGTTTTGGCAGGAGACCCCCTGTATCCAGCCCAGCAGCTCTGTATCCATCCCTTGGTTGGTCAGGATAGTGGTGATGGTGTCCTCCTCCATGGCTGCCTGCAACACCCTGCTGCCAAAGGTCTCCTCCATCTGCCGATGGACACAGGGCTGCAGGAGCTGGAGGAGCGCTGGGTTCTCCCATGAGTTGTTCAACCAGTTTGGGGGCTGGAAGATGCCCACAGGATGCCTGGGCACCCCTTCTGCAGCCCACCGTTGGGGTGCTCCAGAGAGGTCATGGGCAGCAGCATGTCTGGGAACTGCTCTCACCTGACAGACGATGGCTGAGGGTGGTGTGATGATACGCTCCACGTAGCGCACTCAGCTGGAGTGCAGGCATGAGCTGGTTGGGTGAGGTACAGCTCTGGAATATAAGCAGCAAGGGACACCTGGTCACAGTCTATCACTTGGGGACATCCTAGTCCAACACCTGGAGTGTCTAGTCCATCCCTCAGTGATACCAGAACCCATGGCTTGGGGACTCGGTGAAATCAGAACCCAATGTCCTCAGCCATTCCTCACAGGACATGCCTTCCAGCCCTTTAACCAGCTTTGTTGCCCTCCTCTGGATGCATTAAAGTACCCTTACATCCTTCTTAAATTGTAGGGCCCAGAACTGCACACAGTACTCAAGGTGAGGCTGCACCAAGTACAGTGGGATAATCACCTCTTTTGACCAGCTCATTATACTGTGTTTAATGCTTCACATTGCGTGCATGGCTCCATTTGCTTGTCATTTCCCTGTGGAAGCTTAAAAGTTGATCAAAGACTTACATGAACCAAAGAGTCTCATGATTCTCAATAACACTATGATCTTCATAGAAATTGAGCTGTCACAAGCCTTAAGAATAGTAAGCCTTAAGGGCAGTAGCAGGATTTGCACTGCAAAATGCATGGAAATGATGTTTTTTCACAAAAGGTGTGTGGTCAAATTCTCTCTTAGTGTAAATGGTGTAACTGGGTGTAAATTCTGCCAGAAATGGTGTCTGCTATGCATATTGTGCCTGTAGAAGGAGAGAATGACAAAGAAGAACAAGATTAATTTCCCGTAGTTTTTTCAATTTGTTTTTTTCCTAGAATGCACACATTTTCCCCTGCTGACTGCCACCATGTAGTCATAATTAAGCCCAAGGTTTTCAGGGAGCAAACAATTGGCATTTAAATAATTTTGTCATTCCAGGTGGCCTTTAACTCCAGTGGAAACCTCCCTCACTATGATCCCCAAATTCTCTCTGGCAATAACCATGGCACAAATGCACCATTGCTTGGAAAAATTTTCCTCCCCCTTCCTCTCTCCCACTCCTTTCCCAGCAAATCTGGAAAGGTCTAAGTGGAACTGCCAGTGTCAGTTTACCTTAAGCATAGATGGCAGGAGATACTTTCTTCAGTTCCCTCAGGGGAAGGAGAATGAGATTACACAGATCATCTGCCCAGTCACAGTGCTTTACTAGGGGAGAGTGCCTCAGCAAGTCTCCTACTACAGCTATTACAATAATGAGAGTCTAATCTGATGATCAGGGAAAACACTCTGAACAATCCACAAACTTGGAAAATGCCACAAGGATTCTTTCAATTCCTTAGGCTATGGTGTAGCCATATAACAACTTTTTCCTTGTTCCTATTTTAAATAATAATAATTTAAAAAATTTGCTCTAGTTACAGTAGTTTTTCATATGTTCCAAAATTCTGCTTAGAGTATGCAGAATTTTAGGATGAAATCCTCTCTGTTAAGAAACCCAAATAAACAGCAGTGATGCTAATACAGTGTTACCGAAAAACAAGAAGTCACCATTCCACCTTTGGAGAGTTAGAGAAATCCACAGGACAGGAAGGTAGAAATGGGAGCCAAGAGGCAGAGTGTAGATTATGTACACAGTCTAGGAGAGAGAAAAGCACTGTACTTAAATATTATCCATCTCAGTAAGGATTTCTTTTTAAGAATGGGCATACTGACAGTCAATAATGCCAAGTGTATGTAACATATGCCAATGTGTCTTGATTGGGTTTAAAGGTTGAAAAAGAGAGAGATGACAAAGAGAAAATTATTTTGAGCAACTGTATTTAGGTTTGGTTGCAACACATTTGAATTTTATTGTCTATAAATCAACTGCATGGTAAGGATGCAGTAAGGACAAGCATTATCATCTAAAAGCTGGTCTGTATGCATTACAATTCCTGTGCTTATATCTTACTGCCTTTGTAGTGTTTCAAAGCTATTAGCTCTTAGTTTGCTTTTATATTGATAGACTACAGTAGAGGAATACCAGTAGCAAATACACAATATTCTAATACTCATACATTTTTCTTTGATCCAGAGTTCATCTCTGAAAAAATACTTTATAGGTAACCAACTCTCCACTCCAAACCCACAGTATTTCTGCTGAAATGGCTTCTTGGCTCAATTATCTTTTATAAAAAGTTTATGAGACCTGTTATCTGGTGACATATCATTTAAAAATAACATCCTGTTATCTTTCAGCAAAGCTTTGCAAAAGGCTTGTTCTCTGGTTATTGATAAAGCTTTTCAAAATTATTACTCTGTCAGTCGTAAGAGACAGTTAAAATAAATTCCCTTTCTGCTGGCACTTCTTGCCCCCAGCTCAGCATGTTGGCAGGGTGTGAGCATCGCCCCTGGGGTCATGCCCCAGAAAAGATGCCTTCTTACACAGCTGAAGCAGGAGGGAGGTCTAGCAGGGTGAGACACAGAGCCAAGCATATAGCTCCCACAGGAGAGGTGCCATGGTCAAGTGCTGGGAAGGGTCATTAGGCACATTACCTAAGATGACCTTTTTCATTTCATACTTTTCCTGTGTCAAAAACAGCCTAGAACTTACTGTGACACTTGGCAGCATGGTCTGGTTTGTACTAGCCTGAAAAATTTGAGAGAAGGACATGGTCCACCTCTGCCCAGCAGCCTGCAAAAAATTAAATTTAGGGGAAAAAATTTAGGTTTGTGTTCACTACAAAGACGTCCTGTGTGTTCACTTGTCCAAGAGGCATTACGTACATTTAGAAACCAGCAATCTTTCATGAAAGAAAAAATCATAATGATCTCTATAGTGACCATTTATCTAAAGAACTTTTCTATATAGGTCAAAATATTTGCAAGACATTCCTGCCTTTTGCACCATTTGACAGTTATCCTGCAGCATGTTTCTCTAACTCCTCAACTTCTGCAGTGCCCATCCTCCCAAACTGCTGCTTATGTCCTCCATATTTCAGTCCACAGTGGTTTCCACACTAATACTGGAGTTTCAAAGGGCCTCCCATTTCCTCACTATCCTTTCTCTCTGAGTTTGCTTCTTAGAAAGACCCTCAGCAGGGCCATATGAAATGCATGCAGAGTGGGCAGATACTTCAGGCAGCAAGCTGCCTATTTTGCCCACTCAGCCAGGAGTGGGTAGGGGCACCTGAGCAGTTGTGGTAGTGGTGGGGTGGGGGGGCACTGGGGAACCCAGCCCTAATGATTGCCTTCACAACCTCAAGGCTCTGCCCCATGACCAAGGGAGGGTACAGGGGTGTAGGATGGCAGGGCACACATGAAGCCCAGCTATTTCCTTGCCTTTTATTTCTCCTTTCCTGTAGCATGGGTGCCATATCCCATGCCAGCCCAGCACTGCCTCTTTCCTTTCCTGGTGCAAATCTGGAGGCAGCCTCCTCCCAGACAGCAGTCGCAGCAGCCGTCTAAGAGAGCTGGGAGATTGCCATGCACCTGTGGGGGGAACCATGTGGTAAGCAGGAGAAGAGCAATTTCCAGCAGGGATGCGAAGGGCAACTGTGTGGGCTGGAGAACAAATTTGCACGGGATGATTTGAGAAATGCTTTCTTACTCTCAGGTATAAGCACTCCAGCCTCTGCTGACCCTGCCAGCCTCCTCCCTTCTGATTGCGCAAAGCTAACTTTGCTGCTCAGCTGCAGGCAGGAGTGAATTACTCTGTGCTCTTCCACAGGAACAAAATTCAGCTGTGCCTGCATTGCTAGGAAGCTCTGTCCCAAGGCCACCCACTATGTGCTGTTCCCTACTGACATCTCTTGGCATCCCACCCCACACCTTCTGTACCTGTGTAAGAGTCGGCCTGAAGAATGGTATTGTCTCAACATCAACATCAGGGACTTGGACTATACAAGATGAGGCTAACATCCTGACAAGAGGCCACAACGACCTCTCTGATAAAAGATATGATATGTTAACACTCTGAAGAAGGGAGGGTACTGCATGGTATGAACAGTTCTGTACTACTCTAGGTTGATAATAGCAGTACGAATGGTCCTGTACCACTCTCTGTCAAGATTTACTGAACTGGAACAATAAAGACTTCATAGCGGCATCAAGAAGATTGATTCCAGCTGCTGTTTCCAACTTTGATGAAGAAATCTTAAACCTCAAGTAAACTTTGCTCATTATGTCATTATACTGTGAAAACACACCTCCTGGTCAAAAGCTACCCTCTTCCAAGTCAGACCACGCCTTGGACACTCGTCCCTGGGCATGCGTGAAGGCATTGCTTGAGTTGGCAGAGGGTCACGGGACAGAGGAGGTGGACCAGAGGAGGGCCAAGATGTGTTGCCTGGCATAAAAGATGTCTTCTTGGCAAACGATCTTTTGAAAGAAGAAATCTTTCCCCACCAAGGATCACAATGATCAGAAGGACCAGCGGGACACTGTCTGGACCTGGGACCAGAGGGACGCATTTGGACCCACAGTGGCAGCTATAGTCCTCTTTCCTCACTTTACCTCTTTTCTCTCTTTTCCTATCACTCTTTCTTCCTATTGCATGCCGCTTTATGGGCAAAACAATAAAGTTTCACTGTTTGATTGAAACATAACCCCTGTGGCGTGTCCACCTTTGAATTTTTGCACTTCAAGATCACAGCAAATGAACCTTCCCATCATGTGGCCATTGAGTGGACTGTGACAACCTGACATGAAATTAAGCTCTAAAAGCAGGATTTTTAGATATGTTATGCTCACTTTCTACACCCTTCATCTCATGTTTCCCTTTCTCTCCCTGCTTACAAACAGGCTGCCCTTTCAGTTATTGAAGTGGAGTAATTCCACCAACATTTCTGGAGATACATTATTTATACAGCCATGATTGTCCAATTGTTGTGGACTTAGTTGCTTCCCAGTCAATATTTCATTTATAAGTAAGCTACATAAGTAACTGGACTGATACAAAGTAGCAGGAAATAACAATAAAACATTATTTGAAACATACTACCAAGATCTTGTCTGTGCCAACATCTTTAGAATTAGAGTCCAAACATAGATTTCCTGTTCTTTAACTTCAGTTCTCATTACTGTTTTGTAAGCATTTGCCCATAACAGATTATTTTGCTTTATTACAGAAGATGGCAGTGATATGTGGAAAATTGAAACCCAGGATAATAGTATCTTCACACCAAGATAGAGCAGTACAAAACATAGGAGAGAAGTAATCAAGTTCATGGGTTTTTTTCCTATAGCATGAACTATTTTGAAAATACACCAAAAATGGCTACACCATTTTCAGAAAAAACTTTCTTGATCATCAGCAAAATATGTTGAATTCAACCTGTGTCCTGACCCCACACAGCATAACAGTATCAGTTATGCATCTGGGGCTTCCACACACAACCTCTGAATCTTACTGAAAGTTTCTCCACGGCTCTGAAGTCTCCATGAGTTCATTTTGCCAACTCTTTTTCAGTGGCAGAGCCACCAGTCCCCCTCGCTGGATTGCCAGGTTTCTGCCCCTTCTTCACGCTACAGAGATCCTGCAACTGCCGAAAGCCTGTGAGTCACCAGTGGTACAGCCAGACCTGCTCTGGGGATGTCTGGCTGACTGGCTGGACCTCATGGCCACATCAAGATGACTGGGGTAGATTATGGAGGGCAGAGACCTCCCTGGGGACCTTCTCTTTTGTCAGTAGTCAGATCTAGGGTGGAAGTATTGTCATATTCATGTCCCTTTGGTAACAACTGGAGTATTACAAATAAAAGGTGTTTTGTTTTTTTCTTCAGTCACTTTCTTCTGTAAGGGCTTCTCATCTGAGTGCCCTATTGCAGTGGAAAGGTGATTTGCTGTAACCCAAAACCTACAGAAAGAGGGAGAGAAAGCCTGCTCCAGTTTACCCCACTTGTTCTCAAAGACATTTGTTCTGTATTCTTTACGTTTATCTAAAATAAAGTAAATCTAAAGAAAAATAGCTGTCTGCTGGCACAACGACAATGGAGACTTAAGAGACACCTCTGCTGCATCAACAGGCAGCTAGCCTGCTTCCTTCCCCATAAAACCTTGTAGATTTCCTTCAAAGTTCTTAGGCATTTGACTGAGATACAGAGCATATGTCTTATCCTGGCTTGTTGCTCTGCACATACTGTTGTGTTCATCCCCCCACCTTTTCAATTCCAGCTTTATGGATAAACACAATCTACTAAATATTTTCAAGAATGAAATATTGACATAATTAAAAGCTAAGTGCCTGTGACCTTTATCCTTTGTTTTCTCAAGTGCTGCCACATTTTTGTCATTAGGCTTTTCTTAAAGGCCTTTTTAAAAACAGGGCAAAACTTGCTTGGCAAGATATGTTTCTAGGACACTTAGCAATGTGTTATTGTTTCATACCTGATGTGTTACACTGCCTCTAGCTTTTCTATAACATCCTTTCAGGCTGCTCCTAACATATCTTAAAGGATACCTCACATTCTACCAGAACACTTATTTACAATTACAGTTAATTGGAAGTTTAATTTGCTCTAGCCAATTTTCAGTTGAACTCTATGCAGGAATCCTCTCCTATTATTTTTGGATGAGGTTTGTTAAATAATGGTTAAAGGCAGAATCATTAGTATGGAAAAACACTCTCAGACACATACTTTTCTCTAACGGCCTGTGTTTTAAAGCCAAATTAGAGTATTAAAGCAGTTTTCTGTTTGCATTTTCACCAAGTATATCTAAGTTTGAAATACCAAGAAGCATACCCTCAAAGAGATGCGAATTAGACTTTAAAAGGCATTTGAGGATGTTGGTTAAAATGCCTTCTTCTGTAGATAAAGCAAATAGCTTCAAGAGGGTTAGGGCAATAATACACTTTTCATCTGAAGCCATTTCCCATTTCATGTTGTAGCAGATTTTATTGGTTATAAATTCACAGAGTTTACTCTGCACAGAGAGGCCTAACCTTGCTAGAGGAAGATGAGAGAGTGAACTAGCAGAAATGATGTCCTCAGGGCCCAAACACATCCCTGTGTCTGGAAGCCAGTGTACTGGGCTGCTCCAAAGGTGGGGCAGAAGGCTGGACATGTCCTTCATTTTACCTCTCTGATGTATTATCTGCCATAAAATCAGGATCCTAGATTCACCAGAAAATAGTGCAGCACTATTCATCTCCCAGCAACATACACTCAAAAAAGACATTTTTTTCTGTTGAGTATATTTGTTCAAATATTAATATCACCAATGAGGAACAGCAACAAGTGTGCTTCCCCTGTGGTTGCTCAAGGCAAATTCCTCCTGTATCTGCCAAAACTGGGCAAAGTCTGTTTTGTGTGTTGTAGAAAGACAGACCCTAACAATTCATCACCAAGTAGGACATTTTATAATAAAGTATGTTTTTCTGAGCTCTGCATCGCTCTCTGTCAGATAGTTGTGCCATGAACACACACGCCATCATGGGGGAGCACAGTGCCCCTACTGAGGGCACAAGGACTAGTTTCCCATCTCAAGAAGCAATGCTGAGCACTACCTATGGCATCAACAGGAGGTTCCTAATTTAGACAGTAGGGGAGTTGATCAAACACAACTCTTCTGAACTAATCTTACATTTATCTTCCCAAGTGTTACATCTTTATTTTGGTAAATACCAAGAAATGTTAATAGCTTTGGGTATAAGAGGCAAGAAAAATGATACAGCTACTGTAAATCAAAATGCAAATGCAACACAAAATCAAGGATTCCTCATCTTGTTCAACTAAATCTGATCCAGTGTTTAGCATGCTTATGCACGTCTGTGTTAGGTAGGGTCACTTATCTTTTCTTAAGTCTTTCTTTTTGTTTTAGCCAAGGTCCTTTATAAAGGTTTATTAGATTTGCTCAATCCCAGTAATTTTAATAGATGCAGATTGTTAGGTTTGTCAATAGAAAATAAATCTAAAATCACAGTCTACTAGTGATACCACAGGACCTTCAAAGGAACTTAAAAACAGAATTTCCCAAGGGCACACCTGCTGAGAGTCAGAGAGTTAAGCTTTCTAAGCAGGCATCAGCAATTGCTGGTGGGAGCTTTTCAAAGGTGGCAGGTGCAGTAGAACTGCCAAAGCCAAGCACAGTCTCAAAGGTAGACCTTTCTGTAGCACACCTCACCAGGCCACTGAAACTTTCCTTCCCAGCCATACTGCACATAGAAAAAGTTCCAGCTCAGGCCAAAGTTTGGCTGACTCTGTATGTGTGTTTGAGTGTAAATGAACAGTCCTTGTCTGTATTTTCTTTAAATTTGTTAATTAAAGTCTGTGTTATATTATTCTTTCAGGAATATTATGTCAAATTATTTTTTTTAAGGACTCAACCAAGGTGTCTTGAAACACCTTCTGAAATCAATACATTCTGTATGTTTCATAACTCCATGAAATATTCATATTGATGTATGGAAACAGATATTCTCATCACAGGAACCAGTCTCTGTCCTTGTATATAGAGCCCTATTTTCAGCTCTGCTGCATATTCAAAGCACTGGTCTGCCTTCACTACAGTTGGCTTTAACTCTTTTTGAAGCATGTTTTGCCCTGCTAACACTTTAATTTGCTACTGAATTTCAACCTAGCCATTAACAGGAAGCACTAGAGCTGAGCTTAGGTATTGATTTTTGTTTGGACTTTATTTGCTTTTTGTTTTTTCAATGTTTTTTCAAAACATTTAAGAATGTTTTGAACAAACAACACAGACCTGGAAGGAAAAACACAAAGTAGGGCAGGTTTGTGTCCTGGGAACATCTCACTGCCCCCCTCCCCTCACACACTTATGGAACAGCAGGGAAGTAGAGTACAAAGATAGAGAAGGAGAAAAACATAGACTATATAAATTAAAGTGGCTTGTATTATACATTCTACCTGATTGAATGACTTCCACCCTGGTAACTCATTTCCTTTTGGCAGGGTGGAAATTGCCCAGTAACAGCAAGAGTGAAAATGTGGATCATTTTTTTACTGTCTCACAACAAGCCACTTGAGTGATTTGAAGTTACTAGGTCACAGTCTCTGGATTGAAACACTCCAAGAATCCTGTCCTTTTGTTTGAAACAAGAATTAAAATCTCAGACAATGATTAAATCATGGGATCCCTGATCCCTCAGACAGTAGCTAAGACACAGCATGCTAACTGCAGAAAGCTGGATACAATCAATGTGAACATGAAACAGCAGGGCTTACTAGGCTATCTATAGGTGCCTGTGTGGAGTCTATTTCTAGCTTTCTTTTACAATGTTTTATTTATTAACATTTTGCATAAAAACAAACCAGTGCATTGTTTTCAGGGGGTTATATAGCAACACCAATTTTTTTCTTGTAGTTACAGGCAAACAAAAGAATTTGACTAACAATCATGGTCAAATAATAGTGATCAAAATCAGTAGCCCATGATGTGTTGATATTTCAAGTTTGTTGATTCAGTGGATTCTGGTTTGTCATTTGGTGAATAGGCTTTTTAATTGATACTGTTTGTTGCTCAAGTAAGAGCTGCTTGTTATATGCAGCTTTGGCATAAATGGCTTTGGGAGAAAAGAAATCAAGATTATTTATGTCATGAATTGCACTTTCTTTTTGTCTTGCTTGTACAGTGTATAGCAGGAAGTGGCTGAAATATCTAATCTTTGTTATCAGAGGCAATAAGGTTATCTGCGCTCTAGAGTTAATCTCTTTGCAAGACCTCTCTGCAGTCACCATTGTCATGCTATGGACACCCTTCCTGATCCACACCCCCAGGCTGTTTACTAGCCTGTGCAGAAAGCTCTCCTGTCATTTAGCCTGCACTTATCTCCTAGTTCCCCCTATCACCCTCTCCTTGGCAGCCCAGATATCCTTTAAATCTTTAATAAGCTAAGAATATTCTAAAATGCAGTGGAGAAATCTTCCCCCTCCTCTAAAGCAGGGGCAGATTTCTTCTTGGCTCCAAGTGGCTTGGAAACTCTAGTTATGCATCCCACTACAGAAAAGGGGGGAAAAAGGAAGAAAATAATCAAGCAATTACATTTACAAATAATCCCACATGTCACTTTTTTATTGTTTGTTCTTATGAGCAAGACCATGTGGCAAGGCTCATATGTCCAAAGATGCAAAGGGCAACATTCTCTTTCAGATATTCCCAAACACACAGCTGAGAGCTCTCCCATGTGCAGTTCTCCCGTGGACAGTAACAAGGGGTGCTTCACATGCAATAGGTGTAAAAACAAACTGTCAGTCACCTTATAGCTCAGATGAGAGTGTCCTCCTGATTAACAGAAATATTTGCAGCAGCTGCATCTGGGTGCCTCTTGGGATCCTTAGTGATTACAGCATACCCAACCCACAGCATGGTTAACACAGATCATGGAGAAAAAAAGAAATCAAACTATGTTCTAATTTAATGGAAAAACAGCTGGAGAGTTAAGAAGCACCCCATCATTTCTGGCCTACAGATGTGTGCTCTGGGCCTGCTGGTTCTACAGCAGCAACAATCTCCTATAACAGCTCACAAGTGACCAAGCAAGATACGCTAATGATGGTGGCAGTGGTAGGCTAAAGTTATTTCATTTTTTCCCCCGTTCCTATGGTGCAGTGCATGTGAAACTGGTATATGGGAACTGGAGGAGGTCACCTAATTCTCCTGCAGTCAAGACAAGCCACAGTCCTATCTTTGTACTCTAGTACAACTGGGACTTAATGCACTATCCCCCAAACTTACTAAAGATTGTCACATGTGCAAACACACGCTCTGCCTTCTTCTATCAGCCAGCTTTTTTATTTTTCCCTTTAATAATTTGTACATACCAGACAGGACAAATTGACCTACAGGTTTCTACAGACATAACACGTGACTATTCTGATTCAGATTCATCTGGGACACTGATTAGATCTGACTGATTAATTCTAACACTGAACCTGTTTTTTTTCCTCCCCCTCCCATTCATTGCAATGTGTTTTGTTTTGGTTTTTTTGATTTAGAGGACACAGCTTGAAAGTGGGGCAAAGACAGATGAAAGTTTCTGCATTAGAGTGGAGTGGTATTCACTAAGAAACTGTCTCTTGTAAGAAGCTCTTATGGCATAATCTTTCTAAGAACTCTTCAAAATATTTTTGACTTTAATATCTGCTTTTTAAAGGACTCCTGGAAAATTAATAGAGCCAAGTATGTCCCAGTCTAACTGTACAGGAGCAAGCAGATTTGTACCAGCAGCAAAGCTAACTCCTGGGCATAGTATATTCAGTATAGGCTGACATATGAGTTATGATCTAATTGCTTCTTTATTTTGGTGAACATTTTCTACTCATGTCTAGTGAAAGTACAGCTGCAACATTTTAAGTGTCCCCATCACTTTCAATAAATTTCTGTCATGGTAGCAGGCGTATTTATCCTAAAGTTGAAAGAAAAGGAAAGCACACAATAAGCCTAATCAATTTTATAAAATGGCAAATTGCTCTGACTCCAG
>JANZLQ010000079.1:35193844-35205298 GCA_026212715.1 Elanus axillaris
GGGGGGGAGTGATAGAACGACTTGGTGGGCACCTTGCTGCTTTATGTGCAAAGTATGTTTATCATACATCAGTCTCATTTGTAACTTAAGTCTTATTGTGCCATATCTACTTCCTCTTGTTGTTCTGTGCATTATTGGAGTGTGTGGTGTGCCTGCTTTTTGGGCATGCAATTAGACGGTAGAACATGTAAACACAGGATAAGAACAGTTTGCATGAAGCTGCCATAGCAAGTACCTGTTGGAAATCAGTAAGTCTCATAGACAGCTCTTAATATATGCTTTGAGATATTTTTATTTTGAACATCATTAAGACACTTGCCTGACCAGTGAAGCAACTCCAAATCCAGGCAAGCTCCAGAGTATAACTGAATAGTTACACAGGACTGCTGTTTATTAACACAACTTTGTTACAGCAACTAGATGAATTGAAGCAGCACTTTATGGACAGATATATTGCACTGGATTTCTTGTAACTAATCTTACCTTTAATGACACTGATAGTCAGTTAAGCTTAACATTGTTTATAAAGCTATGTATTTCTTCTCAAAACATTAAAAAGAAAAAAGGCAAGGTATTATTTGGCTTGTCCAACAAAGCAACACAACTGCTGTAACCTAAGCAACAATTAAGCTACATGGAACATATCTGAAGGGAAAAATCAAAATCTGCAGAGTAGAGACAAATTCTCTTAAAACCAAAATAAATGTAAACTGACCTCACTGTATTACTACACTCATTCTGTGATACAACCTTAGTTTTATGAATACAGCAGAAGCTGGTCAGCAAAGACGAAAGAAAAATACCTTAACACTGACACACACTTAACAGGATAGATTTCCTAAGGAAGGTGAGGTAAATAGGATATAGCCCCTCCATTTATTCCCACACATGTTGCAAATCTTCTGTGGGTCAGGACAGGAGGGAGGCTGAATTGCTGCAAAACCCCTGTCACCACTGCACCTGCATTCCCATTGTTCCCAGCCTTGGCCACATCCTCTGAGCTGCCAGGGCACCACACAATGTGTGTTACACAGCTCACTGAATTAGATGCATTAAAAATCCTACCCAAGAGGTAAGGTGGCAAACAAATGAATGTGAAGACTGATTTCTGACATGCAGTCCCATGAATGCCTATTAGTTGCGATGTTCACACTACTATTTAGCATCAGAAGTGGTTAAAGCCGGGCAGTAATGCAGTCCTCACAAAACAAAGAACTGATCACATTTAGCAATGACAAAAAAAAGCCGCATCTGGTGACTCTTTACCTGTGCTGCTCAAGAAAGCTGGAACTTATAATTGCAGTCTTATTTCATGTTATGAATTTTTCAGATTCATTATTTTACTTCATGTTACCTCAGCATCAGCTGAGCTACCTGCCCTGACATCACAAACCACAACATTCAGAAAAAGTTGGTTTTATTTAATATATTTACTGCTACCTGTGGGAGTGGGAAATTTTCACATTACTACCCATAAGTCATTAGTAATCAGATAATTTTAACACCTACACAAAACATTGATTACCCCTCTTGAGTTTATTCTTTCCACCGGCTGATCTTGCTAGCACTGACTATACTTATACTCTCTCTAACAGATCTCCCCAGAGGTTGCTTCCACCCCATCAAGCTATCCTAGACAAAAGAGAAAACATCTGCAAACCCAGACACCCCTAGACCATAGGAGGAATTAGTCTGCAACACAAAACAGCATACATTTTAAAGAGGGAGGAGAAAAGAAGCGAGTTGAGGCAAGATGAGGAGAAAGGAGAAGGCTCTGCTAGCTCTTTCACAGCCATCCATTCTCTCTCCAAATAGAACCAGAAATATTACAGTACATGGAGAACACAAATTATTAATTCACTTGAAGAACACCATCATTCACCTGGAGGATGAATTCCATTCCCTAGCATCAGACATCAGCCCTGTACCTAAAAGGACTGTCAGTTGAGTAGCCAGAAACACTTATTGAACACGGTGTGTCTGCCAATGCTTCAGACAGAAAACACTCACAAGCAAGTCTGCTTGGGTCTTTCTTGGTATTGAAAGGTACCACAACACTTTCAGCAAGTGTCCATCCATTTCTGTTGCAAAATGATGAGTGGTCAGTGACATTAGTTTACTCGTCGTTCCTCTCTGGAATAAATCAACTAGCTTTTTTTCTGATATGAAATCCACATGTCACTGTGAAATGTTACCAAGACAGTCACCAACTTAAGTAGATTCATTTTGTGTTTTACAAAGATAAGGTATGAGGAACATACTGATGGAAAACAGCATAGTCAGCATAGTAGACAGTAAGGACAGCTAATGAACACAGGCCAGAAAACCATTGAATACAAGGTGGTTTCAGCTTCCGCAAAAATATAAAAATGAGGAAGCAGAATGCAGCTGAAGCAGTATCCAGCAATCATCCCAGGATATTTTTTGAAAGGTCCATGGAACTCCGTGCAGTTATCATGTCCAAACTACATGAAGTTTTATTAATGCATTCAGTGCATTCCCCTCCTCCCACTATGGATGTCCTCCTTAAGGGACAAATACCACTAACTAGCCATTAAGAAAAAAGTGTTTTCCTGAAAGGCAGGTGGAATTGTATAGCTTTAGGTTTGTCAGTGGTTTGACGCCATGTCTTACATAATGCTTCAGTATATTTACCAGGTCTATAGCCCCCATTGGATAATGTGGAATGGTGAAAATGAGAGAGAACCTTCAATGAGCAAATGCAGTCAAAATAAAACCTCAGAATCTGGGTTTTCATCATGCTTTACCTATCCACTTTTGTACCCACAAATAACTACGATGTAATTCCTATAATTTAAATGTCTGAGTACTTTGCCTGCAGGCACAATCACATATTTAGATGTCTAGCTGATGTCAAGCCCCTACAGTTCCTGATGCCTGCATTTGCTGCTGTAAAAAATAGAGACCATTGTTTGAAATCTGCCTCTTAAATTGTGTCTCCTCAATGAAAGGTAACATCTGTTCATAGCATGTGCCACTGTCAGACAAACAGAGAGGTCACGAACCGATCTGCACCCATTTCTGCAGATTGAGACAGAATATGAACCCTTGAAAAACTCTACTACTTCCACAATTATTTTTTTTCTTTCTTTCACTGGTAAAAACAGTTTTAGCTACAGACTCTCTGCATCTCAAAGGATTTGAGACAATACTCAAAGAACTGAAGCAGACATAGAAGACATAGTCTTTCAGTGCTTAGCGTATGCCCAGGGCTTGCTAGAGCTGTGAAACAGTTGACTGAGCATTTCCCTCTTCTCCTTTTAAATAAATATTAATTGGCCCAACAGTTCACAAAATATGCTTTTAATTGAATAACAGCTAAGCAAGAGCACAGGAGTTGGACTTGATGATCCTCTTGGGTCCTTTCCAAATCAGGATATTCTAAGAGGTCAGTGAACAGAAAACTGTGCTATTATGTCAGGGACAAGTCATGAGCAACCCTTTAGAGAGAGACTTGCGTAATTATTTGTCTTAAAAGAAAATATGGTCTCCATCCCATGATCTCCTTGTTGTCTTCATGGTTTCCTACTGATCTTCCACTTCAACCTTATTTTTGCTTTGCATTTTCTTGCATATCCTCATTTCAGGCACTTTTCTTCCATTAAACATAGAGTGAACAAGAACAGAAGATGGAGGGAGGCAGGAGATGACCAGCAGGTATTTAGGAGGCAGTAGTCCCTATCAGGAACATGAGGAACAAGAGGAAGCCAAGTTCCCATCAGGAAATTTATTTAGCTGTGGCTGAAGTATATGCAAAGCCTGGGCCAGTAACTTCACTGACACATTCAGCTCAGGTTTCCCAAACTGAAAGCTGGAACAGCAGAAGTTGCAACTGGGAAAAGTCACGGTGTTCGTTTGAAAGAGGCATGCTTTCTCACTACAGCAGGCCAAGGGGCATAATCTCAAGGCTGACAAAGAAAGCCAACCAATGTGGTAACCAGCTTCTTGGTAGAGAAGGTCCTGCAGGGAAATCTGTGCTAGAAAACTGTCCCATCATAAAAAGGAGGGTAGGCTGTGAAAGGTGGGGATGCCGACTCTGGTAGGGGCCATGGGTCTGCACAGAAAGAGCAGCATGTGGTCAGAAATGAGTAAGGCTGAGGTCCAGAGTAGCAGCGGCTCGAAGTGGTACCTCTGCGGTACTGTCAGAGGGGCCTGAAGACACAGCTACCGCTGATGGAAAAACTGGGAAGCGGTTCCTCAGCAAGGGCTGCAAAGCAGTATCAGCTCAGCCAGGAGGACAGCTGCCATTGCAAACATCCCAGGTTAGCTCAGTGAGCACCATCTGCAGGAGGAAAGAAATCACCCAGCTCTGCAACACACTGCACAGTCAAATGAACTTAAACTTCCAATAAAGGTGCCCACACCATGCTGTGTTCACGTGGCCACCTGGTTCTCCGTGTGCTCTTGTGGAGAAGCCTGCCAGCAGGAGCTCCCAAATTGCCATCAGGTCACATGCAGATGTAACCAAAATGCCATAAAGGATTATGCATCTGCATGAAAACTACGGACATTAAATCATCTGTAAGGCCTGCAGAGCAACTTTTGGTATCAACACAGTAAGGATAAGGCCTCTGGAGGTTCAGGAAATTCTGGCAGATATACTGTTTGATGCATCAGTTGAAAATTACTCTTTAATTATAATTAATTACACTAATTAACAGAGTGAAAGAGCAATAAGCCCAGACAGATAGGTTTGAGAATGCAGCTGACTGCTACAGGTTTCATTTATGCAGGTTTCTGTGTAATGCAAAGTGCCTAGGAGAGAAATAGTGTCATTTTTCCTACCTGTGACCAGGAGATAGCTTTACTAAATCCTGTATGAACAGGTGAAAATGTTCAGCTTGTACGTGGGTCACAGAAATATTTTCAGTTAATGTCAGGGTAACCATGTCTTAGAATTTATACTGGCTTTTGCAGAGGGAGACTAGGCATATGATCTTGGTATGATAACACCTAGAATGGAATTTATTTCAAATTACTTCAGGGTGGAACTCTTAATTAAAAGTTACGAATGGGGTGTGAATATCAAATGCTGGCAAAAATAGCATCTTAAAAATAACTTTTAGTGAAACTTTGAGTAATTAAAAGCAGCTGTGAGAATTTTGGAGGCAGATAGTGAAATGGTTCCCATCATTTCTGAGAGCTGGAAAAGGGGAGAAGACAAGAAATCTGTAAATTCTAAACATGTCAGAGAAGTAACAGGAGCAGAAATTGCTGCTTCATCAGCACACCCCAAACAGATGTGGTTGCACAGAATACCATCCAATGGGGTTTCCCAGTCTGATCCTGTGTTGTGGCGGTTGACCCCAGGCATCACCTGCAAATCACATTGGGGTCCTGCTGTGTGGTGCAGTCCCTGACTGCAAGCCCCACAGCAAAGCCAGCCGGGAGGGAAAGAAAGTGCCAAATCCCAACCTAAGCAGTGAAATTAATAGTGTGCAGTGCAGACTTGCCAGCTGGCAGGTGACATACAGAGCTGAAAACTCTTTTGCCACCTTCAGACAACCCTGATTCCATGCCACCCGTAACAGCCCTGGCCTACTGCAGATTTCCCAGGGACTTGCCCTTGGGCCTTCTAGTTCACCTCTGCAATCCCTTCTGTGGAAAGACTGACCCTGTGTGAGGCTGTGGCTATCCTCAAAAGCCAAAGAGCCCAAAGAGGAGAATCCTTCCCCAGAGATGACCAGGAAAGGGGATCCGTGTCTGCCCAGAGTGCCCAGAGTGCAGGGCACCAAGCCTGTCCCACCCAGCTGTTCAGGGACTGAGAGCTACAGCTGCACCACCCTGTCCCTCAGCAAAGCTGACTTGCTTAGTCTCTGAACAGAAAACTGAACTGGCCTTGTGGGTTTTCAAGCAGGGTGGAACTACCAGAGAATGGGTGCTTACTCCTGAGGTCTCCAATGCACCTGGGCATGCCCAGCCTCTTTTCACAGTCTCTTGAAGAATTATCCCATAGTGAAAATCAGATTAAAAACAAACAAAAAAAAATCAAACTGAGGCGGAAAGATTTGTTGAAGGGAAGAAAATTGTGGAAATATTTCTTATGACTGTAGTAGACTCACCTTCAGTCCTCAAAGACACCCACTGCACTTTTCCTGAATTAAAAAAAGAGTTAGATGAAAGCATTCAGACATGGTAGTAGAATGTTGAATGTAGGTAACATCCCATAACAATGCAGCAACCAGTAACAACAACAGCCATGAGATGTGATTTCCTCCTTCAGGACAGCAGGTACATCACTGTGGGTATTTAGGAAGATATGGCCTCTGCAGAAAACAAAACTGTGCACAAGATTAAAAGGCAGTGAGAGAGAAGGGGAAAAAAGAGGCTGTGGGTAAAGACTCTGTACGTGCCTGCGGGGATGACTAATAGACATGGGCAAGAATTCTGTTTTCAATAGAAAATACAGTTTTCAGAAAATAAAAAATTTTCATAAACATCAACCACAGTGGTAGAGAAGGCCATTTTATGCCTGGGGAAATGAAGACTTAGAGACAAACTAACTCACAAGAGACAATAAGGGCACAAGACATGTGAACAGCAACTGCTGAGAGAAAACAATTCCTCTTGGGAAGTGTGGTTTAATTTTTGAAATGACTCAAAATGAAATGTGTTGGTCCATTTTCAACAGACTAAGCCAAAGCATTTTAATTATGAATCATTTATTCAGAACTTTTCATTCCACAATAAACATTTTTTTTCAACTTTTTCCCTTTGTTTGGTATGGAAATGCATTCCTGTTTCATACAGGACAGAAATTTTGATTTTGGCTATGATTTATGCAGACTTCAAGAACCAATTTTCAAGAGCGCCCTCAAAGAGGAGCCTAATGGTATGGTTTATATGAGTATTTATACCAGCAGAAATGGAAGAGCAGTACCAAGGGGGACTAAGCAGCCAGGAGTTGGGATGCAGGGGTACAGTAAGGGCTCCCTTATCCAGAAACAATGCCTGCCGGAAGCAATATTCAGACTTTGGCATTAACATTAGAGATTTTTCAGTGAGATATGAGCTCCTAAACCTTTATCTTCTGTTAAGTGGGAGAGGAGGGCTGGCAGCTGTGCGTAGGGCAGTGCTGAGGGAGAGGGGGCCACTGTCGTCTGGCACCCTGGGATGCTCCCCGCCTCGAGGCTGCTGGTGTGAGAAGGGCTGTGGGGTCAAACATTTTGCAAGCTGGGTACCAGGTCCTGGATGTGAAGTGGAAAGAGTACTTGGGATAGACAGGTATGCACACTCCTTTTATGGATGTGGGTACAGCAGAGGAGATTTTTCCAGAGGAAGGTGAGTAAAGGCATGCAAATGGGCATGCACACCTTTGTTATGCTGAGATAGGTAAGGAACATACATGTTCCTAATGCATCTGTTTACACCTGCCTCTTGCAAGCTCACAAATGATGGTCATTCCCATATTATTACATTAAAGGCTGGCCTAAAAATAGGCTGCCTGAACTTTGTATAGCATGAGGAAGTCTTGTGACTCCCTGCCCAAAGTCAGGCCCAGCAGCTGTATGTACCAGTCTGACCCTGAAATGTCTCGCCCTGAAATGGAGCTTCGTGGGAAACATTCTGTGTATTATATACGACCTGACTCTTGAAATTTAGTTATGCAACTGGCTATTTCCACATATGTGGAAATATATCTATTTGAGAAAATCTACAAACCCAAGTAACTGAAAATGTTGGCCTACAATGTACCCCTTCAAAGAAAGGTAGGCAACCCTGTCACTCCTGGGGCTACACATCACAAACCACCCAGCACAACACTAATTTAGCCTTTGGCAAGCTTCAGGTTCCCTTCCTCAGCTGGATAAGTGTACCCCAAAATAGAACTTGATAGAAAGAACACTGAAATTAACTTTCATCAGTATTTATATAAAGTACCTGGGTCATTGATATTGCAAACTGCGAGTAACAGCACCTCGCATGATATGTGACTGAATGCCTTCTCCAATAATCCCTCGGGTTAATTTCTTGATTGATGTCCTATATTTCACTCAGCCTCTTGAATAAGCAAGCTATACAGCTTCTGACAGATTTCTTTTCTACCGGAATAAGCATCCATATCTAACAGGGCTAAAGAGGGGATATGAAGAAGAAAAAGTTATAGAACAGTTTGTTGCAGCTGCAAGAAAATAATATGGTTTCTAACTTCAGCAGTTTTGTTCTGCACTAAAAAGCACAAAGCCAGAAGCATTCATTATAAACCTGTCTGGAGAAGGCCAGTGAGTGAGCAAGAATGAAAGACAGTCAGGGGAATGGATGGTGGTAGGAAACACATCAAGTAGGACAGAAACACTTAAACATGTAAAGAGTGTTTTCATCTACAGAAATGTCATGAGTATTGTAATTAACTAGTTCTTGAGCTTTTCGGATGCCTGGTCTTAAGATCTGGCCCTGCGACAAACACAGGCACTGAAGTCCTACCTAGCAAGCAGGTCTCCATTTTTTTTTGGTGAGACATGGGAAGGCAGCAGCAGTCTCAGTGATACTGATCTCTTGATGCTATGGGGCAAAGCATCTCCCTGCTTCAGGCTTGCCATGACTGCATAATTGCCCAGTCACTCCAATGTCATCACCTCCCACATCTTACAGCTTTGTCATCACAAAGTCTAGATCTTTGTTCTCAGCCAATGAACACAACTGCACAAAAAAAAAAAAAAAGAAAAAAAAAAAAGAAAGCAGCAAGAATTCTACTATAATATCTTGCCATTCATAAACATAAGTTTCCTCTTGTTTAACTTCCAGTATATGCCAGCTTAATTACATCAGGCTGCATCAGCTGTATAACCTGACATGAAGTTGCATAAGACAAAATGCCTCATGCAATTTGCTGCATCATCCAGGAAATCAGAAGACAAAAAAAAGAAGGTGGGCCATTGGGGTTTTTTTGCTTTGTGTTAAAGCTTCTTTCAGGTCTTTATTCAGGAAATAAAATAACTCTCAAGTAGACCTTTTAATCCAGCACAGCCTATGCATTATCTTTACGAAAGCTGTCACTGCCTCTTCACATAGTCCATTCCAGCAAAACAGCAACCCTTCTGTAACAAGTAGGATTTTTCACCAGTCACGATCGGGATGCCACTCTGGGGATGTTTCTGTCACTCTTATTCACACTGAGTAATACTCCTGACTCAACGGGCAACACCCCCAAATCTGACTGTACTATTACATCATTATATTGGATGATTGGATTTCAGCAGTACAGTAGTAACATGTGTTCCTGGTTATGCCACATACACGTCTATCCCAAATGCTTTTTCCACTTTAGATCCAGGACATCCACAGCCATGGTATGGACGAGTGAGCCACCCAGCTTCTGTTAGATCCTGGGAGCTCATGCCCTCCCTAGTAATTAAAGCAGGGCCAGGATTTTATTTTATATTGCTACTCTGCAAAAATGATTAATTTCATGCTATGCATTTTGCCAGAACCCAATAAAGTGTATTTCCCAAACCAGTGGAAAAAGGATGCAGACACATTTTCACATGAAAAGCTGCTTGTCAGAAGTATGGCTATTTTTCCTCCTTGAGAACTAAATATGTGAAACAAATTCCAGAACTAAAATGATCATGACCATCTTTGCATTCATTGCTTATTTTCCTTCTCTAAAACCTAACAAGTTCCAGCAAGACAATATGAAATGATTAACATTACATCATGTTTTCTATTCAAGAGCAGGAGAGAAATTTCCATTCTTTTTCAACATAGCAAAGACCACAGCTGGCACACCCAGCCCAGGCTGATTTTTTTTTCCAAGGAGAATACAATTCTTTTCCTTGGCAAGGGGGAGTATTATCTTTTGCACCACACCAGAAATGGATTCAAAATGTCTTCCATATGAAAATTTCACTCTTACTGTTATTTGCATATAAATGTGGCTTTCCATTTCTCATAGGGAACAGCCATTCCAGTTTGTCTTCAAGGTAAGTTGTTCTTCTTATGGCAACAAAAAGGTGCCTGCTGACGTGGTGACAAAACAGGCTGTCATGTAGCCTATATAAACTGATTTAGAGCCTTCCATCCAGGTCCAGCAGAAAGCTACCTATGACAAAAATTTGCTCACTTTTCAGCAGCAATGGCGACAGTGCCAAAGGTAATATGCATGGAGATTCTTCTTCTGGGAACAAACTTTTTGAAATACTTCAGAATGGTTCTGTGGGGCAAGTGCCTGCCTATGTCCTATCTAACTTGAAAAAAACAAACAAGAACTTTGGCTTTTCCAGATCACAGTTCACACTCTTCCGTTTTTTGCTAGCACCTGTGCTCAGTGACTTCCTCAAGCTGCAGTCACTTCTTGGAGCAACCTCTGAATCCTGACTTCTTTTTTTAACTTGGGAGTTCAGGTTTCCTCCTTAGTCCCTCCCTTCTCCAAGCTCAAGTCATTCTTTCCATTCTGGCTGTGTCCCTTTGGTGGACAGCCTCTCCAAGGAGGAAGGAGGGTGCTATCATCATTTGTCAAACAGCATACGTGGAGCTCTTGCTTAGGAGTGGGTGCTGCTTCTGATTATTACCTGATCCTTTCAGGAATTTTAATTTCTTTGACTTGTTTTCCTTTCTCATATCTTCACTTCAACTGAATACATGGCCAATGCTAACTCAGGGCTCAACCTTCTTTGCAGGTGTGTCTCTGCTTCCAGACTGTGAGCTAGCAACTGCTAGCCTTCACACAGGCTACAGAATGTTAAAATATTAAGATATACATGAAAGCCAGAGATAATAAGCTGTTCTGTAAGCAGGAAAACAAGCAAAGCCTGATTTCCAATTTTTTTCATGTCACTGGGGTCTCAATGGTCTAACTGGTGAGAGGTCAGACTCAAGCTTTTCACATGGCTGTAGTGTCCCTAACTTTGCTGTCATCTGCCATTGCTGGCTAAGGGTTAATTAAGTTCACAATGATGCTTTTCTTCCAGTAAGAGTAACAATATGATCATCTCTCCTTTGTCCACTGCCTGCTTTCACCAAATATTTGTACTTTCTAATGCCTCCAACAGCACTGCCAATCTTTCACATTAGCTGATTGTGATGGGTTGACCCTGGCTGGACGCCAGGTGCCCACCAAAGCTGCTCTATCACTCTCCTTCCTCAGTTGGACAGGGGAGAGAAAAATATAACAACAGGCTCGTGTGTCAAGATAAGGACAGTTTAATAAGTGAAAGCAGAGGTCGCGCACGAAAATCAGAGAGAAAAACAAATGATATTATTCTCTACTTGCCATCAGCAGGTGATGTCTGGCCACTTCTCAGGAAGCAGGGCTCCAGCACGCCTAGTGGTTGTTCCGGAAGACCGAAAAAATGTCCCCCCCTTCCATCTCCCTTTACTTAGCTTTTATACCTGAGCTGACGTCATATAGTATGGCATATCTGTTTGGTTAGTTCAGGTCAGCTGTCCTGGTTATGTCCCCTCCCAAGATCTTGCCCAGCTCCAGCCTCCCAT
>JANZLQ010000079.1:35209521-35226489 GCA_026212715.1 Elanus axillaris
AGGAGCAGCTGAGGGAACTGGGGCTGTTTAGTCTGGAGAAAAGGAGGCTGAGGGGAGACCTTATCGCTCTCTACAACGACCTGAAAGGGGGTTGTAGTGAGGTGGGTACTGGTCTCTTTTCTCAAGTAACAAGCAATAGGACAAGAGGAAATGGCCTCAGGTTGCACCAGGGGACATTTAGATTGGATAGTAGGAAAAATTTCTTCACTGAAAGGGTTGTCAAAGTTGGAACAGGCTGCCCAGAGAAGTGGTAGAGTCACCATCCCTAGAGGTGTTCAAAAAGCCCACAGATGTGGCACTTAGAGACATGGTTTAGTGGTGGACTTGGCAGTGTTAGGTTAATGGTTGGTCTTGATGATCTTAAAGGTTTTTTCCTACCTAAGTGATCCTATGATTCTATGATGGTCTGAGTAAATATCACGCTATAGCTAATAACATGGGTTTCACACATTGAACAGGAAAGTGAACATTGCAGGACTTCCCCATACAGAATCTTTCCATTCATCTGGGAATAACAAGACCCATATAATGCCTCACATCTGGAACTATAGCATTTCCTAGCCTAAAGATGTAATGAACCATTATCATACTGTATGGTCTGCACTTTATCTTTCAAAAGGAAAATAGGGATGAAAAAGCACTGAGATGAAGTACAAATTTTCCCCTTTCCTTAGTTGTTGAAAATACAAAAGATCACAACTGGAAGCTAAACTGCAGGGTTGATTCCTGGGAAAGAAAGGCTGTTTCATTTCTTCTGTCCTAAAGGTTAGATATTTAGGAAAACAATGTGGTACCATCTGTAGCACAAAGTGGTTGAGTGGTGAGCTGTTAAGAAAAGATGTGGATTTCTGTGTTGATGTATGCATATCACTGTTAAAGTTCAGAGAGCCAAGCCGCAAGAATTTTAATGTAAACGTAATGGATGTTTTAACATTAAATCCTCACTTATTTAAAAAGCAAATTTCCTAGACATTTGTATAATTAAGGTTATTTCTGGGTTTCAGTCTAAACCTTTAGAGTTACTCAGCTTCCTGTTACCTTACAGGTTTTAGAAATGTTTGCTATCTTAAATGAGTTCTTTGTAGTAGAAATTTATGTAGACATATCACACTTAACTGACTTTTTATTTTGTAAAAATTAGATGCATATTGGGTATGACCAGGAGACTCTATCAAAATTCAAAGGCAGAAATTCTCTTTTCCAGATTAAAACAAACTGAAGTTTTAGGGTTTGTTCTGGTTCTGTTCTTAACATTGTAGCTTTTGGAGACTCCATGACAAGAAAATTTAAGTATATGTTCTAAAAACATCTGCTTATTTATTGAGACAAATATTTCAATTTGTTCTTATATTGCTTAATTGTTGTATTGCTCTCACTTGGGTATATTATGTGTATGTAGATTAGGATTTCTGAAACAATATGTAACAAGAACCATCCCTTGGAAGTTGAGGATACTACATGGAACTGGAATTTATGAATGGTCTCATTATCCTAAGGAAGTTTTCCTAGATAGACCTATAGGAATATGTGCTGTAGCTAATGTAACAGATCACATGTAAATGAAGACACTTAATTTTTGTAACCTTGTGACTACAAAATAAGTGCTAATCATTGCTATCTCCTTAGAACAGAAAATCAGACTTACCTCTGTGGAAGCTGTTCCTTTTTATCTGTAACAATCTGTAAAACAGAAAATATCAAAACTTTCATGACTGAAGGCAGTTTTGAGGTAAGGCTTGGATTGTTATGCAAGGCATTGTATGAGGAAAATTTAATCTTTCAAGAAGACTAATTATTTTGGTTATTTTGTACGTTTTGGCATAGATGGTAAAAGGTGCAATAGTTTACAGGAAACCACTCCATTTCAGAGTTGGTTTGGAAGTGAGAAGCCCAAAACTTTGTAATAGCAGATATAAAGAGGAGCTATTCTAGAACATCTAACTGAGCCTTTGGCTAATGCTTATCTGAGATTCTGACATCCACAGTGCCTAAGTCTATAGGTATAACTGCATAATACTGTCTTTATGTCAGTCCATGGCTGCAAATAGAGGCAAAGAGATGAAATGCTTTATTTCAAGTTACCATAGTTCCTGATTTTACTTAAAGATATTCTAGCTCACTCCCCCTTTACAGCAGCCACTAATGCTTTAGGCATGTCTGCTGTAGCATGTATGTGCCCAGTGATGATCAGAAATATGTTTATGCTTTAGCATTTCAATCTGTGATGAGCATATGAAGCTTTTAAATACTTAACCAAGCCTGACCCATCACCTCTGATCTGTTAACAAAACCCAAGATTTTTACAAAAGAAGCTAAAATATCAGTAGCATGACATTAGGGAGCTGTGTAGTTAACTCAGTCTTGCTTACACTAGTAGAGCAATGTAAGGGTTTGCACAATAATTCTTTCTTCCTTTTAGCATGTTGTTCTCAGAATTACTTATATTGTTGACCTGTGTTATAAAATTATCTCATTTAGGAAACAGTTGGATGAGATGAGCTCAGGTGAAGCCTGCTGCAGAGATCCTAAAGTCTTCAGCAGGCTTACAAGCATAGAAGTTTGCAGGATCAAGCCTTTACCATATGTAATGTATGTAAGATTCAACTTGAAACCTGCTTCAGATGACCCTGCTTGAGCAGGGGTTTGAGTAAGATAATGTTCAGGGGTCTCTTCCAACCTCAACTATTCTCTAATTCTGTGTCCTTTTATTATATTGAGCTTTCTTTTTATTTTCTTATAATTCTGCACAGCTAGTGAGAACAGGAGGTGCAATACCTCATTAGCCTCTGCATTTCTTTCATTCCATTTCTTCTGAATTCTGTAAACTTCGTATATTAACTTATGGAACATGCCTGGCTTCTGAAGACAATTTTTCAAAATAGTGTACAGACACAGAGTTAGCTAAAGTCAGTAGATGTGATAAACGCTAAAGGAAAAGTCACTGCTCTCATTCTAGTTCCTTTGTACTATGCAGAAAATCCTGATTTCCTACAGAGGAATTTCCCTTGTTGCTGTACTGTTGGGGATGTCTGTTTGCAGGAGCCTCATAGGACCTGTTGGAAAGTGCTGGAATAACAGTGTTCTGGAGAGGTGTTGGAGAGCTCTGAAATGGCAAATGCTGTCATTTTATGTACTATGTCCTTAAACGATGCTAGGCCACGTGTGGGAGGGCAAAAAGTTTTCTTAAATGTGCCTATACTCATTGCGGTCTGGGGAAGCCATGATTCACCTTTTAGCTGTAAAGTAGAAAATCATGGAGTATCCCGAATGAAGTGTTTACAGGCAAATTAATAGCCTGCAGAATTAGAATTTAAGTGCATGATGCCATAAATACTAATGGCAGTGCATATTGCTTAATTCAGCTATTAGGTCTAATTAACTTGATGTAGAATATTTGGTAATAATAAGTTAATGTTATATTCCTTGGAATTAGAACATGAAAACATTGCACTCCTGTTGATAAAATGACAGAATTATGTTCAATTATTAAATCCTGCTATCTATGAAATGCAAGCTCAAATGTGTCCCTAGAAATAAATTGCTTCATCAATAAAAACTTCACCCCCTTACAATAGCAAGGCTGCTGCGTGTACTGATGAGTTGGATCTTTGCCTTACTTTGTTTTCTAATATAACAGTTGTGCTGCTTCGTCTTATTATACATTGAGCAAATCCAGAAAGCACTTGATTTTTCTACTGATGTCTGATTTCCATGCTCCTACAATTTTAAGAGTAGACTGCTGAAAAATGTTCCCAAATATCATTTTTCAAAACCGGAAGAGATCAAGTTCATATCAAGTATTTTAAATACTTTAGAAAGTATGTTTGTAACATGGATTCAGTTGCACTAAATGCAGTCACACAGGCAGGATTGTACTGTTCATGGCAGTATATTTAAGTGCCTTAACTGACACCTGGTGACAACTGGAATCAAATGCTTATGCATGACTACTTAACCAGGCAATTAGAAGTATTTGCATATAATACCTCCCCCTCTCTCTCTTCTTGCTTAGGAGTTTGTCTTTTCCTTCCAAGCACAGCCTCACAGGTTAGGAAGGATGTTGTCTTTTATTTATGAAGTGAAATGTCTGACTAAAAGTATGTTTTAAAATTGGCTTCTTGCTGCATATACACAGACACGTGGACTCCTTTAAGACAGAATAGAAATATAGGACATCAACTAACAGCAGTGAACCACATGAAGAATTCATTTCGACTACTGATTTTTTTAAGAACTAGTAGGAACTTTAAAGTATTTTCCTGCTGAATCGTACATGTTTGTACCTATAGTCAAGGCTTGATCCTGCAAAACTCCACACTTGTAAACCATGCTGAAAATTTCAGGATCTCTGCGGCAGGCTTCAACTGAGCTCATCTCATCCAACTGTTTCCTGAATGAGATATCTTGTAACTCAAGAGAACACTAAAAATGAAGAATCACACCATTAATTACTGAAGGAGACAGAGCTATGTGAAACTTGCAGAAAAAAATCTTTCATACTTGTCTATCAAATATTGTGATATTCTGAGGCCATACCATCACAACCTGATTACAAAGAAGTGCTAGTTATTTTTCAGAACTGTTTTTGAAACCTGTAGTGATGGTAGTTTATTAACAGAGTAAATATGCTGCCTGCTAGTAATTAATTTACAAAATATGTTTTGAAAAATGCAAGTCCATAGAGGCAAAGGTTTACATGTCTTACAATTTATGAGTCTGCATACAGTTTACCTTCTCGGTGATAAAAAGTTTATTGTAAACAGCAGAAAGTTAGGGAAAAAACACACCTCACAAAATTATTGCCAACTTGCAAATGAGGCCTAAAGATTAAAATCTATTCAGCTTTCCTGTTAGTCATCTGTATTTGATAAAATTTATAGTAGTAAATTAAAACTACATATTAATGAAAGTGCAGTTGTCTATTGCTGTATAACAATAGGGTTGTGTTCCATCTCTTCCTGTACCACCTTTAAGTAGCCTTGTTCTATATTATAAATGTAACTAAAATGCCCTTACTGACGTATTTCTAAAGAAACCCATTCTATTCATCAAATATTTCTTACAGAAAAAAAAAAAACAAACAAAAAAAACCCCAAACAATAAAAGGAACTTCATAAGGTGGATTTTAAAAAGTTACACTTTAAAATATAATCACATTAGCCCCCTTTTTCTATTTTTCCTATTAGTTAAGAGATGTCAGAAGGACATCAGGACAGCTGTTTGAATGCCTAATCACAGTAGAGTTGAACTTCTATATTAAAAAAGAAAAATCCAAAATTATTTTAATAGCATCCTTTATCTTTCTCTTTGAATTCTTACTCCATCAGAGTTTTATTGGCTGGTTGGACCTTGTCTTTCAAGCTTTCACAGTAGGGCTAATTTCTTTTATTGGGAGGATTCCACAATACTAGCACATACGGGAGGTTTTCCCATAGAAAAATAAGCTCTGATCAACTCATCCAAATTATGCCCATCTACGCATGTAGATTTCCAATGATGTTAATAGAACTGCTCAGATAAAGGCTGCTTATGGGGCACCTGGGAACACTAGCATGTATTTTGAGGGGAGATTAAAAAAGTCATTTTGTTAGTATTGCTTAATATGCAAACATGTTATGCAAAACCCAGTGCTCAGGGGAAGAGCATACATTTTGCTTTTATATTCCCATTATGCCAGGACCTTTGCCAACTCATAAGCAAAAATACTATTTTCTATGTTCTTTGAATATAAAACAGGCAGTAGACTTGAAAAAAAATATCTCTAGAGTTGTGTGACCTATTGGTTTGAGTGTTTAATTTGTGAAAGAATTCCTGAAAGCGAAAAAAATCCTCTGTTCCTGTTAAGACTTGGGGTCTTCATTAGGCTTTAACATGTCTGAGAGTTTTTTGCATTCTGAAATGGTGATTCAGTTAGTTTTCCCTACCCACTCCTGATTTGTGAGTCCATATTCAGAAATAAATTTTCCCTAGAGAAAAATAAGGTGTTATTTTCATAGTCAAAGCCAGATCACTGTGTATTGATTAGCAAGAGAGAAAGAAAAAGAGGGGGGGGGGGAAATGTAGAAAGTAGCATTTCCCACCTCTTTCATGTTCTGAATATACAGAAAAAGAGATAAAGAAGATGGATATCTATAGAAATACATATAGAGAACTTTATTATCAATAAATGTACTCAAGCCTGATTTACAGTTTCTTGAAATGAATGAGAATTTTTTTTCATTTTCTGTGGATCATTGCTAGGAGAATTATCATTCTGAGACCAGATTTATGAACTTTGGCTTTTGTACCATCATTTTAAAACATTCTTTAGATAAAGATATGAAAATCAAGGTTCTCATTGTTTAATTAGAATAAATTTCCTTTCACATGTATCTCATTTTCTTTCAGCCCTAGAATTTGTGGCACAACATGAAGCATCCTCTGTAGATTATGAAAGATCCAGAGAAATTGCACTGGTTTTGTTTCACCTTGGGTTTTCTAACAGTATGCAAGTCCACAGCTGGCAAGTTATGTGGCCACGGAACTAAAACCCCAATATTCAGTGACGTACAATCTAAACCTTATTTACTAACCAGGATGCAAATAATGATTCCTACTTTATGGCACTTGCACACTACACACATACAACAACCTAGATCTTAGATCTTCTAGTCCAGTGTGGACAAGCACCATGGACCTGGGAGGATGGGGCATCACTCACTTGTTGGTGCCCTCCTGTCTCATGGCCTGGCCCCTACAGGTAGTGGTTCCACTTCAAGCTTAGCTTTCTATGTGGTGTCTATACCCATGTAATTATTCCACCACTCTCTTTAATTATGCACTTGTATTCTCACTGGGTTAAAGAGCAAAGGAAGCTCTTAAAAAAACAAAGTGGGCAAAATTAGTAAAGATGCAAGTACCTTTTTCTAACAGAACAGGAATCTTACTTTGCAGTCCTAAGCTGCTTTAGAACACATGTTACCTTATCACAGAAGTTTTAGTATTACAATCAGTTTTCCGTTTCTTGCTGTTTGACCAGTTTCTTTTCTTTCCTTTCTTTTCAGAGCTGTTTTTTGTTTGTTGTGTTTTTTTAAAAAGAAAGAAAGAAATCCAAAGACACAATTCTAATTGTGTGAAACTAATTGTTTCATGTCAGAATTGTCAGATGTGCTTAACCAGTGTTTGGATACTGAGGGATGTAGCTATTGTGAAATTATCACACTGTATTTTGATGTTAAGATGACCAAATATAATAATCCGAAGGCACTTAATGTTCATCTTTTAAAAAAAGTGGCTGTCAATGCTATGGCTGACTGTCCTGGTTTCAGCTGGGATGGAGTTAATTGTCTTCCTAGTAGCTGGTACAGTGCTGTGTTTTGAGTTCAGTATGAGAAGAATGTTGATAACACTCTGATGTTTTTGGTTGCTGCTAGGTGGTGTTTATACTAAGTCAAGGAATTGTCAGCTTCTCATGCCCGGCCAGCGAGAAGGCTGGAGGGGCACAAAAAGTTGGGAGGGAACACAGCCAGGGCAGCTGACCCAAACTGGCCAACAAGGTATTCCATACCATGGGACTTCACATTTAGGAAATAACTGGGGGGTGGGGGATTTGGGATTGCCACTCGGGGACTAACTGGATGTTGATCGGCAGGTGGTGAGCAATTACTCTCTGCACCATTTGTATATTCCAATCCTTTTACTATTACTGTTGTCATTTTATTAGTGTTGTTATCATCATTATTACTTTCTTCTTTTCTGTTCTATTAAACCATTCTTATCTCATCCCACGAGTTTTACCTCTTTTCCCGATTTTCTCCCCCATACCACTGGGTAGGTGGGGGGAGAGTGAGCGGCTGCGTGGTGGTTAGTTGCTGGCTAGGGTTAAACCATGACAGTGAGCACCTTCATGAAAGACAGAACAGTTTAACATGCTGAACACCAAAACATTTAGCATGAGCTTTTCCCAAGAATTTCATCTCCTGAAACTGCCAAGAAGAGCTGGGGGAGGGGGACACCAAACTCCAAAACAACCATTTTTTTCTGACTCATAAACATACCTGTATACTCCCGCCACGTGCAGCCAGCAATATGACTGGTAGTGCAGAGAACCCAACACTCCCCTGACACCAAGAAGCCCCAAAAGCAAACTCTGGCTCTGCCACAGATGGTCCATGAAACCGTGGGTGCATCTCTGGCCCTCTCAGCTTCATTTTCCTTGTCTGTGGAATGAAAACAATGCTCATAGTTTTGTACTGTGAGGAGGATTAGATAAAACTTTGTTTATGCGGTAAGCCTGCAAGTTGCTAACTGTCACTATTAATTCATAGTTTATTATTCTTGTTACAGAAAATCTTCCTAATAATTTAAAGAACGAAATTCATTGAGGAATTAACTAATCTCCTTCATTCATGAAGGCAAAGAGTCCTGTGATGCACTGCACTACTAGATGGGTTTGCCCTACTAATTTTTAATTACCTCACAAGTAATAGGTATTACAGTAAAACAAAAATGGGTATTTCACATGGCCACCATATACAAATTTATAAGGAGATTCTTTAAGAAACCTAATTTCTTTCTGCCATGGACTATTTTTTTTTCCTCTTTTCACTAGACAATTTTAGGCTTATGCATGGCAGTGTTATAACATGTCAGAAAGCGATGGGAGCACCAGCAAAGACAGGAAAGGGTCACTGCACTCAGAACAGGCAGAACATCAGAGCAGGAGGGGAAGCAGCTTCCCCATGTAGTTCTTTTTATACCTTTAAGGTGAAGTAGCAGAAGGCAAATTAAAATTCTATTGATTTCAGTTTAGTCCTTTGCCTTGAAAATGGCCAGAAGAAACCAAGTGAAATCCTTTAGGTCATCTTCACCCTCATCCCACCTTTATCTTTCTAGAAAATATGGTGGGGGGAGGGGGGGAGTCTTCTTGATGTAATTTGAATGATACAGTCCAAATTACTGGACTTACACTGTGTATCTAACTTAGGCTCTATGACCATCAAAGCTGAGCAATTCAGTAGCCTGTAATTCAGAAATCTGAATCTGCTTATTTGAACAAGCTACAGGCAATGCTATTACTCCTACTTAACACATGAGAAATGGAAGCACGTAACACTGAGGGCTTTACTTACTGCAACCCTTAACTCTGTAATGCTGAACTGCAAAACAGAAGCCATGAAATCACAGTTAATTCAGCACTGACTCTAAACTAGTAAATCTTGTTGAAAGGCAAGATGCTCTGTTTAGGGCTCAGTATGGGACCAAGAAGGTTGTCATAGAGGTTGTATAGGAACCCCACATCTGCTAGAGGAGGGGAAAAGTGATCTCACACCTTCTCCAGAACAGCCATGTAGACACATGTGGTTTTGCAAACCTCTTGCACTGGATGAAGACAGCAGAGAATACATATTTTGTGAAACATGACAAGACCTGGACATGATGAAGGATGCCAAGTTGCTCAGCTATGCCAAGGCTGTTTCCTTACACCTGTCAGAGGAAATACAAGTAGCTACAGAGTTCAGCAGCAACTGATCAGGGGTTCTGGGATTGGCAGAGGTTTTGGAAACATCTAAAAGATACCTCCATCTTTTTGTGAATTAAGGCAGAAAAATTTGTCCAAAGTTATCTAGGAAATCTGTGAGAGAGTAGGGGTTTGAAAAGAGACCTCTGGAGCTCCAGGTCAATGCCTACTCACTGCACTATCCAGTCTTGCACAAGTGTATCTGTAATTTCTTCCCGCCTACTGAATTTCTTTTTCCCACATCTCTAATTTATGTCCTGTATGCTCCTGACACACAGAAACTTCTTTTATATTCATAAACACACTATTACTCAATACCTTTGGCCCCACACAGTGCCTTATAGTTACAACACTTACTAAGGAAGAAAAGAAAAACATGGTTTGGGAGATTAATTTTGCTGTAGTTTTTTGTCATGTCTTGGTCCTTGGTGTAAGAAACTATTTAGCCAGTCCTCAGATGGTCTGAGTCCACTTTCAGTTTCATGGCCAGCTTTAAGTCAAAAAAACTCCCTCTCTTGGCCAGACATAAATTGCCTACCATAGCGTCTGTAACTGGTGGACAGATGTGAGTGCAACACCATGCTTCCACATCTCACCAAAACATGTCCAAGTATTATACAAACCCACTGACTCGGCACAATTTGATCATAATTTAAAAATGCAGATTTCTCTAAAGGAGTTGCAGATAATGCACAAACACTAACTTTTTACACCTGAGAAAACAACAGTCTTAGTTCTTAAATTCAGCATTATAATTTGCACTGATCATACTGGAGTAAACTATTACAGTACTTCAATTTTCTGGCACTTGTCAGTAAAACTGGCTAAAACACCAAGCAGAACCACCAGTGAAAATAAAATACCTTCATGAATGTGCCAATATGCTTTAACTTTTTTCTTGTTTCTTCTGAGTTAGAGTTGGAGAGGACACTTTTGGAAGCTTTACCTAGAGCTTTTGCAGTATAGCAGCCAGCCAGGAGGGTACAGAGAGAGGCAAAGACTTTAAGCAAACAAGCTTGAGCACGTGGATATGGAAGAATGTATGTAGACAAGACAAAAAAGAAGTTGGAAAAATATGAAGGGCAAGTTCAAGGAGAGGTAACAGAACAAGCCACACAGATAATAGAATTGGATATGTAAGGAAAAATGTAAATCATAAACAGCAAATAGATAATGGGAACAATTTGCCTCAATGTTGCAAGCCATTTTGAAGTTAATGCTTCTGCCAAACTCACAGTCCTACTGTGTTTGCTTTCAGTAGATATAAGAAGAGGTTTCTAGGAAATGCGTTTAAAAAGACAGAAAGAAATACTGAATGTACACTTAGAGAATGCAATTTTAGATTTCTGAACATGAATGCAGTCTAGCAGCATCCAAAAGCACAGCGTGGTGTGACAACCATCTGATCTGGTGCTGCTGACCGGTCATCTCTTCAATTTCCAAGAAGTTAGTTACAATATTTTCAAGAAACTAATTAGCCAGAGAGAAAGAGGAAAGGGGGCACAAAAGAGCAATCTAATTGAACACCAGAATGCTCTGTTATCCATTCATCACTACAGGCAACCTGTTCTGACTCCCCCTCTTAACTTCATAATGCGAACTGGGCACTTTAGCACACAAACCTATGTTGTACTTGGTTTGGACCTTTTCTAAAAGAATGGTGGAAACTACATTGTATTTTAACACTGTGAAATCCTTACTTTCTGGGAAAGGCAGGTGACCAAGTGGTTGCTTTTCCTCTTATTTTCTAAAGTGATGACATAGGAGCATTTGTGAAGAAAGCAGAGCACACAGGTGTTCCAGGCAGTGCTCTTACTGTCCCCAGCAGCGGCTCTGGGATCTTAACCAGCAGAGCTCATGAAAACCACCGCGTCATTTGTGAAGAGTTCATACTGACAGAAAGAGGGAGCCTACTTCCTCCTAACCACATGCACGCACACGCACACACATATGCACAGCTGGAACTGCACCCGCTACAGAGTCATACTGTTTTGAGAAGAAACCCCATTCACTTTCTTGATGAGCCTCCAGGCTATATTCAAACAGGGTCTTTCTTCCTACATCTTGCAAAATACTCAGGACCACAGTCATTTTCTTTAGTGATTACAGTAGTTCAGAATATTTGCAGTTCCTTTTCTTTTTCATTATCAGAAATGTATAATACTATTGGCAAAACCAATAAAAAATTTTGCAAAAAAAAGTTGAGAAAAAAATTGCATTAACATTTTGGAACACATAATTTAGTATTTTTCTAAAATACTAGGTAACTCTCTTCTCCTTCTTTTCCCCTCCACCCTCCCCGCGCCCCAGTAAAGTTCCAGTAAACGAACTGGGATGATCCCTTTGTGACAAATAACATCATATTATTGTTACAAACTCACCACAGGAGTTCTGCTTGCTCAAATATCAAAGATGGCAATGTGAAACTAGTAGCCAAGGCATTTGAAGTACCGTTTTTCTTACAGATGCTGGGGAAAATCCCATTTTGCATTATGGATAGCATTTGCTTGTCTCTCTGATGAACTCCACCACCAAACAACCCATGAGCTTCTGCTGCATCTGTTAAACTTGCTGCTAAGATGAACATCCATATTTACTCATGACATATATGGCTCCGAAAAGAAGTTGTTGTGGGAGATTATAATACGCAACTTCCCAACTACTCAGTTTCTGAACCAAGCCTGTGTACACAGACTGCACTACATGACAAGTGAGTAAAATTTTCACATTTCTTATGAGTGCGTAGGAGTGGGAGAAACCATCAGGTCAATAAACCTATTAAGAACAAAATGTCTTGTAAGATAGCTTCATTTATAAATACTGTTATGATTTAAAAATGCCTTGAAAAAGTCGCCCAAATTTTTTTCTAAGATGAAGAAAAAAGCTGGTGTCACTAGACCTGGAAGTGGTGAAAGCCATGCATTTTCTTCTGAATTCACAGAACCAGCTTAGCTGTAGTTATATGTAAAATACAAAAGGGGATTTTAAGGCCTCAGCTAATCACCACTACTAAGAGGCCAGCAGGTTGGAAGCTCAGGCAAGGCTGGCAAGTGTCTGAAGGAGAGAGATACAACTGGATGATACAGAAATACGGGCACTTCTACTGTAGGTTAAAGTCATCACCAGGGCAAGATGGAAAAACACAAAGTGCAGCTGCTTTTACTGCACCTGGTAAAGAGATTAAAAGAAAGAACCCTTTACTTCCAGTGCTGTATGCAGCACTGGCTCTGATTGTTTTTAAAACAATCTCTAAAGCTCTCCACCCTCCAGCAAAGGAAAACAAGTTAACTGATTCTTGTCCACTGTTACCACAATCTGCTTTGCTTTACTGCTAACAGGCAGCACAAATCTAAGTCATTAGGAATAAACAAACACTGGGAACATAGCTCTTTTTAGTGCTAGGCTTTTCAGTTTTACACAGAATAGCACTATGACCTGTTTTCTCTATGGACTCACCCAGCTTGCCACCTGATGGAGCCTGCAGGGCGGCTGAGACCATGGAAATAACATCCCCCAGAGCATAACCCCATCTAAAGGACCAGGTGGCCTGGCTTGTCATACAATAATGTTACTACTCTTCCTTACTGAACAGCCTCTCATCCTATGCCAAAAGCATGTAAGTCTGAAAGTCCCAGTTCTCTTTTTGGAGGGCTTGTGGTAACTTCTAGCTGAAGCTATGGGGTTTTATGTATTTAAAGTGCTGCACAAGACAATGTCAGTCTTGTGGCCTAGGGCAGAGTTGTGTATAATAAATTAAGCATAGTTTTTTGTTTCTGCTACAGATCATGCAACCTTTACAAAGTATAATAGTCTATAATAAAAAAAACTGCACCCTAAAAAATCAGCTAGCTATTATTGCTGGAATTCAAGCCATGGGTATGTGATCCATGCAGATGCAATGGGAGAAGTGCCAGGCCTACGTTATGTTTGGAGTCAAACCTCCTCTCTAGCTCATTTATGTTCTTCAGAAGGATAGGTCCTCTGCTGGCTGTTCTTCCTGGGCTAAAACCAACTATTTTGAACTACTTTCATGCAACGAAGGAGTCTCATGCATCCCACTGTAGGTATTCTCTAGCACTGCTTGCTTCATCAGACCTTCATCTCCCAAATCCCACCCAAGTGCCATTTCCAGAGCTGGTTCCTTTGGTCATTTACTACAAAATACAGAAGAAGGAGACCAGAAAGAGCAGCAGCTCTTATCAGTAAATGCTTACAAATACTCTCAGTGTGGAGAGTTGGAGTTGTTCCACTATGTACTGATAACAAGATGTTCAGTAGGACAGGAGGATTAAGGTGTTCTTCTGATTCCTAAGGACAGCTCTGGGATGTTGTAGAGCCCCTGACAACACAGAAGGAAAACAGATGAAGGGAGATTTGGACTGATTGATGCTATTCAGGACAAAAACTGACAAAATCACCATGTAGTAACAATTTTCCATTCTAAAACTTTTCTGCAAGAACAGGGAGCTGAAGACTCCACACTTCCAGAGTCTTTTCCTGATCCTATAAATGAATTCAATTAATCTTGGTCTTGTTCAAGTGGAAAGAAGGCTTGTAACGAAACAGGAAGATATTCATGTGAAGAAGAGACAGTTCCATAAACCCATTATATCTTTGAGAACTGGTACCATGTTTTGTTTTGTTTTCCAAGTGCAGGGTTTGGGGAAGAAAGTAGGTTTTAAGCCAAATCAAACAAACTTATTTTTAGGGATGTTTTCTAAGCTTGACAGCATAGCATTTCTAGACAGAAGGTGTAAAGACTGAGGAAATCCCAAATTTGCTAAAAACTCTACCCATAGAGACCTATCCATGAAACCAGTAAGGCTCCCCATCAGGAAACCACTGTCTTCCTGCACAGAAGTGATCACATTTGAAAAGGCAGAAAAATGAACTATTTCATAATTATTATTTGGAAATAATAATGATGCATATTTTCCAAGGCAGTTTTAATCTAAGTTGTCCTGTGATTCAACTGAAATTTTACTTAAGAAACTCGTCATAATTACTTACATGCTTACTGTATAGATATTAAACATGACATAAAGGATGCACTGAAGGCTGTGAGGAATGCAGTGAATGGCCACATCAAGGATTTTTAAACTCAGCACTCAACCTAGCCTGAAAATACTAACATGAGAACTTTTTTTTTTTTAATGGAGGCAAAGCAATACATCTGATCCCTAAACACCCATAAGTTTAAACATTGTCATTGGCTTCATTTGTTCACTGAACTTTACAGAACACTTTATTACTGCAAGTGAGTTCAATACACATTCCAGGCACATCAATTTTTCTGGGAAACAGCATGTGTCAGAAATGTTGAAACTCAGAAAGACGGGCAGTTGCCTGCTACTGTGGAGATGTGTGAGATTTCCCACATGCCTTTTCCTGCATTATCTAAGGAAAACTGTAAAACATAATTTGTTCTGGAGTTTGACATGCTGTTTGCATGGTAGCTTAACTCCTGAATTCAGTCTCGGCTACAGTATGACATTATTTCTATTCATCCTGTGCTAATACAATATATCCTTCCTAAAATGTCTTTGTTTCTTTTTGGTAATGAAGTATAAGGCACTGAAGAGCTTCTCACTGCAAGGATGCATTTATATTGAAATATTCTTTCCATGGAAATCCAATTATACCACTTTCAATAGAAAGCCTAGTATGACATTTGGTTAGAGAAATGAGTCCTTTAACTCACTCTCAGAGAATTTCATTTTAAAAATACATTCCGAGGTAATGATGAATTTTCCCTTTTCATTTTTTTATTTATCTAATTCTAAATCCCAGGCTGCAATTGAGAAGCTGAAAAACAACAAAATGGCAGGAGATGATCAAACCAAATAAGCAATGCTTAAAAAACAACTTGATTGTACCATCTGAAAGCTCCTTAACTAAGCATAGAGGGAAAAAAACACACCAGGGAAAATATTAAATCATTGTTAAAATACCCAGAAAAAGAGAAATCTCACTGACTTGTGCAAATGAAGAGAGATCACACTGATGGCTACCACTGAGCATGTCTTCTCAGCATGCCACCAAGCAGGAGGAAAGGTGCTGGGTGTTCACCAAATGGAAAACCCAGCACTGAGCTGGTGTTCCTGATGCTGACCCCTGCGTATTTGGGGGAGGCCATGACCCCGCCATAGACAGCATGCAGACACCAGTGCCTGCGCAGGTCAGCACCAAGTCCTGGTTGCAGTCACCATCTGTGTGCAGGCTGGGAGGTGGAAAGCAAGCTCCCTGAGGGGTCAGTAGCCCCAGAGCAGCCTTTACACATGACGTGAACCAGGGCTCTGTTCTTTTCTCACTGCTGTCTAGTGTTATTTCTAATAACAAATAATGAAACCAATTTTAAAAGCTGGTGTAGCCAGCAATATGTATATTTCACCAATAAGGCCTGTATTTTACCAGCAACTTTCTGCTACTCAGCACTATGCTAGAAATTCTAAAATAGATATCAAGACAGCAAAAATAGCAAGCAAAGCAGAGTTTAAAATTAATTTGGACAAGAAAACTGAAGATGAAGCCCTTGATGTCCAGCTGCAATACCAGTGGGGGAGGCAAAAATCTCAGAAGGGTATGAGCCAATGCAGAAGGAAATGACATTAAGTATTTGACAAGTTTCCATCACATTCACTAAACCTAACGACAGGCAGAAATCAAAGCAAATACCGCACCAGAATAAAAGTGAGAATTTTCTTTCTAAACACATCTTGGGATACAATTGCAGAAGCTGGAGGTCTGCCAGTGCGTTGGACAGGAAACCAGGTGTCTCATAAAATGATCACCTCCAAAAGTCCTTGGCAGTGGCCAGAAAGCCTCTGTTATAACTGAGGAGAGAGAGAGAGCTTGCCCATACACACAGAGTCTGAAAAATATGTTGTGAATATTTAGACTTTGCATGTGTGATAAGTACCCAGTTATTGCCATGGACATAAACCAAGCCAGCAGAGACCATCCTGGATGAGGAAACAAGAGGAGGTGGGAGCAGTTATTTTCCCCTATTTTTATTCATCTTTACTCTCAAAGGGGAGACTTTAAAAATTAAGAAGCCATAGACTTCTTGGTTTAAACACTCAGTCACCAGCTGCTGGAGTGCAAAGCTTGCTACTCCTAAGGAGCATTAACACTTCTTTTTCTCAACTGTTGTTAATGATAACTTATATTTTTGGTAAAGACCCAGGCATAGAAGGTAATACAACTACTTAGTTTTCCTTTCCTTTCTTCACCCAATTTAGAGTATATTGCTTATGCAAAGTTTGAATGATCCAATACCAAAAAAAGAGACCAAACCCAATGAAGAGCAATGAAAAGCAGGGTGATCTCTATAAACTCCAATGCAGGAAACTGTTCTGGAGCAAGGTTGGTCACATATTTTTCCTGGGAAAAATGAATAGTAAAAGGCCCCAGTTTCCCCCCACTGTGACACAGAAAGAAAAAGGGCCGGGGGGGGGGGGGGGGGCGCA